>WAAD01034954.1:133272-201598 GCA_013389945.1 Fregata magnificens | reverse complement strand
GGCGATCGTCGGCCCAGCCGTGCTGCTGCGCGCCCCGGAGGCTGCCCAGTTCCTGCGGCAGAGGCAGCGGCGAGCCTACCAGATCTTCGAGGAGACCAAGCAAGGGCACCTGGAGAGGGAGTGCGTGGAGGAACAGTGCAGCAAGGAGGAGGCCCGGGAGGTGTTTGAGAACGACCCCGAGACGGTAAGGACGCAGAGCCGCCGCGGAGATTTCGGTGGGTTGGCCGGCTCTGCCCTCCCGCCCTCCCTCCGTCCATGGGCGGCTGGGTGCCAGCTGCCTGCACAGCTGGGGAAGCCGTTGGGAGGAGGAGGAGGAGGAGGAGGAGGAGGAGGAACCAGAACCATTAGGTGAATGACTCGAAGCCACACGGCGTAACTAGCACTCAGCCTGCGCAAGGGCCGTGTCAGCGCTGTCCAGTTAGCAATACCTCGCCGAGGACGGTCTGGGTGAGCGGCCCAGCCTGGCGCCTGCTGGCATGACTGCTGTCTGCAGAGGGTGGAAGGGCCCTGTTTGCTCGTGGCGTAAATCCTTCAAGCAAGACCGGTGCACCATAATGCTATGGCTTCTCTGTCCGGACACCCTACTGTCCCTCTTTCCTTCACCCTCCCATCCCAGCTGTATTTAAAATCCCCTTAACATTGTGGCATATGTCAGAATAGGGGTTTCTCAGAGGAAGTATGCCATAAACACACTTTATCCTTTTGGGCCATATTCAGCTTGGTTAGCATTTTGGAATCAGTAGGCTCGGGACCTGTCACTACGACAGCAGGAGAGCGTGTGTACGGGAACGTGGTACTGCTGCACTTCTAACACCAAGCGTGGATTCACTCAGTTACAGCCTGCACACCACATGCGGAGCTGACTTTTCCAGTCTTCTGAAGGCTGACTTTCACTTCAGTCGTCTTCTCACTTTGGACAGCATGTGGGTGCAGTTGTGTTGCTTTACTGAGCTTGGCTTACGCTTCCAATTACTTTACACCTCCTCTCTACGCTGTTTTGGATAGGCTGTTCTCATTGCAGAGATTATCTGGCATTGATTTAGCAGTGGGAAGTGGATTTTCTCAGTGTTCAAACTGAAGCTTGATATTGCACAGCGTGTTCCTGTTAATGGTATGATGCTCTAGGGAGAAGATAGGACAGAGAAAGAGAGAGAGAGAGAGTGAGTGTGTGTGTGTGTGTGTGTGTACACACAGAGGCAAGGGAGGGACTCATCTGAGGAGATGTTTCAGTCAGACAAGTCCTGACATGTGTGCTTCATTAGCAGGCTCAGTGCTGGATATACAGTGCGGTAGCTGGTTGTCACAAGGCAGCAGTAAGTGCGGCAAAACCCTTGTGATGCTGGCTTTTCTTTTTGGCAATCTTTAATTTAGAGCTTAATATGGAGCGCTTGCCCAGGCAGTGTTTTAACGGTACACCTCTTATGTGTGCCTGTAGTCACATCTGCTTGCAGCAGTGTTTGCTTCTGTTCTGTAAAACTGAGCTAATACAGAATATGGATAATTGTAAAGTGGTGAGAGTGGCTGGCACAACTATTTCCATATTCACATTGAATAACATAACTTTAAGCACAGTATAAATAATCACTATGTAGCAGCGAATGCAGGAAAAACATCCCAAATGGGATTTTGTAGCATTCTGGAAAAAAGGTGATCTGAGGTCACCAGTTTGGCTAACTGGCTTCTGGCCAAGAAAGCAGCCAAAGGCAATGCATTGATAGATCAGTTTAGAGTGTGGTAGACTGTGTAAACGTGTCAGGAGTTTTTAACAATATTCGGTACTTACTTTGTATATTGAAAAAAATATACAGTTCTCCTACTGTAATGAAAATAGTGAAATCGTTTTGGTTTAAAATCTTTTCATGTGTAATATAAATTCTATAAGATCCAGTCACGCCATTTAAGTGTGTTTTGCAGGACAACGCAAACTTTCTGTCATTGCAAATGATGTTGATTTTTTTGGTGCATTTCCTTCGTTACTGCTGCTAGGTCTCTCTCTAGCTCTGAAAACGCCTGAAGAGATATCACTAAGGCTAGATAAGCTTCTAGTGTCTGTGCCCCCTTGCTTATTTTACACGTGCTTCTACACCGAAATACTGTGTTTTATAATACTTCTAGGTCTGCAGTGATGCCAGATCCTGCCTTTTCTGAGACACAAAACTCCCAAGAGCTGTGAACTTGCTTCTTACGTGCAGTATGTCCTGCTCCTTGCTGTTACTTTGCTTCAGTTTGACTGGGAAGCAAGTGTGCCACCGCCTGTCAGGTGGATTTATGGCTCTTCCTATCCATTTTGCAATCAGTGTGTGACATGAAGGCAGCAGCTGCTGTTCAGTAGCAGTTTTCTAATGCGTGGTGGCAGAGGTCACGTATGTGGGCTGTTATTACTCTACACATTGGAAGCCTTCAGTGCTTTGTAAGGCACAGGTGACGACTCCTCTGGCAGTATCTGTGGATTTGATGGGCAGAGTATTTTCCTCATTGGCATTTTCATCTGACTTGATCTTTTCACATCTCCTTAATACGCACCTGAGGTAATGGAAGTGTTTCTTAATCGCTAGGAAGTTATCATGCTGTCATTTCACTGATGCTGCCTTGTATGTCCTCTCCTCGTGACTGACAGAAGAAGGAAGCTAGCTGAGACAGACTTGACTCAGGAAAGATGAAAACTGTTGATAAAGATAAGCCTAGCAGTTTGAGGAATTACAGTAACTGCAGTCATGCATCAGCGTATTGTTAGGCTGCAGCTGGTCCGTGCTGGTAAAGTGAGGACTTTTTATCGACCGGGGAAATGTACAGTTTACTGTTGACAGCTGATGTTTCCTTGTAGTTTAGGAAGGCTGACATTTTTGTTTCTGCCTGCTGAACCTGGTCCCAGGGATTAACTACTTCGGTCATAGCAGAAAGAAACAGCTACAGCACTTTTTGCCCTGCGCTGAGCCCTGTGGCTAACCTTGCAGTAGCCAAGCCGCGAGGAAGGCATCAGCGTGCTGCTTTCAGATCTGGGCTTTCAGGTCTGTCCACATCTCCTGGGTTTCATGCTTTAAAGCACCAGCTGAGCACGAATGTAGGCATTTGGCTGTTTACTGTCCCATGGGAGCAATGGTCTTGCAACCTTGACAACTGAAGGTTAGTTTGAGGTTAGTTAATAGCTTGCTGCTTCTCTGTTCCACCTCAAGAAAGGCTTGCGATGTGAGCACAAAAGCGTTGTCTCTCTTCCCTGTCCCCCCCATCAGATGATCTAATGAAATGTATGAGTCTTCCTTACAAACCCTGCCATTCTTAATCCTCCTATGGTTGTGTGAAGAGAATTTCAAGGCCTAATTTCAAGACCTATGACTTAAAGCTGTGATATGAAATTACATTACCTGGTTCAATCAGACAGCTCCAGAAGTTCAGGTAAGATGAAGCAAGGCTGTAGTGTAGCTTACGTGATGCTTCCCACGTAAAAACATAGCTTGATCCAGCCAATTATAACATCTAGCCAAGAATAACTTTTTACGGAAAGATACCTACTGCAGCAATGGAAGGCATGGAAAAAGAGTGCTCTGGTATAGGTAAAGGACATTTCATTCCTGTTTGCTGGTCTATACCCTTTTTCCGTGCCTTCCAAAGCGACATCTGCAAGCTGTCAGCAGAAGATACACATTCTCTGAAACCTGAATGCGGGTGTTGCCACATGTGTGATTACTTACATCAACTGCTAAGAATAGTGTATTAGGCGGGGCTAAATAGCCATTCATTTGCAGGCCAGTGCAGCTTTTGTCTTTTATGTTACGGAAAATATAAATATCAGCTTGCCCAGACTGGAGGAAGGAAGATCAATTGAAACATTTTTAGATTGTTTTTTTTTTAGGAGGCAGACCAAAACTCAGTCTGTGCTATTTGTATGACTATACATGGTAAAAACAAGTGTGAGCCTAGGTTAATGAGTCTTGCAGCCTCTCTTTTTCATGAAGCTGATTATAACATCCTTAGCTATTACTGCAGAATTCTGGGATGGTTCCTGTTTTATAATTTCATTTATGCTAGAGGTACCGAACAGAGAAATGAAAAGATAATACAGTGGGAAAAAAATAAGGATGGAGAACATGTTCATGGGAGGTATGAGGGCTGTTTCTAAATGTGATCTATTAAAAAGATATGCTAGGTGTGATAGACGGGATGAAGCTGCAAAATATCTTGGATATAGAGATAAGAATGTTATCTTATTTAAAATGTTGATGAGACCTTATAAAAAGCAGTACTGCAGAAATATTTGACCTTGGTACGCAGTCAAGGTATTACAGCTTGTTAACCGACTGATGAACTGCTCTGGAATTTGGTTGACCTGTTCTAAAAATGTGGTCATCCAAGCATGTAAAACAAAGGGCAGAAGGGAGTGTAGTTGCTGGTGTTCTTGGAAACATTGGATTTCACTAAAGAGTAAATACAGCAAAAACGTGTCCTTGTGCAAGGAGTTTCTCTGTTTTGAAAGGCTCAGCACAGGGAAGGTGTTTGAATGCAGCCTCTTGTCACCTGGTACCATAGTTTATCCGTACAGCATCTGTCACTGCACATCTCGCTCGCTGTTGTTACTGTTGAAGAATTACTGGTCTTCCTGCAGGTCACCATTGAAATTGTCGTGCTGAATACTTTGAAGGGTGTTTAGGCCCACGAGAAGCCCTGATGTAGGTCAGCCTGGTCACCTGTGTTTATTGTTTATGGATTTGTCCCTCAATAGAGTACCGTGGAAAGCCAGCTGGTTTTCATATGTGTGCAGAATGAACGTCTGATTCAGAGGCATGCACATGAGAAGTTCTCTTGCTTTTTGAGGGACTTGCTTCCAAACTCCTATTAAAATCTATGGCTTCTCAGATACACAAAACACTGGCAGAGAATCACAGGGTAGCTCGGGCTGAGGAGGACTCAGGAGGTCTCTAGTCCGCTCATAGCAAGGGCAGCAGGGATGCCAGACCAGGCTTTTTGGGGCTTTTTGCAGTCATGCCTTGAAAATTACTGATCCTAACAAAACATCCAGCAATGTCAGCATTCTTTCTGCTAGGCTGGGTTTATCGAGAAGCTGAAATGCAGATGAAGCAATATATAGGGTGTGATAATGGTCAGTTTGGTTGTGTTTCATAGTGTTACTGGCTCACGGGTTTTATTTCTTTATTTCTTCCATTACGTGACATAGTCATGATAACAAAGATGAGCTGCATGCATGGACTAGAGTCCTCCGAACTTTACTCTGATCTTTTAGGAGGGGTGCTTGGCAGACAATATTTAGCTCTTATTTCTAAGAATAGCAAGGTAGATACACATTTGTAAATACTAATCAGAAAAGTATGAAGGCATGTAGGGGGAGGAGAGGAGTTACTGGGAGAGTTAAGCGGTATAAAATTTCTTTGAGTAATTTAGTGAATGTTGTGTAGTCCAGACATTAAAAATACTGATATTGTCTTTAAATACAGATGTCATCATCCCTGCATAGAATATTCCTTTCTAGATCCTGGCAAAAATACAGATATACTTGCTGCGAAAATTCTTCTCAATATACCGATTTGCTATGGCATTTTGGCAGAGCATGGAGCAAGGGCTAGATTTATTGCTGGTATAAATTTCTGTATCTCTTCTTGTTGGTGCAGAATTCATCTGAGAGAGGGAAAGAGTTACCGGAGAACTCCGTGCTGATGATTTAACCTGCTTCGACTGAGTATATGGAAGAATTGGATTCCCAGGCACAGTGGTACCTGCTTAACAGATATCAAGAAAGGAAATACGGGGAGATTTAGGCTTTTGTCCAGGAATGGCTTGAAGGAGAGAAGAAGGAAGTATAAAAGTTTGAGTGCCACCTTATCGCTCTCTACAACTACCTGAAAGGAGGTTGTAGCGAGGTGGGTGTCGGTTTCTTCTCCCGACTAACGAGCGATAGGACGAGAGGAAACGGCCTCGAGTTGCGCCAGGGGAGGTTTAGATTGGATATTAGGAAAATTTCTTTGCTGAAAGGGTTGTCAAGCCCTGGACCAGGCTGCCGAGGGAAGTGGTTGAGTCACCATCCCTGGAGGTATTTAAAAGACGTGTAGATGTAGCGCTTAGAGACATGGTTTAGTGGTGAACTTGGCAGTGCTAGGCCAATGGTTGGACTCGATGACCTTAAAGGTCTTTTCCAACCTAAATGATTCTGTGATTCTATAATATATGCCAGAGTGGCATGCCAGCTCTCTGCTGGGATGAGATCTGGGTTAGCACCAGTTGTTCTCCCTTCCCTTTCTTCCTTCTCCCTCTAGTTTCTTATAAAGGAAACACGGGATGGGAGAGGGTTGTACCGAAATCCAGTGGGTCTAACTGGCCCGCGAAGCAGACAGACTGGGACTGTGGAGCAGGATGCATCTATCTACTTGGTGGTACAGACACAGCATTTGTCTGTGGTGGTGGAGTTCAGCAGCAGGAGGGTGACAAAAATACTCCTGCCTGCCTTAGAAGGCAGGTCATACATTTATTAGCTAAATGCTGCTTTATCAAAAGTTATTGAGAAGGGTGAGCAAAGTTTGCTGTTGGTGGAAGTAGACACAGCTCCATCAACTCTGCTGGACTCATGCCTACCGTATCTGTTTCCGCTTGTGTGAGTTTAGCCCAGAAGTTCAGAATAGACCTGGAAATACTGAAACACCACATCGCGGAAGTACTACATGCTAAACCTCCTGTGCAGCAGGAGGGAAAGAACAAGAGAAAACAAAAGCGGCAAATATTACACCAAGGGGCTGTTTGAAGACAGGGTGGAAAAAGATGCTAAGTAGTAAATTGAAGCAGGGGGATTATACCGTTTTGGGTCAAGACGGAAGATAATGGAAAAAGCAGAGGAAGTCAGGGTAAGTCAGTTTTTTAGAGGAATACAATAGGTTTTAATAAATATGTGAGAGGGGGAAAAGCCAATTAAAAAAAGAAAACAGTTTTGTGGCTATGGCCTCATTTTCTTTTTGAATTAAAAAAAAAAGAGGAGCAGCCTACTGGGAATTAAGACAGTACAGCTGCACGAGAATCAGGTAAGAGAAACATTGAATCTGTATAAATTGGCAATTGTGGTTCATGTGCGCTCCAAAATCTAAGTGAACTTAATGAATTACAAGCAATTACTTTCCAATAAGTATGAAGATCAAGGGTGGAACCAGCATCAGAGATTTAGAAGAAACTGAGTAAGAACATAGCAGGGAGGTTTACTTTGCCCCCGTTCACATTATAATCTTTTCAAGCTTTGGTTTCACATTTGGGAGCTCAGCTGATCTAGTTGGTATAAGAAACCCCCTTGCCTGTTCTGTTTACCCTGCCTGCACAGCGATTTGTGCAACTGCATGGATCGATTTAAGGAACCGATCTAAAGAAAAGTAGTCTAGAGAGAAAAATGATCATTTTGCAGCTGCATCAGTTCCCCGGTCCGGTTCACCACACAGCTTCACAAAGGGTTGCACCAACACATTGCAAATGACAGCGTAGGTTTAGGACGGGAAGGCCAGGTGCAAGAGGGGAAGCAGAAAGGGTTGTCACAGCTCATGCTGTCAAAGAAGGGAATAAATAACCAAGCCTTGGAGAATCTGATGGAAGTTTTTCAGCAGATGTCCCTTCCATATCTGTACCTTCATCACAGTTTTGTTACGACCTGCTGTTCTAGAGGCTTTCCACACATGCGCATGTCTGTGGGGAAGTTTCCTTATTTATTGTTTTGGGTTTTCTTCCTGTTCCTTTGAGCGTCAGCAATGGGACCCAGAGGAAGAGCAAAGCTGGAAAGTAAGGAGGATGCCCAGGAAGGGGGGGAAGTGCTGGTGGTGTCCTCACTCTGCACACCTGCCAGGACAGAAGGGTGCATAAATGAAGAGGTAAAAGGAGAATGGGTCATGCTTGTACTGTACAAAATCGTGCATCTGGAGAGCTACCACATTTGGCCGACTCCTGGAACAGGGAGTCCTAGTTCGATTCCAGAAAACATTTAGGACAGGAACAGAAAAGCAAAAGTTACTTAGTTATTCCCTTATTCATTTATTATTTTAATAAATGTTCAATAAAATTATCAGGGAAGTATGAGATCAGATTCCATCATAAGGGCCTAGTGTTGTCTCAGATGTCACTTCCCTATTCCTCGCTTGCCTGTCCCCTCTGAGGCCAGATCCAGCGATGCCTTAAAGTGGCTGTTACTGTGAGTTGCAACCTCTTCAGGTAAGTAAAATCCTAAGAAACAATATCATTAGATTACAGGAAGGGGAAAAATAGAGTATTTCTTCACTTCAGTGGATAAAATGGTACAGAGCCTAGAAGAGGGACCACAAACATCTAGATCATGTTGGGTGGGATATATGATCTGTTCTATTTTAAATGCGGCTTAAATAATTGCTGAGCGATGACACAATATAGGATGTTGAAGGGAGGCAGCCTTTTACTTATGCTAGGTGTTTTGTCAGATCCTCGTTTGCTTAATTTGACTTAAGTTTCTAAGTGAGTGTTAGTTTAACCACACGTACGGATATTGTAACTATTGCAACAAGTAAGGATTCAAACAAGCAACACCGAGTGAAGATCTGTTCTCAAATTGGGATCCTCTTTTCGAATTGCACATTAATACAGCTGGAGGGAAAGTAGCCCTTCAGTCCTGAAGCAGTGGAGGAAACCTCAAGGCATTCATGATTGGATTGCATTAGGAATAATTTAAAAGCACATGCAACCAACTCATTGGAATCACTCTACAAATTATTTTTGTTGGAATATTTGGCTCTTGGCACCAGTTACATCTGTTTCACACCATTCCTGTCCAATCAAACCCTGCCTCAGGCTGCATATAGAAATCATGTCCCTGTACCCCTTACATCTTCACAAATGTAAAGTATCTGTGTTTTACTTGGCTGTGACATAGAGGAACTTCTTTTTTCATCTTTTCTTTCCTTTCATTACTTTTTTTCCTGTAATTGTGCATTCTAATCATTGGGGGGTTTTTCCTCATTGCAGAGCAACATCTGTTGCTGAAGTGGCACCTCAGTATGCTCTTGGGAAATAGTCGTGCCTCTCAGAAGAGGGTGAGGGAAACTATGACAGTAGATGTTTTTTCTTTCCAGTCTCCAGGATTCTGCAGAGATGGCCAGTCTATGCAACACGTGATCTTGTGGTGGTCTTGAGAGGGTGGTCTTGAGTGCTTCTTGTTTGGAAGGATGAACAACTCGGTGGAAGGGGCAGTCATAGTCTTTGTGCAGCAGAATAGCTGGACAGTGAAATGGATACTATACAAATGGAGACAAACTCTAAAAGCTACCCTAAACAACAGTAACTCTGGTGGTAGGAGATGAGACTTCGAGGCTGCTTTTGGATTGTAACGTGACCTGCTTGCTTCTCTAAAGCCTCACTTGCCAAATTGCGGAGAGAAGTTCTCTTTGCTCCTTGCATGGAGAATGCACGGTGCCCCAAAGCAAAATAGGAAGCAAACTAAGCTGGCTGAGTGCAGGGTTCCTCACAGAGAGAAGGAAAGCTTATGCAAGCAACATGGCATTGATTTGAGTGTAAATCTACAACTATAGGTTCTATATATTTAAAATTCTAAATTGTATGTCTGTTTAATTACATTGGACGGGAGGAAGGCCTTATCACTCAGCATGAGATTTGCTATGCATCAAAAGCCTAGGACTGAGTTGAGAAAAATGCAGAGAGCTCTTGAGCGTTAATGAGATTTGCATTCTCAGGTTATAACAGTGAAACAACTGTTGGTATAACAGCAAACCCAAGTCAAACACTAAATTATAGCCAATCATGGTTGGTAGTGGCCATTTCTTTGCAAGGATAGTGCAAGCCTGTGGTGTGGACACGTAAAGTACATTTACAAACAAGGAGGTCAGGCCATGCCCAAGACAAAACATTCAGTCCTGAAGGAAAGAGGCAAAGGGAGAGTCATTATACGGAAATGAGAAAATGGCATAATGTGGGAGTTGTCACTGCTCTCTAAGAGGTAACTAGGTAACTAAGGAAGTGCTTTTTAGAAATTACCATTGCTAATACAAGTCTGTGAGGTGCTTCAGTGTTAGCAGTGTTGCAGTCACAGAATCGCAGAATCACAGGGTGGTTGAGGTTGGAGGGCACCGCTGGAGGTCATCTGCTCAGGCAGGGCCACCGAGAGTCGGTTGCCCAGGAACACAAACAGTCCTTCTGTAGACTACGTCTTTTATCTGCTGCCACTACAGCTCAAACATGATTTTGGTTAGACTCAGTGCTGATCAAGCTTACCTGACCTAGTACTCAAGCAAAACAAACAGAAGCCGTTGGCAGGCCCTTTTGGCTGAGCTTTCCAGTGGTGCCAATTACTTTAAGCAACAGTGAGAACATTTTCCTGGTGTAGACAGGGTCATTGTTATGTTTTCAGAAGGGCTATTTTTATACAGTGACTCACATTAACGCCTGTTCTGATTTGGTGTTCTTCCATCTTCTCTAAAAATGCAGCGGGACTAATGCATACCCAGTATAATTTCACTAACTTCTGCATTTTACCACTAAGGGAGAGTTTGGCCATAGAGTTGAAAATAGATGGTGACCCCAGTCACACTGTAGGTTTCCTTTGGCAGGGAAGCTGACAAAGGTACTTCTGCACCTTTGACTCCACAGACCTGCTACGAATTCTTACCTTTATGTTGCTTTTCTCCTCAGTTGTTTCAATGCATATTGTGGGGGTGGCTCCACATAAACTATTCTTAACTATTTCACTGCAGCCATTAACATTTGGAAGAAAAAACAAATAGAAAAATGAACAACCTGGAGTTTTGCGGGGGGGCTGGTGGTGTTTGGGTTGGGTTTTTTTGAGGACACTTTCAAACTTACACTCTCTTTTCATTTTAGGTATCAGCACTAAGTGTGGTAGTGGCTGTAGTAGAAGGGTAGGAATAAGCTCTGGATGTAGGTGGGAGAGGAACTTCTTAACCCCATGAAAAAGTGTTCGGTGTCACTCTACCCTGAAATAAAAGCATGAACTCTTAGGTCTTGCACTACTGTTGTGGAAACCAATAATTGTGTTTAATGCATCGGAAGACTTGCTTCTAGCATGTCCATGTGTTCATGTGGAAGGGATGAGGGCTGTAGAGCTTAAATCTTTTCTGTCAAAGCACAGCTCTATCTCCTGGACAGCGAGAAGGTCTCTTGAACTGAGCTGAAGTAAGCAAGCCAGGACCTGCCTGGAGGGACTGGCCTGATGCTATACTTTTCACTTCACTGAAAGGGTGGAGACATAGATGTGAGGCACCTCCCAGTATCTCCTATTTCTCCCTCTTTACCTGAGATCTCTGCTGACCTGTGCTTCTGGTGGCACATGACATGTGGTTTGTAACTCATACTATGTGCTGGTCTACACTGGTGGGTGTCCTGGTGCCAGGCCCTTGACTCTTGAAGCTTCTGGTATCCTGGTCGTACTGGTTGATATGTGGGAACCAGACAGAAAGTGTGTTGGGTCACAAGGAGGAGGGTTGGAAATACATGAAGGTTTTCTTGGTAGGAGCAGACACAGAGGTTAGAATTGTTGAAACCAGGGTTTTGAAGGTTGGACTCTTGTGGAGGTTGGTGATTCTGCAAGGTATTGTCTTCCTCTTGCATGCACGGGGACATTACCGCTGGACAGATTGGTTAGAAAGCTTGGTGAGGTCAGTGTCTGTACAGTAGCCTATCCAGAGGATGTTTACGTCCAATATGCATTTGTTTATAGCTTTTTATTAAAAAAAATCCATTGCTCCTGCTTTTATTTTCAGCAGTAATTAGGAAAGCAAATCCAAAGGGGAAGTGCTGAGAACATTTAAATGGTAACTTCTTTTACTAGAGTCCAGGCTGAAAATTTAACACTTACTATAATTCTGTGGTGACTTTTGCTACTACAGTGGTCACAGTTAAATAACCCCCATGCTTTTTGATCCTGAATCACTGAATACTTGGTGGCTTTCTGGATGGTGAGATGTTTGGTGAGCCTGAAATTTAGGTGACTAGCTGAGAAATCAGCAAAGCAGTAACAGAGATCTTTGCTAACTCCTTGTTAGCAAGCCTCAAAGCATATCTCTTGGCATTTTTGTTGGATCCTGAAAATACAGTTGAAGATTTCTGGTAGAGGGAAGATGAGTCTCGGACTTTTAACAGGGACCTGACCCTGTATAGGGCTTTCATCTTCCCTGACATCTGTGGGTCATTAAGACTTAGTACAGCACAGAAGACTGAAAAGGCATTGTAGAGTTGAGTGCTCACACTCGAAATAATCCATGTCTGGCTGTCTTTCTGTGCAGGTTAGGAACAACTTGAATTTTTAACTGGGAAAACTTCTCATCAGTGTTTTTTGAAAAGGGACTGCTACTTCCAGTTTGAGCAAGTTCCTTTTCTCAAGGTGGAAGATCATTCGTCCTACATTCTTGATTAATCTTTTGGCTGAATGGAAATACGTTGTCATTGTATTTCCAGAAGCCTCTTGTAAGGAAAATTGATTACGGAGAAAAATGAAAAGTTAATCATACAAGAATGAGTAATGTTAGAACCTGCAATCACAGTGCTTTATTTTAGAATGGTTTTATCAGCAGATCCTGTAGACCTGGAGGAGTGCTACTGATCAGCAAGTAGTTTTGTATAACGTAAGCAAATGAAGAAGATGGGGAAAGAATGGTTAAATTTCTATTAATAGCCTCCTGTTTAAATCACTTACCTCTGTTACATACCTCGTGAAATGAAGCTTGTGGTGGTACAGTGTCTTGGAGTTTCACTCTTCCGCTGTTCAAGTGGCACTGAATCAATATGCAGTCAGTTTTCATTTGGAAGGTTATTTGTGCAATGAAAATAACTAGTTACCTTATTCTTTCATTCAAAAGTAAACTCAATACTAACTTCTCTAGCACTCATCAGAGGTCAAGGAGAAAATGAAGCTTTATGCCTTTGCCATCACTGACTTGGAGCAATTAGACTGGTGGCCGTGAATACGAAAGCTCCTATTTCTCGTCCTCTGAGTGCAGAAAATGTTCTTGCCAGTGTCTGGATTGTCATGTTGGTGGTTAAATACAGATGCACATTCTTGTGACATGTATTGAATAAAGGGGAAACAATGAAAAAAATGGTTGGAATATTTCATTTCATCACGTGCCGCTATCTTTTTCTCCTCGAGTGCTGGCTGAAGTTCAGTTTGTGCTTATCGCACAGCTGGGCACTCATCTGTACTTTACTTTTATTTTGACTGTATTTGTTAGACTTGTCATTTCCAAAGCTAAACCTTAAAAAAAAAAAGAGGGAGAGGGGACCGTAGCGAGTTCTGAGCTCCTCACTCAGTTTGTTAACCCAAAGAGATATTACAAGGCTCAACCCCAAAAGACGCCGTGTCAGAATTGAAAATTAGAATAAGTGTAAGCTACTTTTCTACTTCTTTATTGATGCTCTCATGATTTAGGCTGAATATTTACATGGTGCATTTCAGTAACTGGAACATATTTGCCAGAAGCGATTGATTTTTCTGGTGAATGACAGCAACACAAAACTTTTAGTTAATATGACCTTGTCAGCGAATTCATTGCATTAGACAGTCCAGGTCAAACTGAATCACGGTGTGTGCCTGTCTCTGTTGTATGTACATGCCTGTATATATGCATGAGCTTGTCCAAACATCTGTAATAAGAGGAGAAAATAAAATAGTTTCTAATCTTGCGCATTGTATAGACCAAATTAATTTTATAGAATACAGGATATTTACTGTCCCTGTCTCACTGCAGATACAGTGTTATATGAAAATTCCTCATGTTGTATGAAAGAGAATTATACTATGCATATGCTTTCATAATTAGCTGAGAAATGGTTTATTTTAACAAAAAAGTTAAGCACTGGTATAATCCACAAGTTTTCCCTCATTGCACGCCCCAAGTACAATTTTAACAGCACTTGAACTAGTGACATATACATTAAGAAATCCAGTATGAAGTGAAGTTGGAAAGAAGTCCTTTTTCCTGGCCACAAATTTTTGTATTTTTTTAAGAATGTGGTTTAATGATCAGTTTAGGCCAATCTCCCACTCTTCCATGCAGCACAGCTGTATTTTCCTGCTGTTTCTCTCTGTTGGTGCAAGCAATCACGTGACTGGCAAGGTCTCACCAGACTGAGTTTTTTCCCACACGCGAGGTTAGATCCACATCGCCTCAGCAAACTGCTGCTCTCACCGTATGGCTACACTTTGTTGACACGAGGTAGGGAACAGTAATGCTTGGCCGTATACCACGAGAGGAGTGGGAATACCTTTTGCAGTCCAGTTTTAGGTCAGTGAAAGTCAATTTTGCCCTCCCCTGCAAACTGGCAGCATTCCCTGCTTTGAGTGGACAGTCTCCACGATGTGATGGAGTTGGCGGTATGGCAATGGGTGCTCTTAGAGGTGTAGGGTGCTCGTTGTTCTAAGAGCAAAAGGTAGCCTTTTATTTTAGCGGCTATGGTGTTAGGGTGCTGCCCGTGTTCTGCATCAGCAGAGGGCCCCGGAGGAGGCACTGGGTGACTAAATGTTTCTGTACTTTCCCTCTGGGGTTTTGTCCCTAGATTCCTCTTCCTTCCCCTACTTCACGCCACCATCAGCGCCTTTATCTCTTGGATAGCGGGTAAGTGGCTTCACGTTCAGTCGCTGCCACTTACCAGGTCAGCTGTTGTCAAAAAATACCTTGAGACTGGAGCTAATGTTTCTTTTCAAAAGACAAAATGCATGTGTGATACTGTGCTGCTTCTGGCTCTGAATAAAAAGAAATGAGGATGTTTCTATTTGGACCTTGTTAAACAACCGCCGTGCAAGATCACCAAACTAACAGCAGCTCTTAAATAGTAGGACAATAGAAGCAAATATTATTCAATAAATCTTTGCTCTTTTTTTTTTTTTTTCCCCTCCTACAGGAATATTTTTACCCGAAATACTTGGGTGAGTTGCAGCTTTTACTTTCACTTTGTGGCAGTGCTGGTATGTGGTGCCTAACACTGGAGCTTGTCACAGCTGAAGTCTCTGCTAAGGAAAGTGATGGAAATCTGATTGCAGTAAACATGCATTTCTAACTTTTAAGATAGACTGTGCGTTCCTTATGTGATTTTGTTTTTTACTTATGTATAGATTTACATACAGAGATCCGTTATGTGTTTTCTGCATGTTAAAATGTTGGTGTTGCATTTATTGTAGCTTGCAGCATTAGTAAATAATTTGAAGTCTTCTACCTTTTCCCCTTCTTAATTAACTTAGCTATTAACCAATTTCCTTATTAAAAAAAGAAAAGTGCCTTTATTGATTGATCTGCTGACTTATTCTATTGACTGTATCATAGTCACGGCATCATATTATTTTCTGTTTGTGTTTAATATGTAGTTCTTAAGATCACAAATGCCAATGGTTTTAGAAAACTCCATGTGCTTTTTAGATTTTTTTAAAAGAAAGAGATTTAGTAGGTCAAGTTTGAGTAGCTACTAACATGCTTTTAGAATCATAGTAGCATCTGGTAAAGTGATCATCCTCTTCAGATGGCTTATAACTCTACATCAGAGCTAAAAAATTTTGATGAACTTAAGAATTTTAAGGCAGCTGGGAGATTATAATATTGCATAGATTTTGCATCCACCCTCCAGATCCTTGCTTAACAAATCAGCAAGCCAGGTATGATTTTACATGCTTTGAACATCTGCCATGTCCTCATTATAATAATAACAATTTCATTTTCTGTTCTTCAGCGTGTATTCAGAAATATGGGTCGCCGTATACAAGAAGTCCAGATTTCCCTACATGCGTTCATAGTAAGCATTTTTGTTTTGTATATTGTAGTTAAATGTTCTCTCATGTTACCTGAAGGAGTGGAATCAGCTCAGCCATCTCCATTTTTTATAGTATTTTAGTACTGGCCTTCCTATTCTCTAGGCTTGAGACCCTGTATCGCTTGTCCTATCTGAGCAACAAAACAAGGCCTTTTCCCTTTTATAAGCTATTGCCATCTCACTGTCGTCTTTCAGTGCTTTGGTATTTTATGATGCAAAGACATTTCTTTCCCACCAGTTTCCCAAGGTCTGAATAATCTGAGAAGCAAGAGGGACGAGAAATAGGATTTACCAGAAGGTTGTACACTATGCTTGGCCTTTCGTTTTCTTTTTTCTTGAATGCTAATTTTGGCTTGCCCCTGTTAAGGAACCTTAAAAAAAGCTTATAGCCAAACCTAGGCTTGTGTGGGACTTCTTTACATTAAGAAGATCAGTTTCATGCATTGTGTGACTGTGCTTTAAATATTGCAACCTTTAAAAATGCAAATCAATTTGGAAGTCAACCTGATATCTGTGTAGAAGGGGAAGGGGTATTTGTTCATCAGTAACACTAGGGATCAGAATTTAATTAACTCTTCTAATACCTTTCCAGTTCCCTCTGGAAGCTTAGCAGTGCTAAAGATACAAAGCTGCATAAACATTCTAAATATGTTCTGGGAGCAGATCAGTTCAAATGGGGAGAAAGTCACGTGTGTGTATATTTATTTTCATTTTTACCCCTGTGGTTCAGTCTCTTACTGTGATCAAGTTTGATTAGTCATGTGTTCATACCAGTGCTACCAAAGCAGGATCAGGATTTAGTTGAGCTTTCACGTTTATAAACTGCATTACAGCAACCTTTTCTGAAGAGTGAATTCCAAGGTTAAGAAGTGGTATGTCAAGACCTGCCCTGATATAATGCAGCAGTATCGCTTACGGATGTTAGAGTCCTCTGAACTGGGAATTCTTGGACCAATGGTACCTGTGTCCGCTGCGGTACGCCAGCTAGTTCAAAGTGGGACGTGAAGCTGAATGCTTCCTTCTGCTCACATGTGGCATGGCGAAGAGGCAAGAGTTCCTGCTGAAAATGATGGTATCAACTGGGAACGCTTGTTCCAAACAGCTAATAGTGTTGTACAAATGCAAGTCGAAAGGGTAGCGATGAAAAAAGTCTGAAAAAATAAAGGCTGAATAATTGTTTTTAGGGATTTTTGCCCACTGCAGATGCAGTGCTTTGGAAATAAAATGATAATATTTTCCCCCATTAAAATATTAAAATATTTTTAAATGGCTGAGTTTTGGCTACCCATTGTCAATTCACAGGACAAGTAACGGAGAAGGAGCCTGAAATGCGCTTGGAAGAATGACAGGCTTTGTGCTTGGCCAATTCCAGTGTGCCTCTTAATTTTTCACAGATGCTGCCAAAAGGCTCTGTGGGATTGTGCCTGCAAAACGCATTTAAATTTTGTTTCTTAACAGTCTTTCTCCTCTCAAAACAAGGTAGAGGAAGGCTCTTTTAATCTGGCATACAAAGACATTGCACAACCCAAGGACTGGAGGGTGATTTACTAGACTAGTTTATGCTGGAAATAAGGTACAAATTTTAACTGTGACAGTGATTGGACAGCTTAGCGGGGCATTTGAGGATTCTCAGTTTCGTAAGATCTTTAGATCGGGGTTACAGGTAGGTTTCAGCTCTGGATTCAGAGAGGTAGATGCAGATGTTTCCAGCATAGGTGCCTACATGAGCGGTATTCTCATCACAGTGGAGAGTTAATCTGCAGTCAGTGTTTCTAGGGGGATTCCACTGACCGAACTGCCTCTGCTCCAGGAGAGCTGAATCACTCTACGGACTCTGTTTATTGTACTGACTAGATCTCCACTGACTGCAATGAGAATTTAAGACAATTGCTTTGCAGATAGGTGCTTGCCTTACACATAGATATCTGTGCTTTGGTCTGCAGATCTGGATCTTTTTCTAAAAGAGATCCTGTAGGTCACCTAGGAATTAGGGATTTGGTTCTGCAAGAGTTTGGAGAACTCTACAGGATTTTTTGGAAATGAAGCTGCATGTGGCCTTAAAAAAAACAATGGGATTTTTTTTAGGTCGTGTGTGTCTGCTTTTTAATAGTGAGCGTCATAATCTTCACAACCTAGCATTTTCCCAATGAAGTTTTAATTTGCACTATTTTGTGAATATCAAAAAATAAATTCACAGTACAGAGTAATGAACTGGAAGCAGCAGTCAGTAGGTAAAGCCTTGTTTCCATACAGTCTTCAAAAATGGAACTGGTAGTTCTATTCTCTGTCTGCATTTATGAGCTATATATGTGCTATCAGACATAGCTCAAAGCATACAAAAAGGTCATGCTCTTTATTACTTTTAAAAGCTTTACTAAAATCTGTCATGTAAATGAATGGGAACAAAAGCTCCATTTTCTCTTGCAATGCATTAAATCAGGAGCACCTTCTATGAAGTTGGCAGAATTACACAGCTGTGAAGCCACCAGGAGAGTATAAGACTGTGTCTCATGTTCTCAAACTCTCATGATAAGAGGAGCAAACTACTGGCACAGTGTTGATGCGATAGCAATGCCCATGGTTGTTCCTGCCATTTACCATGGGTTGCCATTGATAGCGGGGTATTCTGCTGGGCAATATTATTTCCAATCTGGCTCTGCAAGGCATGTCAGAATCCAGTTTGAGGGAAAGAATCAGAAGCTTGAGGATACACCAGATAAGTCACTCATAACCCTGTTGACTTGTTTTGCTTAGCAAGTGACTTTGAAAACACTGCCATGTCTGGGAGGCTTAGTTTCTGCTGCTTCAAAAAACCCAACTTGGCTTACTATACCTAAACCATTCTGTTTACTGCATACAAATTCTGGTCTGCCTAGGAAAAGAAACATGCTGATCGGAGCTGCTCTGTCATGGCTCACCTCTGCCTTAACCCGGCCTCTCCTTCCCCGACTCCTCCACCTCCAGCGGTGTGTCGACTGGGCAGTGATTTATTGGGAGGTATTCTGGCGGGTGGATGTGGCAGACAGCCCGTGTAGCTGTGTTTTCTTTTGTGTGGCCTGGCCTCTACCTTGGCTGTGGCTTTGCCCCGGCTCTGCTCAGCTGGAGTGGTGAGGAAGAAAGATAATTAGGCCTTGTTTGCAGTGAGTGGATGGTTATTTCTGTGAGGCTCTTAGGACTGTGTACCCCTGCTTTTCCTGTAGAGTTTTCCCAGCCACTAGCTTCTGAGCATCAAGATGAAATACTGAAAATCGGCATTTCTTTGGCCAAGTCACACTCTGTTCCTGGGCAGCCCTCTGGCTCTCTCCTCCCTTGTCCACGATGGAACACCTTGCTGAGGCTCAGGATAAATGCTTATCTTTTCAATGGCATAGCCCTAGCTAGAGGTTGAAGCTGTGCTGGTTACAGAGGAGAACCTGAAGTGAGAGTGGATGGAACCACTGTGTTTTGGCTGTGTTTTGGTAGAGGGGGATGAAATCACAACTTGAAATGCAAATTTTCAGTTGTGGAGATTTGTGATCCTTTATGACCTTTTATAGAACTCATTCCTTCGCTTCATCTATTTTGTCCCGATTAATTCAGCCCACTGTATTTAATGACAGCCATTGCCAATCATCTGCTGATTTCTGGCATCTGTTAGTCCTCTTCAGAACGGTTGAGTCTTCATTATAAACATATGCATAGTGGACAGGTATGTTTGTCATAGTTGTTGAACTTGCACTAGACAGTCCTTATGTCCAAAGCTCAATTAAATACCCTACAGAGAAAGGAGTGGTGAAAACTTTTCTATTGTACAATGTGACAGACGTAAAGCAAATATGAAATTAGTACTCCATGGTAATCTGGATAAACTGCAACACTGTGTGCAGCTAATTTCAGTCTTCAGGTAATTCAGTGTGCAGTGCAGCCCAAGAATCTGACTATTTTTTCTTGACGACTATAACACAAATGCTATCCAACATTAGAGTGTATTCTCTTGCCTTATTTTTATGCCTAAAATAGCACCAATCTTAATGGCTGTCCAAAAGGCAAACCTAAAGTCCAAAAGGCGATGGGCACAACCTGAAACACAGGAGGTTCTGCCTGAACATCAGGAAACACTTTTTCACTGTGAGGGTGACCCAGCACTGGCACAGGTTGCCCAGGGAGGTTGTGGAGTCTCCATCCTTGGAGATATTCAAAAGCTGTCTGTGCATGGTCCCTTGTAACTGGCTCTCGGTGGCTGGGGGGTTGGACCAGATGACCTCCAGAGGCGCCTGCCAACTTCAACCAGTCTGTGATTACTGAGATTCAAATCTACAGCAGTCAGTGCAAAGAAAAATGCTCTTCAGTGCTTTATAAGACATCAAAGGGAGCTGCTTTTGCCTGCACTCACAGAAATGTTTAAGTTTTTTCAAAGCAGCCTGTCATGAAGATGACTTTCAGGGTCACACAGAGGAAGTTAAGAAGACAAATGTAGAAGCAGTATAATCCTGACCAAAGTAGGAGTTAATCCAATTCTTAACTTTTTGCACTGCAGATCTAGCATCACAGAGGAAACTTGGTCTTCAGAGGGCTGTTGCTAATCAAGTGCTCTAAATGTACCTGTCTGGTCCGCTTTTTGTAAACTCTTCCTTTTGTCTGGACTGAACTGGGTTTCTGCTGAGTAGTACGGATGCGTTGCCAAGCCTGTAGGATTGCAGAAGGCATTGTTAATGATAGTAGTTCTTCCTTTAAAGACTGCTAGCTGCAGCAGCTGCCAACAGTTCCTGTATCATGCACCAAAAGGATTGGGTAGAATCATTGCTTTGTAGCTTTGCCACCCCCACTCCGGCGTAGCTGGTCAGGCACAAGAAACTGCCACATATGTTCATCAGAAGAGAAGCCTAGACATCATGCCTTCATGTCATAGGACTTCCTTTTCCAATGTGTTCCATGTGCTGGTGAGCATAGAGGACAGTGGGACTGACTGCTTAACTGCTGCAGTGTAGGTCAGTCCCACCATGAATATACATTCGTTCAGGTTTGCTATGGCTCTGGTCAGGTTCGAATGCTGTCTGTAGCAGGTGGCATCCATGGCAGACTGGACTGTGACTAAAGTTCACCCGAATGTAGAAGGTCCGCAGAAGTCCCCTGTCTCTCCTGAACCCCACTGCTGGGAGGGGATATGTGAACAGAAGGGCCCTCTGACTGGGTGAGCTTTGCAGTCTACAGAATGAGCTTCTGCACTGCTCCTTCTGGTTAAGGTTGTGGAAACAGTTAATACATTTATGTTTTTTGAAGATCACAGATCTAGAACACCTGTGTAACAGATTACTACTCCATGATAACTACCAGTTCTTTTTTTGTGAGGACAAGGGTATTCTCTGATCCTCCCTTTAGCTATCTCTGCAAACACTGTCCCTGAGTGTTTTGCAGATAGGTGGGTAGGTGAATTTGGACAGGTGACTTCCATTCATTGACCAGTTACGTGATAGTTTGATATTTGTTCCCCCAATCCTCCCCAAAGTATGGTGACTGCTCTTTTGCTACGATCCTATGGAGAACATCCGTTGCCAACTATTGGAACTGGGCTTAAAAATCAGTGGCAGACTTCACTCTGTGTCAGCCCCATAGGAACGTTGTGCTGTCTGTACACTGGATTAGTGGTTTGTGATTCTTATGCTATTAACACATTGGTATTTCTTTTTTATCCTCATTCTACATAATAGAAAAGCCTAAGTTGGACAGCTCTGACAAAAATTTCAGATACAAACCTTTGCTAGCAACAAATCTATCAATCCTGGTGAGATCCTCAGTTGAACTACCAAAAGTAATTGAAAAGAGTACCCATCCTTCCTGGAATGCTTAGTTGCTGCCTGCTTTCTGTTTTCTCCAAAACTAGGGAGAGTAGAATTAACTTTCTTAAAAATGAGCTGCTTTGAGCTGTTTCTTTCAGGACGTGCCCTTCAGATACGGGGGTGGTAGCTCACTCCCTTTTGCAATGAAATGAATTTCACTGCATGTGCTCTGCAAAATTCCTGGCACAGCTTGTTCAGCATGTGAGCACTAAGAATTAGCT
Organism: Fregata magnificens; assembly: GCA_013389945.1. Classification (NCBI taxonomy): domain Eukaryota; kingdom Metazoa; phylum Chordata; class Aves; order Suliformes; family Fregatidae; genus Fregata; species Fregata magnificens. Next base: position 179,790 of record WAAD01034954.1, on the reverse strand, counting down.
TCCAGTTTTGCCAGGTGTGAGTATTTCTGATAGTGATTCCCCATTACTGTTTAAGCTTCTTGACTTTTAATGAGAGCGAAACACCTGGCTGTCAGTGACTTCAATGTATTGCTCTGTTTTGTTTTGGTTTTTTTATTCCTTATATAAATCAGATTTGCCAAACCAGTGTTCTCCTGATCCTTGTCACAAAGAGGGGACCGTCAAATGTGAAGATCTCAAGGGGGACTTCTATTGTGAATGCAAGCGTGGCTGGCAAGGAAAAACATGTGAAAAAGGTAATTGGGTTTCAGTATCTGTAATGAAGATGTATTGGGTTTTGTCATATTCTCAAACGGTCACTGATACTGTGCTGCACAATTCAAAAGTCATAGAATTGAACCTGGATTACACATTGCTCGTGTTTTTACCCCTCTGTGAATCATACATCTCTGTCACGTCAACATTTTTTATATGCCTGTGATGGATCTCAGCTTGGTCTTGGCAAGGTAATCTAAGAAGTTATGCTCCAACTTTCTGTCCCAGCCCTCTGAGAGGGGCAGCAGAAATAGAGTTGTAGTGGCTTTTCAAGCAGAACTGCCTCAGCTGTTGCTGTTAACCCCAGTGTAACAGATCACAGACTGCAGAGCCTGAGAATTTGCCCCATCTTCCTTTCTAGCATCCCTGCAATGGGAACAAGTGACTTTCAGCAGGCCGTTGGGGTCTGACTCTGGTGATGCACAAGCTGATGCAATTTGTCTGTTAAAGCCTCCTCACTAGTAGGACCTTATTCCACGTCCACTTACATCTCACTGTGTATTTCCACCAACACCAAAGACAATATTCAGGCAGAAATTATTTGTGCAAGAAGTTCCAGGCCCCAAGAGGGCTTTCTGTATTCCTTTATGAAACATTGAAGTTATCTTCCCTCCTCTTGTTTTCTGGTTTCTTCTTTTTTCCACCTGCGAGGCTTCATGCCAGGGCCACTGCTTTTCTTTTCTTAAGTAATGGCCAGAAATCACATTCAGCCAGTCCAGAGTTGTGGCGACCAAGACAGCAGGAGATCCAAAGCCTCTCCTTCTGATGTAAATATTGTGGGGAGATTATAGGGTCACTCACAAGCAGCTTATTTAAGCATTTGAGACAGTTGTCTGATCAGTATACAGTCAGCTTTGAGAGCTCAGCAACTGATCAGTCTGAAGCATATCCCCTCTTTTTCTTATAAAATGCCATGAAATGTGCTGTTCTACCCATCAGCTAACTCTAGAGTCCCATAGACAAGCAGGACATAATGAGCAGGTGGGGCACATCGAGGGTGAAGTCCAGGCTCTGCTGAATTTAATAGGCTTTTGCGGCTAACTTCGGAGGAGCGCCGTTTAGCTCACAGTGCTCAATAGCTGTGAACTTAAAACTTTTTTGTGTTCTCATGAGTTCTGTAGTAGTAAGGATATATTGTTCTTGTTTTATTTAAAGCTTTCATCCTGAACTTACTGGTCATGGTATAATTTTAAAAGTTCCTTATGATATAAAATACGTTAGTTGTAATTAGTTTGCTTCTGCAAACAGACTTCTGCACCTCCGCAGTGACTAAAGATACTCTTCTGCATTCTCAGAGCTGTGAAGGAGATACCCAGTTACAGTTCCTTCTCTGTCTTTTTTTTTTTTTATTAAATGAACTTGAGCTGATGTACTTGAAGTGTTTGAATGAAATCTTTGTGCTTTTTGTAATCATTGTGTTGCAGCTGTAATAGTGTTTCTTATTTGGTCTTTCTCCTTCCCAACACCTATCCCACTCTCACCCTCCAGATTATTTACAGAGGTGAAAAGCTGACTGTAACACTTTCTTTTGATGTAGATATTAATGAATGCAGAGCGCAGAATGGTGGCTGTAACCAGCTCTGTCTCAACAAGCTAGGCAGCTACCGTTGCTCATGCTACAGTGGTTACGCTCTTAAAGACAGCAAAACATGTGAAGGTAAGCTTTGCCGGGCCTCGCAGTTTGCTTCAGCGGATGCTTAGTGACTTGTGGCTGTATTTCAGAGAGCTGGGTTGCACTGGGCAGCCCTGGTCTACTCCCTAGCCCAGCAGAGACTTGCTGGTAGCTCCTGTTAGCTGCACTCTGCTGGGGTTGTACTGGGTGCTCCAGCCAGCACTACATGCCTGGGCTTGTCAGCGGTCGCACCGTGCTACTCTCCGATATCATAACACAGGCATGATTCACAGAGGATTTGCGGCTTGGATTGTGGTAAATTGGTTTAGCTGATCAGTCCTCATAGCCTGACACTGAGAGGAGGAAGGGCTGGCCAGATGCATTGTTGTGATTCTTTCCAGTCTCACAGAGTCGTAGTGTATGCGCCGTTCGTTTTTCTTTTGTGTGTTTCTTATTTTCATCTATTTTTCTAAATTTGGATATGTGCAGCAGCTAGTGAATTCAGATAGACACAGATGGATAAATTCACTGCAACTGAATATTAATAGCTGTAGAAAGGCCCTAGTGAAGGCTGGCAACTGTTTTACACAGTAGCTGAGAACAGAAAGTGAGGGTCTGAAGTATCTGATTGAAACTGCAGAATGAATTTACATAACCAAAACTTAAGCAACTGAGATTTTAAAAGTGTTAAGAAACTGCATGCTGAGACACAGACTCATTAATGATCTCAGGTGGCTGTTAAAGTTATGTGTATCTCATGAAAAAACAGGCAAGTCTGTGTATAAACCTCTTACAGATGGATGTGACAACATATTTCTAAACAGTTTGCATACCTGATCTGAACAACATATTAATACTGCCAGCAAAAAGACAAAGAGCAGGATTTTATTTCTGTGTCACTTGCACTGTTTAAAGCGATGACTGTATAGATTACATGGTATTCCTTTCTAATGGGAGCAGCTGCTTAGAAGAGCCAACTTCCCTTTTGAATTGTCTTCTGGTGCCAGTTGGCATGGACAAGTGGATGGTGAACGGGCTCACTATTGCATTTGTTTTCGTATGTACGTATATTTGTATAATACCCTAGTACTGTCTATCAGAGCAGTGTCAATGTATCATACAAGCATAGGCCAGTTCACTCATACGTGGGAAAATCACAAAGTGTGACATGTAGTTGCAGTTTTAACATGTACGAGAAAGCAAAAGTAAATGTTAAACTCTCAGTATACTGCAAATGTTTTGTCAACACCAGGTTTTTGCTGGGTATTAACTAACATGTTAGAAAAACACTTGTTTGTTTCTACGGACCTCCAGTTCCAGTCCATTGCCTGCCTTCATGGTGAAACCCCACAACATCTCTCAGACGTGACTTGTTCTTTGTGACAAATTGGGCTGTCTCAATTCCCCTTTACCACTACAGATCAGCAGATTTAGATCTTAGTTTTGTGAATGCGTGAAAAATTATTGCTTGCCTGTCTGTGGAAGGAGAACAGAAACCTGTGATGCTCCACAGGCTGCGTGTTCCTTCTGTGTTTTGGTAAAATTCATACTGCTGTTCCTCAGTTCCTGCTTGCTGCTTTTTAACCCGCAGTTTCAGCCCCCTGAATGGAGTGGGGCTTTTTGGTTTTGTGGGGATTGTTTTGTTTTACAGTTTTTCTCCTGGCTCGCTTTGCATTGTTTTTTCCAGTAGTGGTTAATGGCTTAAAGAAAGAAACAACAACTGGTTTTGAAAGCCTGAAGTCACTTCTTATAGCTAGCTAACCCTAAAGGTAGATTCTTAAAGATACTATTTTTTCAGTTACTAAAATAATAGAGGGATCTCTTGACCCTGAGCCCACTCCAGTGTGAACAGTGAAGTGATTATACTCATCTGAAGTCGTGTTGTTTAATTGCTTGTTTTGCAGACATAGATGAATGCGCAGCATCAGCAGACATCTGTGGAGAAGCTCATTGTAGAAATTTAATAAGCTCATACGAATGTCTTTGTGATGCAGGCTACAAGTACGATGATGTGAGAAAGACTTGTCAGGGTAAGCTCATGAAATAACATCACGTTAGCATTTATTACACGATTTAAAGCTATAACAAAAAAGAAATTTAATTTCAGGCTTCAGTAAAAGCTTTGTTTCAATCTTTCTTACACACTGGACTTCTGTTCCCTTTTCCTAGTTGTGAGTGAGTTTGCAGTTTGCGGTCATCTTTGAGTTCATTGAGTTTGCAGTCATCTTTGATGACTTGAATCAAGCTGTACAAAGCAGAGTACTGAGATGTCTTGAATTTATGACAAGTACAAGATCTGGCGAAAGCTCAGAAGCATCTCTGCATGTTGCTGTCTCTCTTTGTAGGACAAGAACAGTTACAGAGCAGTAGCTGTTGTTCTTTCAAAACCTGTCTTGTGGTATTACTCTGAACTAGGAGCTTAATATGCATTGGAACCATGCACAGTTCTGCTGGCTACTCTGCCTGCAAGCTTTCTCAACGGATTAAGTTTTGAAAGTATTCCAAAAGTAGCATTGTTCCCTGCCTTTTGTCTAAGTTAACATAATGACTTGAATCACACGGCAACCAGCCCTACCGGGCCCTAAGTGTTTATCTGTGCCTGAAGAGATCCCTCTAGGCCATCACAATTTGTTTTCCTGCATTTGTTTGCGAAGCGGATAAAAACAAGCCGAAGAAAAAAAAAGAAAATCATGAATGAGAAACTCGGCTTTTATTTGTCTGTTGAGGATCCAGCTGCTGAGTAGCAATGAAGCAAGCAGTCCCTGAGTTGAACCTGAGTTGAAGGAGCAGGAGCCAGTCAGCACAGGTGTAGCAGAAGGGGTCTGAAGGGAGGAAGTCTTGTCTAGAAGTTAAAGCCCAGGGCTCTAAACCAGCAGACAAGGAGTTGAGCTCTGCCTCCAGCCTTCCCACTAACTTGCTGTGTATCTTTGGGCAGCTGGAATCTGTCTGTGAAAATAGATTTGTGCAGATGCTAGTTGTAACTCTTCTCTCCTGTAAAGATGTGGCATAGGGTAAGTACTGGCTACGGAGCACTTGGGCACGGTCAGATGAAAGGTGCTACAAAACAGCACCGATAACATTTTTTTCCCCCAGAGGATTCATGTTTAAACAAACTCAACTGCTGTTTTCTCCTCTCTTCTTTGCTGATTTGTGTAGATATAGATGAATGTGAAGAAAAGCTCTGTGAACAGACCTGTGTCAACTCGCCAGGGAGTTATACCTGTCATTGCGATGGCAGAGGGGGAGTAAAACTTTCCCGGGACATGAATACGTGTGAGGTATGTTAGTCTTCATTGCCGTAACTGCAGAACAGACCTTTATTTTACATTGCAATTAAGAATAACCGATGAAGTTCTGGACCAAAGCCATTTGAGCTGAGTGACCAGCAGGAGAGAATCATATTGGCAAGGCCACGTGAGCTGGGGACAGTAGCTCTCCTGAAAAGAAGGGTCTCGTTAGCCTTTTTGGGAGGAAGTTCATTCAGAGTCTCTCTTCTCATGCTCCTCCTGTCCCCATTCCAAAACGAGCATGCCAGTGATAGCCCTGCCAGCCCTCTGTGCGGCTGTGAGTTACCTCTGGCTGCACAAGCTTTTCTCAGTTAGACCCAGCGGGCTGGTGTGAAGGTCTCAGGGCATATGGTGTAAGTTACAGACCAGCATTTGCACTTGACACTTTTGTCCTCCCGGCATTTGAGGTGGATGGGCTTCAGTGGCACAGGCTGCCTCTGCGGCAGCCAACCAACAGCAAGTTCTTAGCACATCTTTTGTTGCGGGCACGACGTGGCAGTAGAAAACCTTATGCTGTACCTTATGAGTATGATTTCATTTTGCAACAGGAAAACATGCCTCCGAGGCAGATAGGAGGGAGGAGGGAAGGAAAGAGGAAATGTTCTCAGTACCAAAACAACTGTATTTTGAGAGTTTAAACATTAAAGTGCCCTAGCCTGCTATATGTAGAGCAACTACATGAGAAAAGAAGAGGGGGCATACTCTCTGGTTGTCTTTCTGCTGTGTGAGGAGAATAAGCACTCAAAAATGTGTTTTGATTATAGAACATAATACCATGTGTGCCTTTTGCTGTTGGAAAAAGTGTTAGATCCTTGTACCTGGGGAGGATGTTCAGCGGCACTCCTGTTATCAGGCTGCGTTTCAAAAGGAAACAACCAACAAGGTGAGGACAATTTAGAATGACAGTCGAATGCGCTGTCCGGCTTTAATGCATGCAATGGAGTTAAGTTGTTGCAATAACAATTATGCCTATGATCATCCTTATTTGTTTGGATTATGGAGTCCTGTAAGGCGAAACATTATCCAAACCAGTAACTGAGAAAGGCAGCCTTGACCGCAGAACCCCTAGGATAATTACTGAAGTACAGTAATGTATTCTTTATTCGTGACGCTATTTTAAAATCCGTCTTCACAGCTTAAGTCTTTCAGGAGTGCATTAAAAGCTAGTATGTTTTAACGGAGCTTTATAACTGTTAGAATTGATGCTATCTGTATGGAAAGTACTCTGTGGTTTTTGAACTCTGCATAACTAATTTATTTCTTGGCACCTGTGCGGTCAGACTTGTGGCTGAGTTCGACTTTAGAACCTTTGATCCTGAAGGTATCCTTTTCTTTGCTGGAGGCCATCAAGACAGCACATGGGTAGTCTTGGCTTTGCGCAAAGGACGGCTAGAGCTGCAGCTGAAATACAATGGAATAGGCCGCGTGACCAGCAGCGGACCGCTTATCAACCATGGCATGTGGCAAATGGTGAGTCCAGACCACTGCTGAGTTCCTACCCTTTCTTGGCTTGTTCCTGATGGGCTCTGTCAAGTGCAGCTAGGCTTTTTGTATTCTTGAGAAGGTGCTTTTCCAATCTATCTATCCATTCAATGCATGCCAGCACATTATACATTCTAAGGTAAGGACGGGATATTTTTCCTAACAAATTGAATTATATTTTATAGCCGTTGTAAACTAGAGTGCATCGCTAATTTGCACAACCAGAGCAGACACAGTGCCTTTTGAGATGCAGCAGTGCTAAGCTGACTTCATGTCAGCTCGAGAAGATGTCCTCTGGGTGAGGGTGGGAAGGGAGTAAGAGGGAAGGAACGCTGTAGCTGTTCTTTTAAGGAAGTTTGCAAGGGTGTTTGGTGTATGGGGGGTGTGTGGTTGCTTTTGTTTATTCATCTGTTTGTTTGTTTGTTTAGTCACAGGGCTCAGATTGTCTGAGCCCTTGACAAATCTCTTATGCCACAGTATCCTTTTTTTTAAAGTCTTCAGGCTTGTTTGTAGACAAAATAGACCATTTCCCTTGTAAAGACATTGGGGTCTATTAGAACCTCTGTGCTTACTAATAACATAATCCCAGCAATCTCACAAGACGATGCATTGCACCTTGGAGCTTCTAAGGATTCATGTTCTTGACACTCTAACAGAACATCTCCTGGTGATTCTGGAAGCATCATGGGTGTTACCATTTGTGACAGGATCATGAAAAGCATCCTGTAGTATGATCTACAGTAGATCAGCAGTTTATATATGCCTTCTCACTTCTGCCTTTTCCTCTACTTTCATTTTTTCTTACTTAATTAGATCTTTTGACTTTTGATGTGTCTCTTGGGGAGTGGGTGGGAAGTTCTCAGCTAACTCACATATGAGACAAATACAGATACTGGTAACTGTGAATAATTTTCTGTTTTAAATTTTTTAGTATAAAAAATTCAGAATTATACATTTAAGAAAAAAGCAAGGTGGGAAAAATTTTCTTTCTAATGAATAAATGAAGAAGTCCTTCTGTGCATTCACTGTCAACTGCTGGCACTAGGTAATGTTTCCAGCAGATGAGGTGATGTTTAATTCAGTTCCTTTACTGTCACTGAAACAATTTTAGATTCCAAATGGAGAGCTGTAGAGGTTCAGCAAAGCTGTAGATAAAATGTATGACATGCTGTATCTTTACAGGTGGGAATAGCCTCAAGCCAGTTCTTACTAAATTTGTTGTAAGATTTGTTCTCCTAATTTGAAATATGACAATTGTAATTGCCTGCACAGAGAGAATGGTGATGTGAAAAGCAGAGTTGATGCCGCTGGGGTGACTTAGGAGTCACAAAAAGCAGTCATTACCAAGCTAAACCATTCAACACGGGAGCCTACTTGTTAAGTGCCAGATCTCATTATGAAGTAATTACAAACTTTCCCGTGTTAGTTTTGGGGGAGACAGCTGAAATGTACTTTCTTTCTTCAAGTAATACAAAAATGCTCAAACACATAGGAGTTACGGGGTAAACAAAGGCTGTGCTTCCTTTCTGCAGGGAGAGAAGGCAGTATGATAAAAGTAAGTATCATTTTTAGGCAAGAATTATTGGTCTCCTGCCAGCCATCAGCGTCAGGGCTCTTATCCTCAGGTACCATCATAACCAAGAAACTGCCTGGCTGAGTTGCTGCAGCAACACACTCTTTGCACGTTTTCTGAGAGACTGTATAAATCCCCTGGAAACCCTTCCCCAAGACTTTTTGGGACAGTGCAGACTGAGCTGTGAGTGCTGTGCGGTGCAGGTGGACAGGACCCATGCCCAAGGAGGGGCAGAGGTGCCCCTGCAGCCAGCAGCGCTGCTCTGCGCTTGGGCTGAGCAGGGCCTGGCAGCTGCCAGAGACACAGTACAGCATGAGCGGAGGAGAGAGCATCATGCAGTGCTGGCACAGGAGTGCTTGCCTGGAGCAGGTCGATGGCCATAGCTCTGGTGACTGTCTCCCAAAGTGAAACTGTTAGTGCTGTGCCTGATGCTGGCCAAAGGCAGAAGGATTTACCCACAGATGAACAGCAGCAGGAGGAAGGAGCCTTTTGTCTCTTGACTTCATGGTTGACTCACCTCTGAGACTTGGGATGCTGCTTGCGTTGCTGGGGTGCTGTTGACCTCTCCTTTCTCTGCTCTATTTTCTTATCCCTTGCTTCCACCCTACAGGTACTTTGTTCTCTTCTGCTTAACATCCAGTGTCACCCCGGTCTCTAAATGCCATTTAATCTATACGGCTGAGCAATACAACCATAAATCTGTTCCTCCATTTTATCCCCTCCCTCAGTTCTCTTTTTTCCTCTGTCCAGCATGATTTTTAATTTGGGAAATCCTGTTGAGGGGGGGTTATTCCTTTTTATCCGTCTCCTTTTATAAAACATGTAGCCACACGTTTCATTTTAAGTATGGACTTGTGTGTACTTTTCAACCTCACCTTGTGTGAAGCACAACCCCAAAAGCCTTCAGAGGTCACAGTCCAGACTCAAATGCAGTTTAGAAGCTTTACTCTGGACTTCAGTGTGTCCAGGATCAAGCCCTTAGTTTTGGTTAGACCTAGAACAGAGGAGTTTGGATACTGGTGGGAACTTTATACGGGTTGTGAGAAAACAGTAATTTTACTACTTAACTTTCAGCAGATGAAAAACCAATGGCTATTTAAAAGCAAAACATGAGAAAAAGCACCACCGGTCTATGTCTTTTGGTCTCTTGAGCAGAAGTTGCATACTTTTGTAGAAATATGAAGGCATTCTCAAAACTTCAGGCCAATATTTCTACCTAGGTATTTTCTCTGATGTTGATCCCTCCTAATCTATTTTTAAATGATCATTCCCAGCATTGAAAACACAAACAAGCAAGTCTCAGGAAAAACTTCTAATGTAGTTATTTGTGTGCAATCCAGTTGGACGAAGTGGCATGTACGAACTGATGATAGTAGAGAATGCACTCGCCTTCTGTTTGTCTTGCATTTCCAATAGAAGTCATCATTTTGTCTTATTTTTAATGTTTAGTTTAGTACTGGCATGAGGACAGTACGGTTAGCAAAAATAATAACCTACCTGCACTGTTAAATGTCAGAACTGAAGGTTAAGCAATCGCAAGCAGATTCGTATTTGACTTTAACCCTGCAGCTGCCTGTAGTCCCGTCCCTTTTCAGGGCTGTCCACTTGCTTTTCGGCGAAGAACAGAGAGGCTGGCTCTGCACTGAGTTATCCAGGGCATGAGTCCAAAACACAAAACTGACTGCCCTTATGGCTAACCATATGGGAACCCTTAGCTACGAGAACTGCCCGCCTGATCGTCCCCGAGCACGCTACGGCAGGCGGCAGGTAGCTACTCCTTGCAACAGGAGGAGGGAATTAGAGCAGTCTGCTAACTACCAAAATGCTTCCCCTTTTGGTTTGTAGGTGATGGTGGTACACCAGCAATTAAGCTTTGAATATAAGGAACCGAAGCTGAAACTGCCAGAGGGCAGAGTGAAGTAGGCAGAATGTAATTTCCTAAACTGAAATTAAGAGCTTCCACAAGGATTAACCCCTTCTCCTATGGAAGTTTCCACTGATTTGGGTTTGTTTATATTAATGATCAGAAGCAACTAAGAACTCAGACTAATTTTTTAAAATTTATATGTTATTACTTAGTATGCAATCTAATAAAACTTTAGAAGGCCCTGAATTTTGGTGGCCCTGCAAGCTGCTGGATTTCTTCACCAGGGAAGCACAGTACAGGCATTGCTGCAGCCAGCTTTTCCCCGTTCGCTCCATGGCTGCCCACAATCCATGCTCGGAGCAGGGAGATTGTCTGTGCCAGCTCCTTGTGGCGCTCTGCACCCCAGTGCATTAGGGCAGCAGCGACCGCCACACCGAGTAGAGGCGTCCGAGTGAGCTTTAGCTCGATAGCCAGCGTAGCTAAGCCAGTTGGGCTGTGGCTGCCAGGACCTGTGGGCTAATGTTCCCACCCACTGAGTGGACTTTACAGCCTGCCAATGCCCAAAAAAGCCTGCTTGAGACTGGCTTGTGTGTCTCCATGGAACGCAGTGGGGAGGTGTAGATGCCACTTTAAACAAGCAAGCCTCAGACAAGTAAATTCATGTCCTGTGGGATACAGCACAGAGCAACACACTAGCTGTAAACAGTGTTTTAGCCATATAAACCAGACTGTACTGGAATCCACAGGAGAAGAAAAAAGTTTGATATTCTGTGGATAATCGTTTCAACTATCAAATTCACTTAAGCTTCATTACTGAAGACTGCAATCCAAAGGGAGTGTCCAGGAATAAACCTGCTCAACCCTGTCATCCTTTATGTTACAGCCACAGAGAGCGAGCTCAGTGTGGCTGATGGAAACAATTTTGGGGCAGCTACTCTCAAAATGCAAAGAGAAAGATGCTCATGACCTGGCCTACTAGCAGGGAGAGGGAAGAACAAGTCTAAACAGCTGCTGAAATAGATATTTGGTTCTATACAGCAGCTCACTGATGGAGGCAGCATCTGGGTGTCCCAGGGAACAGAGTTATATGGATGAAGAGTGGGTAGGTGGGATATCTGTCATGGAGTGGGAAGAAGGAGTGCTGTGTTGAAGACAATGAAATAGAGGAGATGCGCTCCTTTCTTCTTCTCCGCAGGAAGAAAGGGGTTGTCTTCTGCTACAGCCACAGAACGCCCCGTCGGTAGAAGGACCCAGGTCCCGAGGCGCAGAATCCGTGCTGCTGTTCAGCAGCCTTGTACGGGTCAGCTTTGTGCTTCGCCTCCTCCTCTCCCTCTGCAGAGCTGGCTGCTTTATAGTGCTTCTTTGTGCAGCCTGGTCATAATTAAAATTATGACCTTTTTTTGAAATTTCAGTGGTGATAGAATCTTCCTAGAAGTAGCTCTTCGGAGAGGTGGAGGTAAAACTTGCAGATACTTTTTAAGAGAAAAATTATTGCCTATTACACATTTTTATTACCCTCTCAAATATTTTCAGGGGTCAGTATTCATAGACTAGACTTAATGTGGCTGGAAGGCTTCTGCTTTATCTTTCACCGGCCTAACAAAAGGCATCGCCTTATCTGTCTTTCCAGCTTTTCCTTTCACATGCAGTTGCAATAGGAAGTGTCTCATTAATAACTCGTTATTGCATTTCCATTTTGCATAGAGCAACCTATGAATGTCTTGTAGTTAATCCACTCGTATTTTTGTGTATCTGTTTCGAAGTAGCTGGGCTGTCTTCACCATTAGGGCAACCCCAGGTTGCTGTCTAGAGTAAAGATTTACCTATCAAGGTGGAATGTAACTTAAAAGGTAGACAAAGAGGCTTGGGGACAGAAAATATTTCTCCATCTTGGGGATTTCACTAGCAGTGTCTGTCCTTTAGTTGAGGCTGCAGATATTAAGTTCTTTTTATACTGAATTATTCTATTTGCAATTTTACTTTTTCAGATCTCTGTTGAAGAACTCGAAAGAAGTTTAGTTATAAAGGTCAACAGGGATGCAGTTATGAAAATAGCTGTCTCGGGGGATCTGTTTACTCTAGACAAAGGACTGTATCAGCTGAATTTGACAGTAGGAGGCATTCCTTTCAAAACAAAGGACCTTATTCTGCCGGTAAGTATAGCACGATCGCTCATGTTGTTTTGCATGCCTGAAGGGCTTGATTTCATCTTCTCTTGGGGTAATGTAGGTCCTTCCTGAGAACAATTCAGCCTGCCCTGAAACAGGTGGAATTATCACCTTCTGGATACAGCTTTCTCTCCATTGGCTATAAAGGGAGCCTAAGCCAGTAGCAAAGGTGAGACTCCTGATTTTTTGATTGGGAAGTTTGGGTGAGATGCATCCCACCCTTGGCCTGAAGAATTAGGACACAGCAAAACTGGAGCACATGGCAAAGCCTTGAGAATTAATGGTGGTCGTGTTGGCTTGGAGACCATGAGCGGCCCTGATGGGTCAGTGGGCACACCGCTGTGAGAGGGTACCATTGTGCCCACAGCTCTGGAAACAACATTGGGGGCACTTTTTGTGTTGTGACTGAAGTTTGTGTTTCATGTATATTGTTTCACAGTTTTGCTGCTTGCGTTTGCTGTTTCAGTTTAGTAAGACTTAAGGGAAAACAGAATCTTATTTTTCTTTATTTCCTCCTAATTCAAGTAGACAGGGCATATGAATAAAAGTTAAGGCACTCTTTGAGTGAGATTGGATGTTGCTGTGTTTCTGAAATAGCTGCTGCTCAGGCTGTTTTGAATGTCCACCACACACAGAGCTGGCACCTTGAAACCCAAACTGGCATCTCTTTATTTCTAAATGAGGTGACAAGCTTGCGGCTCTGTGACTGGGAGTGCAGCAGCTGAGGAAGGCTCCTGTCCTCACAGGAAGCCGTTCAGAGCCACTGCTTGTCTGAAACGTTAAGCTCGGGGTGTGGTATGAATACAGGATTGAGAGCCAAAAACTCCTGAGGTTTTTATCCTGGCTCAGACACTTAATTCTCTCTGTGCTTCAGTTAATTCGGTGTAGTGGTGCTGATTAGACGCTTTGCAAGGAGCCTTCTCTTTACATACTGTCTCACATTTTAATGCTGACATTTGGTACGGGATAACATAACTAGAAGCTGGAAGGAACAAGGTGTGTACAGAGTGGGGTGCCCATCTTATGGCTCAGGCACCCCTCCCTTGAGCCAGAAGCCAACAACTTATACCGTGGTCAGGGCCAACATCTTGTGTGTCATGAAGGCTGTTTGCAGTGACACAAAGGATATTTTTTTTTACTTCAAGTTGGCCTCCAGCATTTGCAATGCAGAATTACGGGAGTTACAAAGCTTTGGCTACAGAGCTTTAGAAGTAAATTGCACTAATGATGTGCAGCACGTAGAAGCAGCTAACAGAATCAATACAATCAAATCAGCACCTGCATTAGCTAGTGTCCTTCTGTCCTGTGGAGACAAGCGGAACTCAGGTGAGTTTCCTGGGGAATGCTGACCACTTATTTGCTTGGGGTTGTGGGATTGGGGTTGCCGCCAATTGGTTTGCATGTTCATAACACGTCAAAATGATTTCCCCTATTTGATGTCATAATATAGCTCAGGATTCCTCTGCACCCAAAATCAGTTATTCTTCACTGAATAGTAGTTTGAGGCATGAGATACTGCTTTATCTTCCTAGATAAACCCTCGGCTAGATGGCTGCATGCGGGCATGGAACTGGCTGAATGGGGAGGACACCACTATCCAAGAGACCATAAAGATGAATGAAAAGATGCAGTGCTTTTCTGTAGCAGGACGAGGGTCTTTCTATCCTGGCCGAGGTTTTGCTGTGTTTAATCTTACTTACAGTAAGTACTTTATTTTTTTTCATTTCTGACCTGTTGTCCTACCATCAACCATACTTGGTTAATAACCAGTTTAAAACTTACATGTATGCCAGACTCAGTGTTGATCGAAGCAGAACGGACTGGCAGCTGTGGATGGAGAGGGAATAGCTAAACTTGTGGTTCATAGCAAAGGAAGGCCCATGTATGATGGTTAGAGCCAGTACGAATATGACCAGGATGGATTAGGTTCTCTCTGTGTAGCTCAAGTAATGCATTTCACATCCAGGCTGGTTCCAGATCAACCTCAGCATTAGGGGCTTCTCATCCCTCTGTCCGCGGCGTAGGTGGTTCCAGCACTATCCACTGTTTTCTGCCAAACAGGAAGAGCTGCAAGCCATAGTGCTATATCTTGAGTTTATGATGGACAGAAAATCAATATTGTCTGTAGCAAAATGTCCAAGATCAGATTCACTTTTAATCATTGGGTGGTATTCGTTACACTTGGGACAAACACACTAAGCGTATCCTTGATACAAGCTGAATGAAATTGGCCTAGATACAGTAATAACAAGTTTCAAACCAAACTTGGCCATACTAATTTAGCACTCAGAAAGACACCTTTTCTTTATTCTGGATTATTCCGTTTGTTTATATGAGCGATCAACTGTCAGTATTTTTAAACCTATACAAATGCCAACCATCTATTTTAGTTTTGTGTGCAACTCCTCCTCTGCAAAAGCCTTCTGTGCATCATTATGTGGATTTTTCTGCTGTGCCATTTTAAATTAGGGAGTATCAGGTGTCTGTCGTCTTGTTTACCACATGGGTTCAAAAGCTGCAAAGTAGAGACAATGCAGCATCTGGAGTGCAGATGACAGCACTCAGCAGAGATGAGTCCTCAGCACCTGCATTTTTATATTCTTTTTTCTACAAAAAATAATCCTCCTCTTTTTTGGCTTTGTAATGGCAAGCTTTATAAAAAACTTCTTTATTGTATTTCAAGATGTGGTCAACCAGCATAGCTAATATAGCTATAGTAGCTATGTAGGGAGGTTGCAGAAACAGTATTGAAATCTTTCTTTGTAGCCAGCATTGCCTTTTAAATTACAAGGGCACTGGGCCAATAAGAAAGATGCCAGAGAGCTTAATTCAGAGTTGAGCAGGTGAAATAAAACATCCTATGCTTCTGAGAGGCTGGTAATCAGGAAGTGATTAGGTAGGTGATCAAGGTAGTATGCTTATATCCTTTTTCAGTTTAACACAGGCTTTCATAGATATGTTTGCTGTATGTCAGATTTGGACTTAGATTCCTCAATGATCTTTGGACAGCCAAGAACGATGCAAAGATTGGGTGCCCTATCTTGTAGCAGTTCTTGGGATGTGTTGGACTGAGAGCCATGGGAATTTGAATCTCTCTTTGTGATAAAAAAGCTTAACCTTGTCCTTTGACATTCTGAAAGGCAACAGAATGCAGAAGGTAACAAGAGGAAACTGATGCCATTTTTTTTCTCTGATTTTATGTTCAGGTGCTTTGGAATTTTTTTTTTTTTGAGTAGAAGAAATGTGGCAGTCCCTCCACATGCTCATCCGTCTATCCTCTTCTCCAGGCAGAAATTGCACAGCCTACCTATTTGACCTGTTAGTTCTATGTTTGTCATGCTATGCATTTCTTTTTCTGTAGTGCAACCTTCTTTTGGAAATGACACCAAGACAAATTGGGAAATAGATGTAAATGCTGCCATTCAACCAGCGACAGATACTGGCGTGCTCTTTGCTCTGGTTACAGAAGAAGCATCTGTCCCTTTATCACTATCTCTGATTGACTATCACTCCACAAAGAAACTGAAACAACAGGTACAGACGTAAGCATTTTTCTAGAGAAGGTTCCTTGCTATTTCCTGGGCACTGAAAGTCATTCTCAAAAACAGTTGTCATTTTTGCTGCCTGCCTGCTTATTTGCACCCACCAGTTCAGAACATGATCTGAGACTGAGGTGCTTGGCTGACACCGAAGTTCTGCCTCTTATGGGTACGTGTCAGACACTACTCGCAAGCTCTTTGCAAATGTCGTCTAGGTAAAAGATGGAACTGGTCTCTTGAATGCAGGCATATTTTGTTATATTTTTCTGGCACAGAAGTTATTTAATGCCGTAAGCAAATAATTTCCATTCTCTGGAGCTCATCAGTAATAGTCCCGAGGTAGTGAAGAGACAGGCTTGGGTGTCACTCCAGGTGCTGTGAAAGGCCAGTTATGATGGAGTGCTGAAGCGACTGATTTAATGGCATTCATAATAAAGGGCTGGATTCTGGCATTACATGAGTGTAAATCAGGAATGATTTCACTAAAACCCACAAGCCAACTTTTTGTTTATAGTACAGCAGCTCTAGTCTATTTGGCTCCAGTGCAATATGACAACCTCTGTAAGACCCACTAAGAATTGTCTCTGAGAAGACAGTGGTTAGAACTAACAATTAGTCCCACTGGTTCACTGGTTTTTCATCTATGCAAATGAGCTCAGAACACGATCAGCAATAGTAATAAGGCTAATTCTCTGGTGAGTCTGCAACGTCTTTGTAAACAAGGCCACAGTGGGGTCATTCTGGTCTTGGATAAGCGTGGCTAGGCATATTTCTCCTCACTGCCTCTTTTTTTTCTTCTTTTCCTGCTGTCCAGTTTATCATCGTGGCCTTGGAGAACACAGTTGTGTCCAGACTGGCAATAAATCTCTGCGATAAGAAGGAACACTCTGTGGACATCCTCCTCAAGAAAGATCACTTCTCCCTGACGGTAGATGGGATAGCAGGAGAGAGTGAACTAAGCATCTCTGAGTTAGAGGACAGTCTGTCCATCTTGGAGAGCTCTTTGCAGTCAATGGTGAAGACATACGTGGGAGGGTTGCCAGGTGAGCGTCCAGTTTTGTAGCATGGACTACAGACTCCCAACTCACCTTGCTGAGCTGGCAGTCAGGAAAACTGTCTCTGTTCATTCAAGCTGGGAGCCGCCTTCTCTGTTTCTGCTTGAGCAGGCTTTGTCTGCAATGCAGGCATGTGATCTTAACAGATGTGAGGGTGTGCTTGACAATTATTTTTTTTCTGGAATGATTGTGTCCTTCTGAGGACAGCTGGAGGCAAAAATAGGAAGAGGAAGTTTTGCTTGGTCAGCAATAGGAACGACTTATCTGAAGGAGAGCTGTAAGCAGGGTCATTATCTTAAACCTGGTAAAATCCATAGGAGCTGGACCACAGGCTCCTGCAGTGCTTCATTAATGTAATGAAGATGTGTGAGCACTCCTTGAGGGGAGTACCAGGGCCTCACGTTGTTTTGTCTGGAGGTTGGGAAGCCCAGCGTGGTGATTCTCCCTGGCTGATGTTCTCTTTGAACTGATCACAGCACTACACAATTAACAGATTTCCTCCCAGCAGAGGGTACTTAGGGCACAACCAAGGGGCTACCACCATTTATAGTTTTGCTGGCTTTTCAGCAACAACAGGGCTTCTTGTGGGAGGTCAGTTTGCTCTTCTGTTCTGAACCTGGAAGAGCAAACTTTCATCCAAATCATAAATTTTGGCCAAGTTTGGGCGTTTGTTTCTTGTTCTGGCTGAACTGGTTTATCAGTCCCTACTGCTGAGGAATGCAATTAAGGAAACACGTCTCTGGTGCACAGCAGTACATCCTATTTTATTGCCAGCAGCTAAGCAAAATCTTGCCGTTACTTGCCCAAGCAAGGGAGGAGCAGCAATGTTGGCCTCTTGGTATGTGCTGAAGCAGTCAGGCTGCAAGAGGGTGGCTGAGGTGCCATGTGTGCCAGGACACATCGTGACTGTTCCCACCATGAACAAGAGTTTACAGAGTATTTATGCCGATGATGTAAATGGCTCCTAGTCGCACCTAAAAGGGGGAGGCCACACACTCTGAGATGTTCACACACTGGCAGGAACAAGGCTGAATCCCTAAATGTGGCATTTTCCAGTGTCAGATTGAATTGTCCAAGCTGGCCATTGCACAAGGAAGGCAGGTCACCTGCTTGCTTTCAAGTAGCTCTCAAATGCACAGCAGAGACTTTCACAGCTCAGAAAACAATCCCATTCTGTCGCTGTCCCGAGTTCTCTGTGGCTCGCTTAGACTAACGGTGCTGGGTGAAGCACAGTTTTTAATTAGCCAGAACTAAGTGTGAGATATCATAGCTATGGCTGTTTAGACCCAGCTGGCTTCTGTAGGTTTAGCTGCTTTCCCCCTTTGATCTGTTCTGCTCAGCAATGGGAATTTCTGCCTGTGGTCTGCTTTTGCCATTGAGAGGAACCCGGCACTTGTATCGAGAAACCTTGTCATTTGCCAAACGAATAAACATTTCAGCACTTTGGTTGGATTCATCAGTCTGGGTTAGATAGCTATACCAAATGGTCAGATCTGTGTTTGGCTCATTCAAATTTTGAAAACATTACGTTGTTTTTGGTTTTTCCCTGCTTCCGTACTCTGTGGAAAAAACAAAGTATAGTGGTCCCACTATATTAAAGAAAGAATTCTGGGTCAAAATATGTAGTATGTCCCATCCCAAGTACAGCTAATATTGCAGACGTGGAAGAAATATTATTTAGATTTTCAAGAGATAAGAGGGAACATGTAGGCATTTACTACCTTTTCAATGGTATTTTCAGTTCTGATAAATCCTAAATTATGTAATTTATACACTGCATAGGTGTTTTTCCAGGCAATGTGTATATCACCAGGTGAAGGAGCCTTTAAACAAGACTTCTGAGTCTTTACAGGACCACATTTCAGATGGATCCATTTCTAGTCAAAACAGAAAATTAAATATTTGACCTGATCTGCAATTATAACACAAAGAAAATATTTTTTTATTAATTTTTGATAGTATCTTACAAATTCATCTCAAAGCCCACACTGTCCTTCAGTCAGCCCTGTGGCACGTGTAGCAGCAATCTGCATGATTCCGTAGACGAGTGTTCAAGCCGTTAAGCCAACACTGTCAACTTCTTCTGAGTCAAAATTTAGTTTACATTCATGTGAGGTACTACAACAGAGATGCCCCCTTCTCTTAAGCAGACTTCACAGATAAAATTTGGTAAATGGGCAGGAAGAGGAAATAGCTAAAATGATTAGTTTAAGCAACTACCAAGCAATGGTACTTTTCAGCAAGGAAGATGAAAAATTTATAGTATCTCTTTGTGGCTTACAGATCCCACACAAATATTCTTTCTCTCACTGAGTCCCAGAGTCTGTCCTCAGTCTGAGCCGTGTTTGATCACGTCAGCTTCAAATTTGGCCCTGCGTGTCTCCAGGCAGAATCCTTTGAATTGCACATAATCTCAGGTCAACAGGACAACCTATTGTTCAAGTTGTCCTTGTTTCAGTGTAAAGATAAGGGGTTTACTTAGCTACCTGCATCACTGTGAAGTTAAATAATCTTTGAGACATTCCTTGCTTTCCATTGCACAACCAGTGTGATTGGGTCGGCTTTGGGTTGTAAATAAACTAATAACCTTTGGGGAAGGGCAGAGGACACAGTTCATGCAAATTTTCATGTTATTACTTTATTACATGTGGGTTTTTTGTTTATTTAAGGTCAGCTTGTATACGATGCTACAGAAGTTAGTAATAAGATTGCCTAGTTTTCTCTAGTCTGTTGGACTGTACTTAGTGTCTTCTTCCTTGCTATTTGTTTTCAGCCTCTAGTAAACTGATCAAAAGTATGTCACCAGTAGATCTCCATAGAAAAAATTAGTCTCATTAGTCTTACCAACTCAACTGATGTATTCCAGCACCCTTCTGATGAATGCCAGCAACCTCCTTGTGCATAATCAGACAACAGTAAAGATGAGTGCAGCAAGTGGTAGAGGCTGCACATAGGAGGAGCCTTCCTGTCATGAAGTTCTTCCTATAACCTTTTGGCAGATATTTTGAAGAGAGAGAGGGAGAGCATTAGAGGAAGGTGTAAAAACTCCACTAATGACAAAGTGGAGAGTTCAGAGATGGAGGGGGGAAACATGGAGATGGAAGGCAGCATGAACCCAGTGTGTGTTTACAGTGGAGTGAAGCCTTGCTGCTGTGCAGCACATAGTTTCATCAGGACTGGAAGCCTTGCAGAGACACAGAGCAGCTGAGGAAGGGTTCAGCCTGGGAGAAGGGCTTTTGTGCGCAAGAGCAGATGGCATTTTCCCCACGTCTGGGACTGTGCTCTTGCCTTCTAGTGAGAGGGCTGGTGGGGAGGTAGAAATCACGGAGTGGAGAAGAGGAGAGTTTGAATTCATTGAAGTGATGCTCATCTGAGCATAGGTAGGGCAGGTATTTATTAAAAATCAGCCATCAGAGATGTTTGTCTCCCCTTTCACACAGATGTTCCTGTGACTTCCACTCCGGTCACCGCGTCCTACCACGGCTGCATGACCGTCAAGCTGAGCAACAAGGCACTGGACTTAGATGAGGCTCTCTACAAGCACAGTGACATCACCTCACATTCCTGTCCTCCAGTTGAGGCGGGTCAGTAGGTACCACTGCAATGCGAAAGTTTTATATTCAGAAACTTTCAATGCTTTTCTTTTTTTTTAAAGATATAAATTATTCAGACCTACCGCACTGCGTGTATAGTTTCTCTTAAACACTGAAGTTATGTAGGAGCTACTGATCCTTATGTCAGATTGATTATTGAAATACTCCTTTGCTTTGAGGTTTAAAGGTTGTAATATATTTGTAAATAGTTCAGAAGACTAATATTAAATAAGCCAAAAGTACAGAATATACCTAAAGTGAATGTTATCGTTAGAATGTAAGAGACAGTTTTATCTGTAATGTGGAAAACCTGGTAATATATGAGTGTGGACTGGAAGAAAAATAATAGTTCTGTATTATTTTTTATTACAAAACACCGCTTTCTGATTTGCAAAATATGAGAGAATAAAATATTTACATACAAGTTTTTAATTTATCTGTACTGAGATTATTCTGTATTCTGTTGTTTGGAGATAACGGCTGAGGCTATGCCTGATGTGGAGATTACACTAGCGGGGGTTTTTTGTTTGGTTGGTTTGGTTTTTTGTTTGGAGGTGGGGGCTTTTATATTATATAGTATTACAGTATTATATATCTTCTGGTCTGGAGAGCAAATGGTTGCTGCTATTCTTTTTGCTATAGTTTCTCTTTCTGGTACCACAGATAGAAGACTCAGTTGTGACCTTTAGAAAAACTCTTGGTCAACAGAAAATGGAAAACAAAATTGGGTCAGCAGGAAACAATTGAAAGAAAAGACTCAATAAGTTGAAAGCCATATGGCTTTTGTGTCAATAACCGCTGAAGCAAATGATGAGGTGTCAAGAACTGGGGAATATTATCTGGCGATGACATATTTTTGCTGCTTAATTTTTAGGTTGGCTTATTCACTGTGAGCCTAGTGGGAGCAGAGAGGCTTGAGACTATGAGAGTTAGCCAGGCTGAATTGCAGTGTGGTGAGAAGATGCATGGGGGTTTACTCGGGAGAGGTTGTAGAGTCATAAAGTACATTCAGCTTTTAAACTATCCTTGTGAAGTTGGGGTGGGCTTTGCCGAGCCTGCTCTAAGGCACTTAAATCTTGCTTTATTTGGTCCTTGCCTTGCATCAGATTAATGAACTGAGAAAGATGGGTACACGCTGTGGTGGAAAGCTGAATATTGGGTGGCTAAGGTTACCCTATGCTTCAGAGGGTTAACATGGAAAATGTCTAATCCTACAAGGTCTTCTATAAATTGTTGCTGGTCATTCTATGTCATGTTTTGCCTAGTCAAATATGGAGATGATAGATTAGCCTAATAATCCACACATGTGACAACATCTGTGACCAAGCTGTGGAGATATAATTGTCCCAGAGGAAAGGATGGAAGAGGGGGAAGACTATCTGAAACATATTTGCTGGTAAGGATCCCTGCTTTATTTAGCAGAGATGAGGAAGGTACTGTCTTAGCCATTAGACAGCATGACATCATTAGTCAGCAGTAACACAGTAGGGCAGAAAAGACCAGAGCTTTATCGCTTTCAACCAACCTACTCATTTACACTTACAGAAGGACCTGTCAAAAGACTCTTTATACTCAGGTGTGAGCAGATGCAAGTTTGAAAGGATAGTTGCTCACTAGACAGTAATAACTTATTGGCGGAGTGTGCATGGATAGGAAACCCCAGTAGTTCTATGTTTTTCCTTTTTATTGAGCAAGGGAAACCATGTTATTCCTGACAGTGCTTTCTGTTAGAGTTGATGACTCTGGATCAACTTGTGATATGATGGAGAACCCAAGAAACATTAGTTTAGTATCTCCAGTGAGAGCCGGGAATCCTGAAGATACTGTGGTTATTCTAACTATTGGTTAAAAGTCTATTAACTACTGGTTAATAGCACTTCCACGCTGCAGTGTTTTGTTTTCTGTGTGGTTTTCATGGTTATTTTAGTCCTTTACCAAAACACATCTCCTGTCTTTTTAACTTGGAGTAGCTCTAATGAAAACAGTACAAACTTGGAAGGCACCTACTATTTTTTAAACCAAGTAGATGAAACAAACCCTGTTTTACTTTGTTCTTTTCAAAGGAAGCATGTTAGCAAAGTAGCCTTCTGTCTGGCATTTTTGTATAATTTCTGTGCTAGTTCCCAAAAAACTACCATGTGGCATAAATGAATCACAAACATGTCTGACCTTTGTGTTAATGTAAGTGGTACTATTTATGAGGCCAGAATTATTCTGGATCCTGGAAACGTGAATCCTGTGGTACAGTGTGGCACGCTGCAGTTGCAGACTTAATATTATGTGAAAAAAAGACTGTAATTCCATTTTCTAAACGAATCTAATTCAGAGCAAAAATTTCTCCCGGACTGTGTATATGTGTGCATGTATGCAAAGATATTTTGCAGAGACCACAATGCCCCCAAACCCAAACTGTGGTTTAGAAGAGAAAGCCAGAGTTTATAAGTCTGGAGAATTACAGAAAGCGGGGGTCTTTTGTGTCAAGCTGGATTGTTTTTAATGACCTGCAGCAGCACCACACTGGAGGAAGAGGCAGCTGCTTCTATATACCATTGAAAAGAGGAAAAAAGGGATAAGCGTTCCTTCATTACTCCTTAGTCACTGTGCTTCGACCCAAGAGAAATATTGATTTAATTTTTATTCTCTTAGCAGTCTAGGTGCTCAGCTCAAAGGGAGCAAGTCTGTTCTGGGCTTTGAGTCCCCAAAATGAACCCTGGGGGTCCCGCTGGTAGTATTCATAGTGAGTAAAAACAAGTAAATTTGTAGTTCCACTCATTGCATGATCAGGGTGATTGTGCTCTTCACAGCATGCATTTGCACAAGAACTAAGCGTGTTGGACGCATTAAATTCATGTTTAAAGGAAAAATAATGGTGTCCTCTCTGACTTCTGTTTCTCTTAACCAGGTTCATATAACTCACCATGTCAACAATACATGTAAGGCACCTTGTCACTGATGTTAACATCGCTGGCCTAAAACTTTGCATCTCAGAAAATCCTTCTTAATTGAAGAAAACATGGTTTTTACTGTCCATATAAATTAACCTCTGATCCTATGCGTATTAGTACTGAATCTGCTTTTTATACATAGAGGTACAACACATAAATTAACAAATTTCTTGAAAGGTGGAAAATATGTAAAACGCTGATCATTCTTTGTTCTATTTTCAGCTGGTCTGATGGTGTCACTTCCTTTCAAAGGAAACTGTCAAGTAGGCTGGTTTTGTTTATATAGGGTTTTTTTATACTTTCATAATATGAAGCAGCTGCTTAAAAAGTTAATGAGAAATATCTTCCTTACCCTGCTTTGCTCTTTGGCCTTTCAGGAAATTTCTACAGCTTCATTGCTGTCTAGACTGTAAGATCTATAGAGCAAGCAGCACCACCACCCTTCCTGCAGGAGCAAAATGCAGTGAAGGGATGCAGCAGGCTGATGCCTTTTCATGCTGGTATAGCCACTCCTGCCCCGAAATACGGCAGCCACGTGCTAAGAGGGATCGCAGCTAATGTGATGCACAGTGAGGGGGCAGGGTGCACACAACAGGGACAAGACTTTTTTCCTGTCGATGGCACTGCTACAAGTATTGCTGCTTAGCCTTGTCAACGTATTTTTGTCTCTATACAATAGGAGAAAATAAAAAGAAAAATGAAGGAATTCTGACCCTTCATCCGTTCTGTTTCAGTCATTGTAAAATGCCTGGATCAGGTCTTGATCAGTTTAAAAATAAATAACTGGGGTTTAACATAGAGTGCTTTTGGTTGTGGTCCTCTTTTGACTAAAAAGGAATTAATTTGAACACTAAAGTGCAGCTTAAATACCTGTCTGGAAATTGCATCTTTAACACACTGACATGACATTTTACTACACAGACTAGACTGGCACAAATTTCGGGTAAAATAGTCCCAATAAAATTAATCTTTCTGTTTGAAACTTGAAAGAGAGTACTGTTCAGTAGGGTACTTTTTCCTCTGTTCTTTTGCTATCCTGTCCTTACAAATATACACAGCCTTAGGTACAGTATAAATATACACAGTCAATTTTATTGTAAAATAATTGCCACACTTTTTTATTGGTACAACACTTTCACCAAAAAGGGTTATTAAATAAATACTACAAGCAAACAAACACCTGGTCTCTTCCTAACCAAAATGATTGACTCAGAGAGCTCCAGACTACCCACTCAGACAACACAGGCTAAAGCCCCTCTATATTGGTTTATGAGAGCAGAACACGTATCCAGGGTGCTTTCTTCATTTCTCCTCTTGAAGAAAAATCATTCTCCATTAGATGGAGAAGGAAAAAACTCATGCTTATGGTAGCCAGAAAGCAACACTGCATTTCACTGCAGGCAAACAGGTGGTGACTGGTCACCCCGCTGGTGATGTGCCTGCCCTTACGTTTCCAGGGTTCTGCTCCGCTCACAGTGAGATGCGGGTAAAAGCAGAGTGGCCATAACACACTCTGCGGTGGGTTCCTTGGGAAGTCTAGTGCCTGCACAGCACTGTTTCCAGAGGTTTCTTAAAAACAAAACAAAAGGCTACCAGCTACCTAAATAAATTCTTTGTTCTACGGTGCATATGGTGGAGGCTTTTCTCCAGGCAAGAAGTACGTCGGTGTATAGAGGGCTGGAGCATTGGGGGGAAGACCATAGCTGGAGCTGGATTGAGATGGAGGCTGAGTTTCTTCTGATAAAGAAATGTCAGTAGATGATGTTCCTGGAAAATTGCTGGCAGGCTGTATATAGACAAAGCAAAACACCTTCTTCAGTAAAGGATTACAACCCCATTTGCAGCTCTGCATTAAGTGTTTGCCGTGTGTGTGTTATATAATAAGCCCTGTGATTAAATTTCTCATGCATTGCAGCACAACGCTCACTTTAGTTTTAAAGCACCTGCTTAAGTGTAGCAGTGATGGTGTCGAGTGAAACAAGACAGATTCCATCTGTAACCCAAGTCATTTTTAAGAGACACTGCGCATACAGCTAGGCAATAGAGCAGAACAGGAGTTTCTGCAAGAAAAGACACTTTGGCTTCCTGGGTGAGGCACTGCACCTGACTGCCTGATTAGGTTATGTGTAGCTGCTCATTTCCAGGCATCACTGTGAAATTTAAATTATCTCAGAAGTAATTAATCATCTCAGTTATAACACTTGCATAAATGCAAGGTCTTATTCCTGTGTCAAATGCAGACTCCTCTTAAGAGAAAATTTTACAAGTAGACATGTGTCTCCCTGTACGTCTTTCACTTTGGCTGTCTCAGCTATAATGGGGCTTTGGCTGAAAGAGGCACGAAA
The DNA here is from genome assembly GCA_013389945.1 of Fregata magnificens. Lineage (NCBI taxonomy): Eukaryota > Metazoa > Chordata > Aves > Suliformes > Fregatidae > Fregata > Fregata magnificens. Next base: position 154,030 of record WAAD01034954.1, on the reverse strand, counting down.
GATAGATAGATCTTAGGAAGCAGCCCATATTCAGGAACAAACAGTTTGCTAAAACAAAAGAATGCACATAGGGACTGATGTTCTGGATAAAATCCTACCACTACTTTAAACCAAGTTTTGCCACTGATTTCAAGAGGGTCAGGATTTCACTCCTCCCCTCACATGCCAACACAAGCCAGTCCATGGGCTTCATCAGAAGAGTTGTGCTCAGCTCCCCTCAGGTTCAGGCCTAAAGTGCCAGGAATTTAAAAAACAAAACAAACCAAAAAATAGTAATCATGGATCTTTTTCAAGATAAATGAAAAATCCGGGCAAGTAAATGCTGCTCCCTGCTGCTAAAAAAATTAATAGTCACCATCTAGGCGGCCAGTACCAGGGCTCACACTTGGACAACGGCATCTCAGAGCTGCCCAGGGCTGGCAGACCCCATGCCATGGTGCCTGGCTTCTCCATGGGGCTCCGGGTCAGCAGGGGCTGCTGCCCTGGGTCAAACCCCCATGGCGAGGAGAATGTTGTCCTGCATTTGCACCACAGGGTGACTTAGTGAGTGAGAATGGGGATGTCTTGACAGAAAGGTTGATCGTGCCCTTTAACTCTCCAGGAGGCAGTGCGGGTATACTGACAGACCTGCTAGCTAAATCAGCTCTAAACATAGTTGTTGGGGTTTTGGGTGGTTTGGGGGTTTTTTTATTTATTTTGGAGTTGCTGCTTCCCTCCTCCCTCAAACTGCAGCAACTGCTTCCATCTGTCTGCCTGGAATTGCTTCTGTAATGAGTTCTCCTCTGGCAGGAATGACTGGCACAACCCTTACTGCTGTCATCGCCACCAGTCCCTGCACAGCTAATCATTTACCTGACCAGTTGGCAGGCCTGTTACCAAGACTAGTTGTGAGTGAACTGTACCAGTAAGGGATGAATGATTTTGTTAGCACACGCCACAGTAAACAAAAGAAATGCTGGTTACATCCTTGTCAAAATGCATTCCTGTTATCACCCTTTCTTTTTTGCATTTGGCTGATTTCTGTCTGTGGGCAAGGAAGCATGCGGTGAACTGAGAAGTGTTTACCACCGGCTCAGGTTGTGATTTTTTTAAAAGACTTTATTTGTCCCTCCAGCAAGTGGATTCAGCAGAGGACTAGGAATGAGTCTGCCCAACGGTGGGAGCCACAGGTGAACTCAGGTCCATAGCCTTTGAGCTAATGGAGCTGCAGTCCATGCAAGTGGGGGCAGCGCTTAGGCTAGGTGTGTTGCATGCCAGACTAACCCAAGGTGGGATATGTTCCCAGGAGGCAGAACTATGGCTGTGGATTTCCTCTGGTTGAGGTGAGGGTTCAAACTGGAGTTATTAGTTGGTAATTGATTGCTAACTGCTTTACTTCATTAACTGGCATAAATTCACTTTTTTTTCCCCTTAATCTTAGCTGAAGAAGGGCTTGCTCCTTCTGTTGTACTGAACCACCACGTGCATGACCCTGCCCCAATGGGGGGGCAGGTGCAGGGCAATGTGAAATGCAGAGGCTTAGGAACAGTGTTTAGCCAAAGCTTCAGCGAGCCAAAGGGAACGCTGAGAAGAGAGGTGTGTCTTGGGGCCCTTATGTGGATCTTGGTCTACATGGAAGCAAAAATGTTATGCCTTTCGAGATGACTAAGGGCACCCTCTGCCAGCTGCTCCAGAAATATGTGCGAGTCTCATGTAGACCTTGGCCCACATGAGCCAGCCCTGTACGGATGTCTTGCGAACATTAGGCCACCTCAGATGCCATATCTTTAGGCAACTGAACTACACCCCTAGGATACAGGGTTCAGCCTCAGATTTTGATGTCTCATTTGAAGGCTCAAGAACACAGATATCTAAGCGCACAGCATAGTGACATGTAGCAACTGAATCCCACTCCTAGTCAGTGGAAAGGCCTTTAGGGTGCATTCGTAGCACTCACATTATACATCTTTAGCCTGAGATAATCCATGTGTGGCACTCTCTGTGGACTCTAAAGGGTAGACCAGGTCAGGCAGGTTCTCCTGCACTATGGACAGCTAGAGCTCAATTCAGCTGCCCACATGTAAGTGTCCAGCCCTTTTGGGATGCCATGGGATATCCCAGACACCCACACAGATGTGACACAGGGACTACAGGACCTGGACCCTCCCGGAGGGGCAGCAGGGGCCAGGTGGCTACCTGATCTCATTATCAGGCAGCACTAGGTCCCTACATGCCAACAGCCTCTGCATTTGGCTAGATGAATCCCAGCCCCAGGGCCTGTAGTTGCCTTAAGGACTAGGACCAGCTGAGCAGGGCTTGTGAAGGCCTGAACCCAACAGCTGGGCACTGCTTGGAGCACTTAGATGGGTCATGAAGACCTCCAGCCCCATGGATTCAGCCCACAGCTCTCAAGTAATGGAAGTGGATGACGGTTAAGCTTCTGGCTGTTCCTAATCGGGCATTCACCATTTATAGCTTTGAGTAAGTTTATTATGATTTTTTAACTCATATACTGATGCAGAAATTACTTCTCTCCAAAATACAACATAATGAGCTCATACATGCAGGAAGGCAGCTTGCTTTTCTTTTTTTTTTTTCCAGGAAAAGGATTAAGCGCTTTCCCTTTTGGAGCCCAGTGCTTCTCGCTAACCTCTCCTGGCTTGGGGACAGCTGGTGGTGTCTGCCTCTGAATGTTATGAAGGGGAGAGAAGACAAATGAACACACTTCTTAGAAAAAGTAGAAATCTAGGAGTAGAACTGTGTTTATTTTGGAATGCAGTTAAGAATTTGGGGTAAATATGATGTATTTCTGTTTCTCAGTGGGCACAGGACTGAACAGTTACAATTGATCCTCATGACTACTTACATGCATCTTTTCAGCTTAATTGCTTTCTTTCGTCTGTTTTTATCCCGTTCTCTCTCTACTCTTGGCTACGTGCTAACTGAACTCTGAAGAACAGCACAGCTTTTCAGCTAAAAGCAAACAAAAAGAGATGTTCTTTTTTTCCTCTCAACCCGTGGTCTCCAAAAGTGCCTGGCCCCATTTATGTTAATAAATAAGATGTGCCAAGGACTGTTCTCTGGCTGTGAAGCCAACTGGCACAGCATGTATCACATCCCTACAGCTGAATGCTTGCCACCAAACCAGTGTGCCTGTCTATATGCACACTACCTACCAGGAATGGTCCACTGCCCTTGCCATCTTCTGACCCCTTCCTGAGCGTTGTTGGGAGACTGCTAGGTGGTCTGGGCCAAACCCATACCAGGAGCATCCTAACAATTCAGTAGTGTGGATGATCATCATGTCCCAGTACTTGTGCCTGGGGCCCTGAACAGATGTAGCCCAGGAGGCTGTGGGGAGCCGGTCCACAGCTAGTTCATGCTAACCATGCAGTGTTTTCAATTAAGAAGTATTGCAAAATTTGTGGTACCCACTGGTCTACCACTACACAGCCAAAGTATAACAAGCCATTGGACAGAACAAAACAGTCTTACTGTGCTTTAAAAAAACCTAAAAACTCCTATGATTGCTTCAGGGTCTCCGTACGTTCAGTTATTTACCAGCTCACCCTACACTCTTCACCTCACTCTGGGGCAAAAAAAACCCCAAACACCATCCTCAGCACCACTCCCTGCATTTTCCAGGCCAGCTCTGGCTGGATGCAGCACAGGCTTGGAGCACAACTTGCACCTCACCCTTCTGAAGGAGGCCGAGCATTCTTGACTCAGCTCATATTGTATCCCCTCCCACAAGGGGAGAAGGCTGTACCTCCAGCAGCTTTCTCTCCTGCCTTCAAGCCAGCTGCCCCTGGTCAGTAAGGCTCACCAACCTCTGCCAACTGCCATAGCAGCTCTCTACCTGTCTCCCAGTGATGGCCTGTAGCAGATGCTTAGAGGAAGCTAAAAGAAAAAAGGGCTTCATCTTCTGATGAGGCCCCATTGGTTCTTGTCACAGGCAGCCATTTGGGGACTTGCTGGGCTGCAAGTGACACCTGAATCCCTATATTTAACAGCAGCTGATGTTCCTAACCCCTCATTTTTACTCTTCCGCAACATCCTGTGGCATTTGAATCTTCTCTGGTGTGTAAAAACACTTCCTATTTCTGGCTTATCTTGCCACCTAATAGCTTTACTGTGGCAACCAAAACTTTGTGTGATTAGAAGTTATCACTAATTTCCATCCACAGTCCTTTCCATATCACTCAGTTTCACAGGCCTCTTATCTCCTCCCCTTGTCTACTTTCCATCTGATGAGTCCTAATCTACTTATCTCCATATTAAGGGTAAGGTGGGCTAAGGTATGTAAACTTTTCTGCCAAATCCTGTGTGTATCAGATGCTTCCTTTGGCTTCCCCGATGCCTCTGTTGCTGCTTTATCTTGCCCAACATGAGGGCTGTGTTCACCTTCATGACTACTGTAGCACAGCTCTAATCCCACATTAGGATTCCTGGTCAGCAGACAGGAGTCCAAAGGACAGTCAGAAAAAGCCTGAGATCTGAGAACAGACCTGAGAACTAGGCCTAGACTAAGTCATCCCAGAGATGAGTCTGTGAGTTGGGATCCAACTTCCTTGCCTCCTTTCAGACCCCCAGGAGCCAAGATCTACTACTGCAGAGTTTGTACTGAGTAGCAGTTTATGCTTTTCTGACGGAGTAAGAAGGGTGCCATTTTGTACTGTACCTGAAGAGGTAATGGGTAGGATGGATATGTAGAAATAGTTGCTGGAGAAGGACAGAACCCAGCGTATGTCAGGATCTGCTGGGCAGGATTGTACAGGATCTGAGGAGGAGGTGCAGCACTGAAAGCAATTTGGGACAGAGGTACCTGTTGAGCACAGAAGACAACAATATATCAGCACAGCGCAGAGGGGGCTGGAGCAGGAACTGGTCCTAACACAAGCAGCTAGGCAATTTAACAACTTTCTGTTTTCCAGCACAATACCAGTACCACAAAAAACCAAGGAGCTGACAGAATGAGAGGAGAGTGTATCTGGAGCGAATTTTCTGACCAGAAATACACAGCTATTTTCATCTTCTTCCCTTGGAAAGACTGCTGGTGCTTCCCTAGCACCAGTTACAGAAGCACTGGCAGGACTCCAGACCCGAGACACCCTGAAGAGCACAGCATACAGCTTTGACCGCCTCTTACTCACTCCAGCACCAAACACCCAGTCCTTCACAATTTGCTGCAGGCTCTTTCCAATAGCAACTACCTGATGCCCTCATGTCTTTCTCTCTGCTTTCGTACACAGATCTACAAAGATCTCCCTTTCCAGACCACTTGCTCTTCTTCCACAGCTCCCTCTCACTTGTGAAATGGAGTTTGCTGCTGGGTGTCCAATACTGCCCCACATGTGCATATCTCGTTCCTGCTGCATAAAATCCTTCATCATATCCCATGGCTTTATTGGCATGTCCCTTTAACTGCAATGTGAGATGAGGTCTGCAGGAAGAAGTAGTAGTTAATACAACTGGGGGAGAAAAAAAAATAGCAAAAGCTAAATGTGAAAGGGGACTTGTGTTAAACCCTAAAACCCTGTGCTATATAACCATTTGTGAAGGACAGTAGAGCTCTGTGAAAAATTTTCATGTCCCTCTGCTTTGCAAAGCGAGACAAGTCCAGTGGTTTCTTTTCTCTCCTTTGTTTTTATTAGCAGATTCCTCTACATAAGAGCATGGAAATTTTTTTTTACTGAAATAATAAAATATGGTGGTTGCCAGACAAATGCTGAAAGCAGCAGCCAGCAGATTTATCAGTGAGAGACATAAACCACTTTATCCTCTGGAGATAGTGTGAGATCTCTCTGTGATTCAGAATTAATGTGTACACACATTAATTGTGTTTGTACATGGAAAACATCGTCTAGGTCACTGATGTACCACATGAGGTTACCTGACAATCTAGGCTTTAGCTCTCTGGAGAAACTTAGCACCCCAGGAGGAGGCGCAGAGAAAGGCTGGGGTCGAAAGCAGAGAGCCCATTTCATGGGAGAAGGCAAGTCTCTCATCGTCAAGGTACCCTCCTCAAAACACCTCCTTTCTACCTGCCCTGCTGGGTGGATATGGTGGGGAGAAACAGAGAGACACTGCCTTTCAGACAGGAGTAGCGAGAAGCAGCTAATGAGCTTGCCTCAGACCCAAAGATTTGGGACCAGTGACGCGGCTCACCCCGGCCAGGGCTGAGCCCGCACTCAGAGCGTGCCCTTCCTCGGAGGAGGGAGGCCCTGGCGTGATCATATCCTTCTGGCTATGAACGTAAACACAGCAAGAAACAATTGTTTTGCCCAACATGAAACACAGATGTCTGTTCTGCATCTGTCACCAACTTTCTGGTGTGGGTCCCTCTGGGTGCTGCTGTCCTCCCAGGAACCTCTCTCAGTCCTCTTACATTCTCTCCATCCGTAGCAGCAACGCTCCCCAATTGCTGAGGATGAACATCACAACAGTCCTAGAAGACAGTTTTGGGGAATCATCCACCCCAAATCCACTGATCAAAGCACCTTGTTATCAGGCTATCTGGTCTCAGCCTGGAGCCAGCAACGATTTGCCGGTATTGGAGCTGGTTAGATGCTTTCACCGAGTATTCCAGTAATGACACTATGTTAAAATAGTCACATAAAATACAAGGGTAGGTGGAGACATTTTAAACTGAAACACCACCCAAGTCAAACAGATAAGGAGCTGTGAACTGGCCAGGGAGCGCTGCCAGTAAACTGGCCAGGGAGCGCTGCCGGTGCCATGCGGGCACCTCGGGTCAGGGACCATGGGGAAACCAGGCCGTGGCTGGAGGGGCTGGCTGGCCGCCCCCCACCCGGCCACGCAAACTGCTGCTCGCTGTGTGCTGGGCTGTGTGGCTGCAGAGCAAGGCAGGTCAGCTCACTGATCTCACACAGACCTCCCAAAGCATTTATTTCTGAGCTACGACTACTTTTAACATCAGACTGCACCTTTAGTTGCATGAGTGCTAAGACATGAAGCTCAGTAATTGGAGGTTCATTTTGTTTTCCTTTTTAGACCAGGGTGAAGGAAGAGGAGAGGGGATAAGGGAATGATATTTAATCTGTCCAGATTCCCTTGAGGACTCCAAGAAGGAGACTAATTAAAAAAAAAAAAAAGCCAGCAACCCCCCCAGGGTAGTAGTTCTGATTAATGCAACCCTAAACTCAGGGCAGCCAGATTCCTTGGCAAGGTGTGTCAGGAAAACATCTACAAGTCATCAGATGAATACTGGGGCAGGGAAGGGAGTTCCTAGATTAACTCTTAGTACCAGCATGTGAAGTTTTCCATGCATTTCTTTACCTCTGTCTTCTGTAAGAAATAATCACAGTGTTTTACCATTTTGGATACTTCAAGTACCTGCTTCTATTTACATTATATCTTAATCTGCTTTTTGTTAAAGGTGACTTTAAGGTAACTGCCTAGCCGGCATCCTATATTCAAGCACACCGTAGATCTGAAAAGGAGGGTACCGGCGTAACCACTGCAGCTCCCCCAGCACCCAGCAGATCAGAGAGGACGGCCCCATGGGTGACACAGGGGCCACTGACAGCTGACACCTTGGGGGTCAGGAGAGGATGCAATGTTTCCCACTGAGCCAGCACAGCCCTCTGGCAGGCAGCAAAACCACGGGGAGCGTGCCAGGCCCTGCAGGGAATTTGTCACAAGAAAGAAAACCCACAATAACCAAAACAACACTTGGGGTTTTTTTTTTCTGTCCAGGAAATGTGATGGGTTTAGAGGCAACGGCACTGTTTTGCAAACTGTCCCCTTTGTAACACATTTTGGCTGCCAGCGTTCCCCAGAGATAAACATGATGGTTTTTGTTTGACTCCTCAGCCTGGCCCGGTGTTTTCTGGAAGTCAGCCTCAGAGCAATGCCCTCAGGCGTTTCAGTGGGCTTTGCAGCTCTCCCTGCAAAATGCCAGTGAGCATTTCTGTGGGAAGGTGACATCCTGAAAGAAAGAAAATTGTTCTCCCACACATTTTGAAGGGGTTTTTTTCTTATTTCAGTCCCATGCCCCTTTCTCTCCCTCTTCTGCTTGATGTTTTCTTGGCCCCCATCTAACTCCAAGAGTCAGTCCTTTCGTAATGAAAGCGAGCAGCAGATTAGCAAACCGGCTCTGGTATGTCACTCAAAAGGACCCTGAAAAAGCACAGGCAGGAGAAGGAGAGGTCATTGCATTTTGGATTGCTGCTTTAGTAACACTTTCACAAGCATAGCACGGCTCCTGTGCTGAGGTAACTGACACAACTCATCTTTCCCTTGAGGTAGTGAGGGTTTTTTTTTTTCGCTCCTGCTGCAGAGGAGACATTAAACAGCTTGTTCAGATCAGGTTTTTAGCTGGAGCCCCGACAGACTTGCTCCAGCCGAGCCTGGGGGGAAGCTGCACGTCTGCTGCTGCAATTTCCTTGCATGGCTTTATGCCGCACACTCAGAGGGCCCAGACCTTGATCCAGGCTCTGCCTCCCAGCAAGGGAACATGTCAGGTCATGGAGACCCCAGTTCTCCTAGGAATGTCTCCTTAGCTTGGCGTCCCTCACGAGCAGAGCAGCAATGGCCCCCACGCAGCACAGAGGTGTGCCTGGGCTGGAGCTCGCCTTGCTACAGCCCAAATCCCATGTAAGCCTCGGTTTGTGCAAGGCAGATTAGGTGGACTCAGGCTGGCTCTCTGCACCCTTCCCCATCTCAGGGGAGCACTGACAACTCCCACAGCTGCCCTTGGTGGAGGCACTCACACCCACCTGCTAGACAGGGGAAAATACTTAGCAGCCCTGGAAAGCTGAAGTGCTCTACCAAGGACTTACTGTAGATGATGCCTGCCTTCCCCTCCTCATGTAGCTGCTCTTCCCCTCATTTCCCACTGTGGTTGTTTCTGCTCCCCTTCTGTCATTGCTCCTCTCACAGGAGGGGATGAATTAAGCTGGGAAAGCTGCTTCCACTCCCTCCCCGTCCAGCAGCCGCAACTCTTTACTGGCTGGCTGCAATTTGTTATTAATTCCTTGCAAGAGTCCCCTCACATAAAGGACAGCTCAGCTGCACACTTCTTACATGTGAAGGCTCAGTGTGCTTGTTTGCCTTAAGCTAGAGAGGAATATTTCCAGCAAACATTTTGCAACTCTTAACAAAGGTGAATTTAAAATAATTCATATGACCCTGCTCTGTCACATGGTTTTAAGCACCCAACAGATGTTGTAGATAGCCTGGACATGCTTGCTATGGGACACTGGGTGGTCAGAGCAGGGCCTGGATGGCCTCCAGTTTGACTGGGTCCTTGGCTCACTCGCTGCCAGCTCTGAGCAGCCCCTTCCCTCTAGTCTGCCCGCCCAGTGTACATCTCACCCATCTCCCTTGCTTTCTCTTCCCTGCTCCATCCCTCTCTTCTTTCTTTTCACCTGTCTTTCAATTTATTTTCTCCTCTGGAATAGTCACCAGAAACATCATGGATCTAAGCTGACCTGTGCTGCTATCATGCCTCCCTTCGGCTCCTGCATTTCAGCTCCATCCCCATGCCTCTGCCCATTTAGTTTGGAAGCTGTTTGGGCTGGGACCATCTACTCTTCTGAGTCCCTAGTAAATCATGAGTCACTTCGTTGGTCTTTAGGCACTGCTTTAGCAAACATGACCACTGACAGTGATAATTCCAGGAACAGCTACTTCACCCTTTTAACATGTCAGAAAATCTAGGCAGATGAAGCACTGTATTACAGAATCCCTCCTAGCATGCAGCGTCTTCTGAATGCAGTGGTACACATCAGCACAACTTGGTGGTGTGGCACAGGGAGCAGTTAGAGGGTGGCATTCCTTAGTGAAACAAAAGAGGAAATTAATGTGTCCTGAATACAACTGTTTAAATAAAAACTTGACTGGTACTTCAGAGTTAATCCCCATTCTTGGGAAAAGAACTACATAAGGTTAAATAGTCACACCTAGGACTTGAGTTTTACATGTTAGCTACAAACTAGCATCCTTGAACTCTGTGCTGGCCCACATGTTCAATGTTGAATTAGGAGGAAAAAAAGATACCACTAAGTGAATCGCCAGCATCTGTTCACACAGATGCTTAAGTTCATGTATTTGACCAGGCTTGACCTACTTAGCTGTGAGCAGCTGGCAACAGTTTAGCCTAATGATATGACTCCAGACTCCCAGATCACACAGGAAACATGTTCAAAGTGCCTCCTTCGTACACTTACGCTTCCTTGGGTTTAACCCATTTGATAACGTCAACAAGCACAGAAATCCTCACATAAGGCAAAAGACTGTGAGCCTTACCATGTCTTTAAATGCCCCAAGAATGGCTGCCGTAATAATCCCCAGAAACAATCCGATGATGTTGAGGACTGTGGAGGACCACAGCAACCTGTACAGGTGAACCACGTCCTGACAGCTGCTCACGCCGAGAAATTCATAGTAGCTGGAGGACTGCTCTGAACTGAAAGGGAATGCAGACAGTGTCACTGCAGTGGGAATGGTTTTGCACATAATACGGAGCACCAGAAGACCTGAATCCCTCACGCTTACTTTCCTCTTTGGTACTTCATCCATGCTCCCACTGAACACTGCTCAGATGAATTGGAGAAAGCTCTACTGTAGACAAAAATTGGCTCTGCTAATGCCAGCATTAAACATCTAGTCCAACTAATACCAACCCTAGTTTGACTGATCAGTGTTGTGCACCAGCGGGGACTCTTTTTTTTTGCTCAGGGTCTCTGATCACAGGCATAGTCCTGGCATATGGATGCTACCCTTGCCATTTAGCTACCAGCTAAAGCATACTTAGCATTGCCTCTTTTTCCCAGCTCACCTGGAAATCTGCTGGTATCTCTGAAACCAGGGAAGGCAAGTTGCTTAAGCATTAATTCAACCACAGGAAGGGAGATTTTGCCAGCTGGCTACATTTGTTTATGGTGTCTGCGGTTCCAAATTAACAGATGCAACACAGTACAGTATAAAGATGTGCCTTTACACTATGGATTGTATGATCCAGAAATCTTTGTTCGCATTTCTACACTGCACTGGCTATTGTAAATCAGGCATGTTGTGAAGTTAATCCTCATTGTCTTGCCGAAAGTCAGAAATATCCTACTGCAAAATTTGAAACCACAGTTTCCTGCAGTTCTTTCCAGTACCTGCTCAACGCTAGCCCGCTAATGAGCTCCTAGAGCAGCTATTTGAGTTGGAAAGATTTTTTAAATGCCAAGTCTGTTTTTGCACTGTTAGGAAATTGCCATCAGATTATGGTGGAAACCAGAGAGAACAGTTTGTGCTCACTCTTCTGTTCCTCCATCCCCAGTGCATGGGGCAGCAATGGAGATGGTGGTTAGGGAAAGTTCTGCAGAGGAAGGTAGCAGCATGGAGAAACCCACAACATTTCTGGGAAGAACCAAGCCAAGCACAGTAATTCCTGGAAATGTCCAATCACTTGTGGGGCATGGTTCTGGCATTGTGGATCTGCTACTGTTGAGTTCACTTGGGCCCTATCATGAGCCCAGACGTTGCTTAACTAAATAAACCTATAGCTTCAGCTGCCATGAGGCTGAGGAAATCTGACTTGCGATCCTGCCTGTGTACCTGTCTATTGCATGGCTGACACCAAGTCACTTCGTGTGACTGTGTCTCCTCCTACTTCTCTCTAGCCGTCCTATGAACTGCAATTGCCAAGTCTGCAGAGCAGCAAGACTGCTTCTTTACTCTGGATTTGTCCATGTCAGTGCCATAAGATCTTGCTGTCCACTGTGGATTGCTGATAATGGCAGAATACACATGTTTAATTATATCTTTGAATACTGTCACAGCAGTGATCAGTCCCAGGTGTTTCAGACAGACCCAATGTCTTAGAAAAATGTCACTGAGGATCTCCATCTGGAGGGGGGCTATTCCTGATCTCTCCTTGTTGTCACCTTATGCTTTAAGCAACAGCATTTCAGTCACTTTATTTGATAACTCTGAATGCTTTCACCCCTTTAAGACCCCTGTTCTTTTCTGTATTGGGTTGGGCTGTTCGATTCAGTGTTAACATGCAGCAGTTAGTTGTGTACCACGGAAGAAAGAATTGTCAGTGTAAACATACTGCATTGCAACCATGATGTTCCATCATTTGTCTATCATAGAAGTGTCACCAAAGTTGTGCATACTCTACCCTTCCCATGTCATTTGTTTTGTATACGTCCATCATGTCCAGATTTAACACTTCTTACACAAGCAAAAGACCCTAACATTCACAGGGGATTTTAATCCATTCCATAGACCCGCCCTCACTTCGCGTCTCTTGTGTGCATGAGAAATACGGATGCATAGATGACTTGCCTCTAGTCCCAAATTTCATTTTGCTTCTCTAGTTGAGTCAGGGTCTGGGCAAGAGCTACTCTTTTATGCAGAAGCCTTGTGTAAAAACCTCATTGTACCAGCCTTATTCCCTCACACCTAAAATGTTCAGGTCTGGCAGCACGCTAGCCAAGGCTTACAGAGAACTGGGGTTATTCAGGGCTGCTAACATGTGAAAAGGAGGCAAAACCAAAATAAAACAGGAAACATAGGAAGGAAGAAAGATGAGAAATGCATAGAGGGAAAGAAAGAAGAGTGACTGTGGGTGAACCGTAGAGGGTTGCAGAGGTTGCGTGAGAGTGCATGGTAAGATGATACTGAGGTGTGCAGACAGTGAGTCAGGCAGAAGATCTGCTCTGGGAAATTCTCCCCAGTTCCTTGTATGTGGCAAGACATGATGCTGCTTGCAGTTGAAAACTCTGTGTGCCAGGTGGCCAGTCAGTTGTGCGAGTTCATTTCATCTGTCTTCCACTTTATAAACCCTTGGACTTTGCTGTGATGTGGTTTTCCTAACCTCCTTTTTTACTCCTGTTAAATTGCTGCATGGCAACCCTGGGCTAACCTTCAGCTGATCTTTGTAAGCATATCCAGACATTTCCTCTCTTATCTTCTGACATCTCATGCTTTGGTAATGATGAAGTCAAGTGGACAGCTTCAGAAAACACTCACAAGACCCTCTATATCTATCCTAAGACAATTTAGCAAAATCCCATGCCTACAGAGGCTGTTGCTAACAAAAGAGCTCTGCATATGCCTACAACATGATCTCTGCTCATGGACACCTATGTTCCTATTCATTTTGTTTCCCCCAGTTTGGTAGAAAAAAAAAAAAAAGGATTCATGAAATCTAATGGGAGAATTGCATTGCAAGATCAACAGTAAATCTTGACAGGGCTATGGCTCAGTAGTCAATTTTGATCACACAGCGAAGAGCTTATGGACATATTTAAAAAGAAAGAAACTTGACATAATGCCAACACTAATAGGCAACCCCGGACCCCTTCTCTGCTGGCATCAGGACTTCAATCCCAGAGGAACTGGATTGCTCAGCATACAAGTCTTTTGTGTGGCTTCTCCAGGCCTAAGGGCACCCACCCTCACCCCCCCATCATTTAAGAGGAGGGACAAAAGGATTTCTCGGAGGCCATTGACCGCTCACAGGTACTTACTTCTCACAGTTGTACAGGTCACAGCAATAGCACGTGTTACTCTTTACTTTTAGCTGGCACTTGCTGTTTAAGGTATAACATGTCACCTGCCAAAAAAGAAGAGAATGACTTTTATTCTCAGTGTTTCAGTGTTGTGAGAATCATCCTACTGACCACAGCTACTGCAGTGTCAGGTTTTACTACCCGTTGTGCAGAAAGATCCCGAGATTCCAAAATCCACAACTGCAGGGCAGAAGGACTTCCTTGAGCTCCCAGGAATTTCATTTGGGAAATCAGCGCCTGAGTCTCGGGGCATTTGCACTATGGAGCCCAGAGCCCCCAGCACCGACCTGCAGCCAAGGCTGCCAGAGTTTTCAAGGACTTTGTTGCCCTGCCTGGTGCTATTTTCTGAGACCCAGAGTCAGCAGCTGTGAGATGCGGATCCCTACGGCTGTGACACAGGGACCATGTGTCCTGAGAGATACACCACAGCAAGCCACTGAAGTGGATAAGAATACCACTCCATTATAGTGGGGAAATGGGCAAAAAAGCCAATTTATCTAAACAGCTTCCAATGAATGGGAGGTCCCTCCTTTCAGTAACACCCTTCTGAAGAAGGAAATAATTAGGAACAAGAAGAAGAACAATCTCCAAACCCACAAACAAAACTGCTCAGAAAAGATCCAAGCACTCCAGCAAATTTTACTGCCATTTTACTGCCATTTGCTGCAGGCTCTTCAATAGAAAACTGAAAAGGTTTATTTGTGTGAGCAGCAATTGCAGGGGTGGACAGATGTTAGAACAATCAAGGTAGGCACACGTAAGCCACTCTCCATCCAGAAATCATTTTAATGACTCCTTGAGTGTGGTAAGCATTAATCACTTCTATTTGGCACTACAGACCAACTGAAATATTTTATATGTAAGGCGCTTTTTTCCTGAGATTTTTAGCTTATGGACTTTGAAATCCTGGAAAACTGTCAGGTTTTAAAAGCTAGGAGGTCAGAAAATACATTCTTTCTATAGCTTCTATTTTGATAGAAAAAATGTACTGTAACCACTGGGAAGTATTTTGCTTGCAAAAGGCAAATAAAATGCATTATTGAATGGAAAATTCCTCATAATGAAAAAGTAGAAGGAGCATGCTTAGCAATACATGCCTGCTTTTGAAAAGTTTCTGTCAGACAGTTCTGCTTAGCCATAAATGTGTTAGTCTGTGGGATAGTCTCCAAAGGAGACGTTAAACCAGGTGTTTCTCAGCTCCCGAGTTCTGGATCTGTGCATCCTTTTTAGTGTGAAAACTGCCACTGAGTCTGTACTCCTCACGTGTTTATTCCCAGTAAAAAGGAAAGCCTTAAACACACACACTCAGCACAAGAGAAAGTTGATCTTGCAGCTGGTCTCAGACTTGCCACACTTGTCCTTAACAGGATTTGCTTGAGCAGTGGAAGTTGGGTGACAAAGCTAAAGTTAAAAGGAAGTTAAAATTATGCCTTGGGATTGCTTTGCTGCCCAGGACAAAGCTGTACCTGTGGTTAGTGTCTCATACAAATCAGCTTTTCTAACCCAAAATGAAAGTTAGGTTATAAAAGGACGGTCTCAGTCTAGGCTGCAACCTGGAAATGGAGCTCACAGCTTGATACAGACACATCCCACTTGTCACAAGAATATCTCACCCTGAGATAGGACCTCATTTCATCAACCTTGTTCTGTTGTGTCAGAACTTACTGGAATTTCACATAAGGGCTTTGTTGGCCTGAAGTCACATTCAGCTGCAGCTGTCCTCAGCCTGAGCTGCAATTTACTGCAGAAGAGGAGCATGCTACTGTCAATGACTGCGTTGGCTTAATCAAGATCCAGCTCAGAAGTGACCGAAACATCACACCTGGCTACTTCTCAAAGCAGTCTGAAAACCGATCCTGGAGCAGAGTGTGTCAAAATGGCCTAGGACCTGCATAGTTAAAATACCCTTTTCCCATTACACATGCATGATTGGGATCAGAGGGCTTCGTAAGATGGAGTGGGCTGCTAAAAAGGTGGTTTGTTCTGATGCATGGCTTTGGGGACCACTTCTGATAATACAAATTATAATAAAATAAAAAATAAAATAAAAATTATAATAAAAATAATAAAAGTTTCCAAGCATCAATAAGGCCAGTTTGCCCCTTATTACTGTAGATAGCTAGAAGTACAAAAGAGGGAGATCAGCAAGATCTTAAACATGTTTTTAGCTGCTTCTAGGCTACAAGACATATTATATTATTGGCCAAGGGAGTTACTGTAGTTGTCTATTTTTATCACTGCCTTTTTAAAACATGCAAAGAGCAAGACACTCCTTTTTAGGAGAACAGTGAATAAACCAAAATAAACAAATTACTGCATGGTGTGAGCAAGGGTGGTGGAAACAGGCCATTTGTGGCTATTCTGCATGTCAAGACCTGTTATTTCGTTTCAGTGACCAGACATTTAGCTTTTTCATCTTCTGGCTGTTTGTGCCTGTCTATCCCCTCAGCACCAACTGAAGAGATGTTCTCACCTCACGGTAATTGCAAGAAAATCAAATTCTTTTTGCTTCGAGCAAAGAGAAGAACTGAAACAGGCAAACTACATGAGCTGGAGACCACTCACAGGCTAGACATAGCAATCAAAAGGAAATTTGCACTCAGTAAACAATCTGCCTTCCTAGTTAGGTGTTCGCCTGGCATGCAGAGCATGTCCCCTGCTCACTAGCTGGCTTTGGAAAAGCAAAAGCCAAGTTCAAATGCCACAGATCATTAGCTCTAAATTAGCACATGCTGACTCTAGATCAGCGGACAACCAGAGAAGAATGTTATTACAAACTAACTACACTTCTAAAAGATATGGGGTTTTTGCCAGAATACAGCAAGGAGCTCTGGGTGGCCCCACTTTAGACATTCCCAGAATCCACAGAGCTGGGGAAACCTGTCTGGCCAGAAGTCCAAGGCTGGGGTCACCTGCAGGGAGTTGTGGTCAGTGTGATGCCCGCTACACACTTATTACAGGAATCAGAAGCACTTCTCGGGCCATGTCTGTGTCTGAGTGTGCATGCACACTTCAGAAGAGGATGGATTAAACTTGTAGGAAAGGGTGTTGTCACAGATGATAAGTTTGTCTGGGTAGGTCTTTAGGCAAGGAGGTCAATGAAATATTTTTGTCATACATTTTCTGGAATCAACAACGGGGTGCCCTAGCAGCAAGATTTAAGCAGTATTAGCTGCTTAACCTGGTAATATACTTTGCTAAGCTGTCTAGAATTATTAACAGTAACATTCCCCGTACACTTTTTCTTAGCCGTGGGAGGAATGGTGATGAAGGACGTCTGGCTTCTTGTAAGTTATACCACCGTTTAGCTGTTTTCAATCCTGCTCTGCTTGATTTCCTTTTCACTCTCACCAATTTACCACAATAATAAAATGAAAAATAGGAAAAGAAACTAAATCTGGACTTCTCAGGAGGCTAGCCATTTGGGTATGGGCACTTTTCCAACCATGTTAATGTCATTGAGATAATAAAAAAGCAGCATTCAAACCGCTGACATTCTTGGCCTGTGCTGGATAAATACAGAGAAAATTTTAAGTCTTCTGGACAATGCAAATGGCTTCATGTAGATATTTCCTATTCCACTTGAAGTCTACAAAAACCTCCTGATGCCAATGTGACAAATACATTCCAGACAGCTATTATACACTATAGATGGACTAGGAATCATTCCAGTCCCAGAGTAATGTACTGGATAGAAACACTGATGATAACTCAAAACCTCACTGGTTGTAATGATTTGCAATCATCAGAGGCTTGGACAAGCAGGGAGTCACTTGTGGGAGAAAAAACAGCAGGGTTTCTATGAACCCATGACCTACATGCAGAGACATACTCTCAAACACCTGCCTCCCTCCTCCCCAGCCCCTCAAAGCACAGCAGAAACAAGCATGTGATGAGGTGAGTTTGTTTACCTCTGTCTGGTAGGCATCATATAGGAATCCTATACCACTTGAATAAAGCTGGCACCTTTTGTTATACAAAGGTCTGGGTTCCTGTAAAGAGAAAAACAGCCAAAAAAGTACTCAGTCTGGAGGAAGTGTGAAGGCACCATGTCCCATGTCCCCATGCCAGATGCTTACAGCTTTGTGGAGCTGAAGCCAATGCAGACACTTGGGTAAGCAGCTCACACACCCCCGTGTCGGCTTTCTTTCCAGAATGGCTCTCCTCAGGGTTACATTTTCCTTCCTCGCTCTGCCACTAAGCTATGTGAGCATCCTTTATTTTTCTCTGTACCAATCACGTCTTTTAAGAAAACATCACCCCTGGCATTTAACCACTTCCTTTCCTGATGTCAAACAGTACTGCTCTATGAGAACGGTCCAGTCACTCTTTTTCCTGGTACAGTTTCTTACCTAGTAGAATTACTTTGCTATTTGTCTTCAAGATATGGGACTTTCTTTTTGAAGGATTTCAACAATGTCCATAGTGAAAACAAAGTAAAATAGCTAATACTTCAAGCATTCCACTTACTAAACACTTCAAACCCCAAAAGCAAAACAAAGAATAATGAAGAAATGAAGGCATAAAGGGGAAGTAATTTGCACTCAGTTTGTTTTTGCCTTATTTTCCATTTACGCTTATTGCAAAAGATGCATTCACTGCTCATATTTCATATTTTGCTTGTAACAGTTCCCACAAGTTCATATAAAGGAAGAACACAATGAAATATCCTTGGCCAGATGGAAGATGTGTGTTTCTGAACTTGGCGAATGGCTGCTTTAAGGCTAGAGGGTGCACACCTCAGCCAGTTTCAGGACTAGACCGTATTTGCCTAGGGAGGATTTGATGATGGAAGAGTCCTCTGTGATCAGATGTCTACCCCAAAGCAAAGTGTGGGAATGACTTATGTTGGCAAAAAAAAGTCTTTTTCAACTTTCTGTCACTTACCTAGTCCTAGGTCATGATCTGTGCCTTCAAAAGCACTCAGGTGCTCTCTGGTATGTCAGTCAGACCACTTCCAAAAGAGGAGATCAAAACCCACTACGTGCCATCCCCTCTTTGCATGCTAACTTACAAGCAAAGGACTACTTTAAGTTCTTAGCAGAAATCTGTGCTG
The DNA here is from genome assembly GCA_013389945.1 of Fregata magnificens. NCBI lineage: Eukaryota > Metazoa > Chordata > Aves > Suliformes > Fregatidae > Fregata > Fregata magnificens. Next base: position 135,460 of record WAAD01034954.1, on the reverse strand, counting down.
ATTAACTTTCACTGCATTTTAAAGCTTTATGACCCATCCAGGAATAACCCAGAAATTGCAGAAAGATCTGCACTACTTAAGATCACTTCTAAGTATTCTATGCTTGTTGGATAATGAAGTGTGAACTGTATAAATCTGCTGACCCAAAATACATAATCAGTAAAAATGCAGAGCTAGGCAGGAATGCAGATAGGTCAATGAATAAAGCTCATCCGTCAGCTTGTTTGCCTTTCCGATTACGATGGCAAACCCAAGGAAGTTTGGACACCAACTCCCAAGGGTTAGGGAAAGGTTAGCTTCCTGCATGCAAAAATATTTATCTATATCACACAAGTGGAAGAAAAAATGCTTCAGTAACCCTTTTTCTCTAGAGGAAAAGCAAATACCACACAAACAGCATGCCATGTCTTGAACTAGGACAACATTCTTCCATAGGCCTAGGAAAGCACTAGCCTTTAGCCACGACTTCCAGGGACAGATCTGGTTGGGATGACTAACAGAATTGTAGTTTCTCTGCTAGCATAGCAAGCATAGGATCAGCCAAAGGCTGTGCTGCCCTTCTTCCATAGCCTATCATCATACTCGAACCCTGATTTCATCTGTTGCATGGCGATGAAATGAGAGGAATGAGCAGTAGAAATGGCTTTTTCTACCATGAAGAGCAAATCCATGAAAAACTGCTGTCCATCATATTCACAACAACAACAACAACTTTCAGTTTGATCCTGGAAGATCCTGGAAGGAGGCGATGGTCAAGCACATGGAGCCCAAGTGATGTTCTCAATCCTGCTGGTGAGGAGAAATGGCTTGAGGAGGGCTGGATGGATCCAGCAGGTCAACAACTGGCTGTGCATCTGGTGTCAGTAACAGGAATTTGGCTTTTATGACCATGAGAGCATCTTTCATGACCAAGGACTTCTTGGAAGAGATGGAATCCACCTGACTAATCAGGGCAAAAGCATTTTTGCCTACAGTCTAGTCAAGTGGTGACAAGAGCTTGTCATGGTGTTCACGGAAGATTTCTGAGGACCAACAATCAAGTGAGGAAGTAGTGGACTGATGAGACAAGTGAAGTGAACAGCGTGATGTGGACAAGAGAAATCTCATAATCAACATAACAGGGCTAAATGGGGCCCACTTCAAGTGTATGCACACGAATAAGGAAGCACCCATAGGACAGCACAAGGAAAGCTCTCATCCCTTTTCTGGGAAGCTTATCAATCTTTGAATTGTCTGTACACTAACACACACAGCACGGAGAACAAACAGCTTGAGGTTTTTGTGCAGTCACAGGGCAATGATCTCATTGGGATCACAGAGACATGGTAAGATAGCTCACAGGACTGGAGTGCTGCTGGACGGATACAGCCTTTTTAGGAAGGACATGTAGGATGGTGGAAAGGGGAGTTGCTTTTTATGACAGAAAGCAGCAAGAATGCATGGAGCTCTGCCTAGGGACAGATGAGGAGCCAGCTGAGAGCTTATATGTCAGTATTAGAGGCCAGACCAAGATGGGTGTCTGCTATAGACTGCCTGATCAGGAAAAAGTAGATGAGGCTTCGTCAGACAACTGGAAGAAGTCTTGCACTCACAGGCCCGGGTGCTCATGGAGTACTTTAACTGCTTTACTACTTCAAAGTAGTAAAGGACTTTACCCCGATATCTGGGGGAGGCACAATATATCTGCTGGAGGGACAACACAGCAGGGCACAAGTAATCCAGGGGGGGTTCTGGAGTGCATTAATAACAACTTCCTAACATGGGTGATTATAAGGGAAGGGAATATAACCAGGCTCACTAGAGAGGAGCCGAGGGGTGGCAGGCCAGGGTTGGAGGTGAAATCGATAGCCCGGCTCAAGTGCGTCTACGCCAATGCACGCAGCATGGGCAACAAACAGGAGAAGCTGGAAGCCATGGTGCGGCAGGATGGCTACGACTTAGTCGCCATCACGGAGACGTGGTGGGATGACTCCCACGACTGGAGTGCTGCAATGGAGGGCTACAAGCTCTTCAGAAGGGATAGGCAAGGAAGGAGAGGCGGTGGGGTGGCCCTGTATGTTAGGGAGTGTTTTGACTGTATAGAGCTCAATAGTTGTGATGACAAAGTTGAGTGCTTGTGGGTAAGGATGAGGGGGAAGGCCAAGGAGGTGGATATCCTGCTGGGAGTCTGTTATAGACCACCCAACCA
>WAAD01034954.1:75282-131684 GCA_013389945.1 Fregata magnificens | reverse complement strand
TGGAGCGTGTCCAGAGAAGGGCAACGAAGCTGGTGAGGGGTCTAGAAAACAAGTCTTATGAGGAGCAGCTGAGAGAACTGGGGCTGTTTAGCTTGGAGAAGAGGAGGCTGAAGGGAGACCTTATCGCTCTCTACAACTACCTGAAAGGAGGTTGTAGTGAAGCGGGTGCTGGACTCTTCTCCCAAGAAACTAGCGATAGGACGAGAGGAAATGGCCTCAAGTTGCGTCAGGGGAGGTTTAGACTGGACATGAGGAAGAATTTCTTTACCAAAAGAGTGGTTAGGCATTGGAACAGGCTCCCCAGAGAGGTGGTGGAGTCGTCAACCCTGGAGGCGTTCAAAAAAGGTATAGACGTGGCACTCCAGGGCCTAGTTTAGGAGTCATGGTGGTGTTAGTTGATGGTTGGACTTGATGATCTTAGAGGTCTTTTCCAACATTAATGGTTCTATGATTCTATGATTTTATGATTAAGGAGCTGACAAGAAGAGGAGCTCTGCTGGACCTCATACTTACAAACAAGGAAGGATTGGTCAGGGATGTGAAGGTCAGGGGCATCCTCGCCCCTGATAATGAGATGGTGGAATTCAGGATCTGGAGGGGAGAGAGCAGGGAAAAAAGCAGGATCCCAAACTCAGACTTCAGGAAAGGAGACTTTGGCCTATTCAGGGATCTGCTTGGAAGAATCCCATGGGATACAGTCCTGGAAAGCACCGGAGTCCAGGAGAGCTGGTTGATATTCAAGGATCACCTCCTCCAAGGTTAAGAACAGTTCATCCCAACAAGTAGGAAATCAAGCAAAGGCAGCAGGAGACCTGCATGGATGAACAAGGAGTTCCTGTTATAACTCAGACATAAAAAGGAAGTGTACAAGAAGTGCAGTCAGGGGCAAGTCACCAGGGAGGTAAACAGAAATTATATAAGCATGCAGGGATGGGGTTAGGAAAGCCAAAGCCCACCTGGATTTCAATTCAGCGAGGGCTGCGAAGGGCAACAAGAAGGGCTTCTACGGGTGTATTAGCAGCAAAAGAAAGATTAGAAAAAATATGGGCACATTACTGAACGAGGCAGGCGACCTGGTAACAAAATACATGGTAAAGGCCAAAGTACTCAATGCCTTCTATGCCTTGGTCTTCAATGGAGACCAGTGGGAAAATCTGGGGCAAGAAAGACTTACCCTTGCTGGAGGAGGATCAGGTTAGAGAACGTTTAAACAGACTGGAGATACACAAGACCATGGGACCTGATGGGATGCACCCATGAGTACCGAGGAGGCTCAATGATGCCAATGCAAAGCCGCTCTCAGTTATCTTTGAAAGGTCATGGTGTTCAGGGAAGATTTCTGAGGACTTGAAGAAAGCAAATGTCACTCCTATCTTCAAGAATGGCAAGAAAGAGAATCCAAGGCACTACACACTGGTGGGAAGGTGATGGAGCAAATAATCTTGGAAACCATTTCCAAACATCTCAAGGGCAGGAAGGTGATTGGGAGTAGTCAACATGGATTTACAAAGGGAGAATCATGTCTGACCAACCTGTTAGCCTTCTACAAGGATGTGACTGGCTTGGTGGATGAGTGGAGCTTCTCACTCATCTGCTTCTGGATGATGTTGTTTATCTTCACTTTAGTAAGGCCTTTGGCAGTCTCTCATAATATTCTCACAGAGAAGCTGATGAAGTACAGGCTAAATAAACGGACAGTGAGGTGGACTGAAAGCTGGCAGAACTGTTGGGGTCATGGTGTTGTGATCAGTGACATGAAGTCCAGCCGGAGGCTACTCAATAGTGGTCTACCCCACGGGTCAATACTGGGGACAATATTGTGTAACACCTTAATTACTGAACTGGATGATGGGTAGAGTGCACCCTCTGTGAGCTTGTACGTGATACAAAACTGGGAGGAGAGGCTGAAACACCAGAGGATTGTGCTATCATTCAGAGGGACCTGGGCTGGAGAAATGGCCCACAGAAACCTCAAGAAGTTCAGCACAGGGAAATGCCAAATCCTGCACCTGGGGAGGAATAATCCCATGCACCAGAAAAGGCTGTGGGCTGACCATGTGGAAAGCAGCTTTACAGAGAAGGACCTGGGGGTCTTGGTGGGCAGCAGGTTAAACATGACCCAGCAATGTGCCTTTGTGACAGAAAAGGCCAGCAGCATCCTTGTCTGCATTAGGAAGAGCATCACCAGCAGGTCCAGGGAGGTGATCCTTCCGCTACTCAGCACTGGTGAGACATATCTGGAGTGCTGGATCCAGTGCTGGGCTCCCCAGTATGAGAGAGACATGGACATACTACAGTGAGTGAAGAAAAGGACCATGAACATCATTAACAAACCGAAGCATCTGTCATAAGAGAAGAAGCTCAGAGAGCTGGGACTGTTCAGCCTAAAAGAGAAGGCTCAGGTGTACCTTATCAATGTGTATCAATACCTGATGGAGGAAGTAAAGAAGATGGAGCCAGACTCTTCTCAGTGGTGCTGAGGAAAAGGACAAGAGGCAATAGGCACAAACTGAAATACAAGAAATTCCGTTCAAACATAAGAAGAAACTTTTTTACTCTATGGGTGATTAAACACTGGAACAGGTTTCCCAGAGTGGTTGTGGAGTCTCCATCCTTGGAGATACCCAAAGCCCAACTGGACACAGTTCTGAGCAAACAGCTCTAGTTGGCACTGCTCTGAGCGGGGGGGCTGGATTAGACAATCTCCAGAGGTGCCGCCCAGCCTCAGCAACTCTGATTTTGTGGAGAGGGTCAGAGCCTACCTCAGGACATGAGCACACTAATGAGTTCTCTCAAAGTACCATAGGTTGTGAATTTAGCAAATATACCTTAGCACCTGGAGACAGATGCTCCCTGACCTTACCTTCTGGGCACGCATGCCCTTACTACAGCTTGCTAATGAGTGACACCACCACATCACACCAGGAGGCTATGTCTGGCCCTGAATGCTAATCCTCCCCTCAGACAACTCTGTATCTTGTTAAAGGCAGTGAGAGCTGTCTAACCTGCCTTCATGAAGTACAGGAAGACCCTCACCTTGGCCCTGATCTCTTGGCTCACCAACTTTCCTACCCTTTACAGCTCCTTCCTCTTAAAAAAGAAATTGGTCCTTTCATTGGTTTGGTCTTTTAGCACAAGTGTGCTTGTGACTGGAAGCCGCACTGTTCACTGAGGAGAGAGGATTGATTAATCCAGACCCGCTATTATCACTTCATATTGCTGTGCAGCAAAAAGGTCAGAGCTGTGACATGGAAGCAACCACTGTGAATACAGTTAATACATTTGCATGCACAGTCATGGCAAACGAGTACTTTCCTTCATGCACCTGATTTTGAAAAGCAAGCCTGCTGCACTAGTAAAGCCAGCTTTCTGCATTCAGTCTGTTCTTCTATATGCATTTGTATGTGCAATCAGTCTGGTGACCCCAAATCAAAATAAATGAGTGACGATGGAGTGTATAAAAATAACAAAGATTAGATAACATTGACTTTATCCAGACACCCACAGAACTCAACACCTAAAGCATGCAGCTTTCAAGTAGAGGTACACTGAGGATGCTGAAAGGTTACACTGGTAAAAGCTTCTGTTCAAATTAGATTTTCATGCCATAGAGGTGTTGTGGTCTGTCTGTCTACTAAGGCGTTCATATGAATAAGGCACCACAGAGACATTAAAAAGTGTTTAAAAATTATCCAGCAGTATGTCACACTGCATTAGCATGCATTGGATTTTATTGGCCTCTCTAATAACAAAGGCAAATGAGACATACTGCAAAACTATGAAAGTATTCCTGACAGACTGCTCATAAAATACTTTATATTTTCATATTGCTCACTGCAGACTGTGTATAGGATATACAATATAATATAGGATACCTACCAATCCTTGATTCTACTTGATTCTACTGCTTATAGCAATACCAGTAGACACAGAGCTACTTTTACATATTACATATGTAAGTATATATATATATTTCATCTATTAACAGTGGCTTTAAAGTATATAGCAACAATATTCTGTTATATCACCACTTATCACTGTATAGAAATAAGTAAGGTTATATTAAAAAACATTTTCTAAACTTAGACTGGTGACAATCTGACTGTATCTGCCCATTATACACAAACACACTCACACATAAAGTAAAAATGGCATCAGCATATAATAAGAAAGATCTGAATATGTAGACACAGAGCAGAAAAGATGACTACCACTCTTAGGCTCTGTGGTAACACAGATCACAAATAACCGCAACAAAACCAAGCACAATTAGCTAAGAGATCATCTTTTCCAGTGCTCAGAAGGGTTGAATGAAACCCAGTCATTTTTCCTTTATATCAGTAAATAAACCCAAGCATACAACTACATTTTTATACAGAATTCTTCCTCTTTTTGCCAGCCTAGTGGTGTTTGTGCGCTGCGTATATGAGTAGAGCTCCAACCAACAGATCTTTCCCACCTGCCCATTTCCAGTTAAAGAGTTACTCAAAGAAGCCAAGAAGGGGAATGCATTATTTCTTATATATTAATATATTAATATTACACATTAGTGGGAGATATTGCATAGCTCTGTTCCAATAACAGTGGTTGAGGAAGTTCCTGGTAAAATCTGGTCATGTATATATATATATATATATATACAGACATACATATATATATATACACACACATATGCTGTGCTGGGAAATACTTTTGCACTTGTGGCACTCGGTATGAAAACTTGATGCGCTGAAGTGAAAAGAAAGCTTGCTGCTGAATTCAGCAGAAACAAATTAAGATCAGGCTACTGAAGAACATCCATGAGCCTCTGAGATTTGACTCTCAGGCCTCCTACAAGGCCTAACACTAGTCATACTAGAATTTGGGTTAAAATTTTCAGAGGTGTCAAAAAAAATCTGGACACCCAGTAATTCCATTTAATTTCAGGCAAATCAGAATTGCTCAGCCTTGAACGCTACAGAGCAAACTGTAGCTCTCTCTGATCTTGCATGGGTTTTATTTCAATATTTTGCTTGCATGTGTATTAGAACCTGGGAGTGATGAACAGATGGCTAAGAGGGAAGGCTTTATGCCAAGAAAGAGAAGATTTGGTCCAAATATAGAGGGTTTTGGTTTGGTTGGTTGCTTTCCTTTAAGAGCATACAATAAAAAACCCACATTCTTTTTGATAGTGAGAGCATTGCAATACGTTATTTGTGTAAGAAAAGTATTCTTTGAACAGTATCTTTGGTGGATTTGATACCATGTCTGTGGGGGAGGAGGTTGTATGGCTCTTCACTGGAGTATGGAAAGTAGATTTTTCTATTCCAGTTTTTGTTTCCTTGGAGAACGTATATATTTTGGATAACAGGGAAAATTCTGTCTCCCTTATGTGTAAATCCACTTTCTGAAAACTGAGATATAGCATAAACTGTATTGCCTAAAATTTATGCCATAATTTACAGACACAAAACATGGTTAATAATTTATTGAAATAATTATATAGTGAGGGCTATTTTTTTCCAATTACAGTGTTTATTTAGTCTTAGCTTCCATGGCTGCATCAATAGAAGTGTAGATTAATCAGTGCCAGGGAATGTTCCCAGGCCTGAAACTCAATCACTTAGCCCATTAAATTGTTAGAACTGTGCCTGCAATGGCCTTGGCCTGGGCAAACTCTCACTCTTCCAAAATCATTTCTGGGCATGTTTTGGAAATTAGCATGGGCCAAGAACCAGTAAGTAATTTGGACATTGCCATGCTGCCTGTGACTCTAAGAGACTTTAAGAGTAAGGACATGGGCTTCACCATGCCATTTGGCCTGGGGACCACAGAACGGTCCTGGGCACATGTAGAAGACAAATATAGATAAAATTGAGGAGTCCAAAACCAGACTGATGTTTTTAGTGACTCATTAACTTGAAGTTTCTCATTTTCTGTTTTCTTCCTACAATTTTTTTGTAGGTCCTTTTCATCTACAGCATAGCTAGCAATGAATAGCAGAGGGAGCTGCCAAGATTTTTCAAGTTTAATCCTAAAAGCAAACCAAAACATAACCCTCCAGTGCCAGCTCAGCCCTGTGCCAACAGCTGGGTGTTCTGGAGATTATCACTCCCTTCAAGATCAGGCCCTCTGCTAACTTTCTGAAATCAGGCATGCAAATATGAACAAATAGACGTTATTAGCCACTAGCTTTTATGCTTTTCTGGAGGGCTAGATGGACCAAGGTATCTGTGTCTGCCCCACACCGACTATCTGAGAGCACATGGCACATGGGAGCATACAGACCCGAGAGCTTTCAGACAAAAGACAGAAGAATCTCATGAAGGAAGGTGCCAACATATTAGGAGTCTGGGAAAGCAGGCAGACTGGATCACTGTCTGGGGACCTGAGCTAAAGCTGATTGGATCCCACCCTGTATAAATAATGAGCAGAAATGCTACAGATCTTTTCTCATTCCTGTCTCTCTCTGACCAAGAGTTGTTTCTCAGTCTTTTTCAACAACATTCTCAATGAGATGGATGTCTCCTGAGGAAGACTACTGCTAGGAGATCCCAGGGATTCATAGGAGGGATTAATACAAACATCTTTCGTGCTTTCACTCATAAACAAAAAAAAAATTGTGCATTTTTAAAATGTTACGAACAGCTTCCATATTGGCTGTGACAAGATGGGTATTATGGAACATCTGAGTCTAAGGTACAGGTCAGTATCCTCAATACTGCAGTGAGGGGGTACCAGCTTTAAGAAACAAAACGTCTTATACTTCTGTTTGCTCCCCAGCCTTGCAACTCCCACATAAAGCATATGATTATACCTTCTGGAATCAGAAACAAGGGTGGGGTTTTTTGACAATTGTTTGGGGCTTTTACTCATTGGCAGCTAAACATGCAATTCAGTTTTCAGTTTGCAATTTCTGGAGCAGAAGAGGCTGTCAGAAAACAATTTATCTTGCATAATTTCACTATTCTAAGAAAAGAGCAGAAGTAATCCCCCCCCCCCAAACTCTCAAATTCCAGATTTCCAAATACTGAACCCACATTTACTGATGGAAAAGAAAATAAACTAATTACAATAACTATTTTAAGCTGGCTAGTTTCTTACAGACCTATATCTTCACTTGTGCTTGATAAAGAATCTTTAACCTCCTGGTAGACCAACAGAACACCTTACCCATAATTCATGAGATGTTAAATTTTTGTACATATAGTTTACAGACAGTTATTAAAATACTGCTCCTCATATGGAATATGAAATTTATTTCTGTAATGGCATTATTTTCATAACCTTTTTATTTCAGAGAGCAGCTGGGAAGAGAGGGGTCACTGACTAACTGCAGGAGCCTCAGGGCAGGATGGAGCATGTGCTCCCAGAGGAAAAGGTGCCTCCTTGGACAGGCCAGTGCCCTGGGGCTGCCCACCACCACCATGGGGCTCAGTGGGCTTCTCTTCTCTCCCTTCAACATCAGGGACTGCTCTTATGGGAGTGCCAGGCATCAGCTCCTGGCCTTTGCTGCACTGGGTTGAGCAGAAGTGCTCTTTCAGTCAGTGCCAGGGATGCTAAAGGGGCTGGTACTTGAACCAGCCACTGTGTCTCTGTCTCTCTCATTCACTAAGAAACTCAAAACACATAATAAACTGGCTGTAAGCATTTGGCTGACAGCAACCTGGAATGCTGTGGTTGCTACAAAACCCCAGTTTTAAAAAACTATGGCCCTGAAAGGAAGTCCAGATGCTAGAAAATAAAAGTCCTGAACACTATGGAGAGATGCCTGGAAGACAGGAATTCTAAAAAAAAAAACCCTGAATTTTATTCAAAATTAAGGAAGCTGGGAAAGTACAGTTATGGGAAGAAAATTAACTGTACTGGTGGACTTGGCAGCGTTAAGTTTACCATTGGACTTGATGATCTCAAAGGTCTTTTCCAACCTAAATGATTCTATGATAATTCCTACTTGCTTCACATTTTGACCATGCACCAAGAGAGTCTTTTCTAGAGTTATTAACAACAGCTTTTATCTCCTTGCCACCAAGCTCATCATCAGGTTTTGAATCCAAATGTCAGTTTAGTTTTACTTCACCAAGTGGGCCTCCAAGTCTTGCCATTTCTGCATTTCAGCAGTTTTCCTTTCCTGTGACACCAGTGTTTGTTTCCTACTTTTTCTTCTGTGTTTTGTCCTCTTGAGACCATCACCTTGACTAACAATATAGAAAGTCCCAGGATGTCAGGGAGTGTACAGCGCACGCTGGCTGGGATTTGGAAGGGTGAGTGCTAAAAAAAAAGGAGCAAGCCATTTCTGGACTCCCACAGTCTTACTTCTGTGCACCAGCCTAGCCCTGGGGTTATGCTGCTGCCGAGGGCTACAATGGACTGGACCATCAGGAACAGAATGTTTCCAAATTTTTTGCCATTTTTGCAAAATTCAGCCAATAATTAGCAAACTATATTAAGAAACTGTACGCCCTAGAATTAGATTTTCACGTGTTCTTTTGATCTAAGCTGCAGACTTGGCTAGTGTGTGTTGATTCAGCTTCTACATGTACTGCCCCGCCTTCAAAGTCAAGAGTTCCCAAACGTGCAGTTGAACAAACCCTTCAAAGTGATGTAGAGTGAGACAGAAAGATAGAGAGACAGTCCGTGCCATACTCCTACTGTAACTACAAGACATTAGTGATCCCCTGGTGCAAATAACACATTCCCAGTTTTGTAAATACTTAGGAGGCAGTCAGGACAGTATTTATTAACATACTTTGGGTGAGGTCATGCCATAAGAGCAATGCTGCGAGTTTCACTCTAGACTGCACTTACCATTCCTCATGCTTCTCTGTCTGCCCTGCATGAACTTAACTTAGGAGCTGATCTCCTTCCAGAAATGCTGGGCTCCAGCCTAGGGGCCCTGCTTGTCTCGTCTGCTCTGCTGAAATAACCCAACTTCAGTGCTGAAAATAGGAAAAGCAGCTGGTGTGGCTTAAACTCTTCTTCACTCTCACAAACCAGATTTACTTCACCCTGTGCTTTCCAGGGGCTCTTTTTAGGATTTCTGCTTAGTTTCAAATACTAGATCCTACAGAACCCTCTTCTCTTAATGCTTGGGAGCACTAGATATTAATTTCTGCTCTTTCAAACCAGCAAGTACTCAGAGTACCTGTATATTGTCATGGCCGAAAAACACACATACATGAATCTTACTTTGTATTTCCTCATTGATTATTCTTCTATTTAAAATATTTTGTAGTGGTAGCCTCAGTCTCACTCTCCTTTATTTGGGGGAGATTTCTGGGCTGGTAGTACTGCTCCAGTCAAATGAAAAGCCAGATGCTGCAGCTGCCCCATTGCTAGATGATGAGCACTGACAGGTCTATTCTTGATGCGGACAGACAGGCCTGTTCTCAGATGCATATCGTTCTATTAGGAAAGGTTAAATCCTCTTCAAATAGGTTTTTTTTCTTTCAGTGACTTTTGGCCACACTCTCCCTGGCATGAAGGCAGGAGGAGAGGCCCATCAGCCTTCACCAGCATACGCAGTGCAGTGGGACAAGTACAAGAAACGGGGGCTGACTCTCCTGCACATCCCCATGGAGGTTCAGCAGCCTCAGTGCCTTTAGCTGATGCAGGCGTAGGGGGTGGCAGGAAGAAAAGAGGTGTGTGCAGAGCTGCTGAGTGACACTGTGCCCGTTGGCTCAGGGGCTGCTGTGCTACAAACCGGTATGTCATCAGGGGCAGTTGCTCTGGCTGTACTGGGGAGTTGGGGCCACAGAAGGCTACAGCAAGGAAGCCTACTCCTGCCTTAATACCACAGACCTCTGGCAAACCCAAGCCTGGCACTGGAATATGATGGCTTTTCTTTAGTCAAGTTTTGCTAGCTAATGTCTCTCAGGATGAGGCTGTAGACCTTCCCATGATACCTGCAACAGCTATTTTGCATAGTTAAAAACTTAGATTTACCATTGGCTTTTACACAAGTTTCTAATGATGCAATTAGCTGATATTATTCAAGGCTGTAATTTTAGTTATTGCTTGAGGCAGTTAGAGATTTAATTGCTTATTATAGTTGATTACTTACATTGATTACATTACCTTGATTATGGGGTTTGTTATATGAACTGATTGCTCTGTCTTGATTATAATGATGTTGTGCCATGTGAGTAATTAACTTTTCCACAAGAATGCAAGAACTGTTTATTCTGTTTCTGGTAATGTAACTCAAATACATGAAATACAACCCATCTCCTCCCTTTTGCCTTAATGCTATCAGAACGTGTAAGAAATATATGTCTCCAGGTATAATACTGCAGGAAATGTCATTTTGCAATACACTAGCCTTTACACATCTGAAATACTGAATATCCTGCTGACTGAAATGTAGGGGGTTTACATTTATAATGCTCTTTTGGATCTAATTTACATTAAAGAGAAGGAAAAGAGGCTGCATTAAATGCATCTAGTTAAGCGATATATATATTGAATATCTACATATACAAATAAAATGCTGGAGGCTTAATTAATGTTGCAGCATTGATTTTCATTCTCAGGGCATGGCACACCACTGACAGGGACCTTTAAATATCCCCACTATAATCCAAGTAATGTAATAACAACTTTATGTATGAAATTTTTATGTTAGGTATTGAGCATCAAACACACAGAAACCAGGTGTTTATGCCCAGCAATTTGCCATCAAAGCTTCCTATCGCCCCTGTAAAGGGAAGACCTCCACCAACACACATCACAGCACACTGGAGGCCAGGCTGACAGGGCTCATCCAAATGGGAGGGACTGCAGGACTAGGCCCCAAAGAGAGTAAAAAGTCCATGAGAGAAGCCTCAGGAGGAATGGAAGGACATGAGTTATAAAATTAAGGTGGCCTAAACAATTAGTGAAATGATTCATGCACACCCTGGTTGCTCAGGTACAATAAGCTTTTCCCCACCTCCACTGGCTTGTCATTTTGAAGCTCACATGCATTTCAGCAGATCGGAGATGTTCAAATATATGGTATTCAGTGCTCCAGAAGCAAAAAAGCCACTGGATACACTGCTGGCTGGGAGTGTGGAGAGAACTGCGCTGAGGCATACACACAAGGAAATTCTAGGCAGGTTTGGTAAAAAAAAAAATTTAACTATGATATCTTAAAAACATACTTTTTCGAACTTGGAATTTCTCATCAAAGACTAAATAAATATGTTACAAGTGTGAACTTTCATAATCTATCAACACTGGTGCAACACATATTTTAATAAGCTCTTAATAGAGCCATAAATAGTCATCAATCAACACTTTATTGAATACCTGGGAACATACTTTTCATGGACACTGTGTGCAACTGAATAATCATCCACCCACAGAGAGAGAAATTCCTGCTACGTGATATTATTATTCATACTAACCATGGTTTCATCTTAAAGATGAAACAAATAAAACCTCTGGCTTTTTGAAACTTTTTGCTAGGGCAAAATGCAGCATACTTAAATACCCTAAAATTTTACTCTAGCAGAATTTAAGGACTTTTACGTGCTTTACTGATTTAGATCCATGTGAACAAACAGCATCTTCTTTTTTTTACTGTGCTTGTTTCTGCACAGGGCAACTCAAAGCACTGCTTTTCCTTTAATGGAAATGATGGAAAAAATGCCAAGTATTTTAGTCTGAAGTCTGCAGGTGGTTACTCCCTCTCTCCTCTATGTATCTGTGTAGCAGCTTTGAATTTTTTTCATAGAACAGAAACATCTGTTGATAGTCTAGAAACATTTCTGACAATAGGAAACAATGAAGGAAATTATCTTCTGCTGGCAGCACATCAGAGGGAAGTAGATTATGCTTTTCAGAGCAGACTGCAAGCCCTTTTTCTAGGATTGAACTGTAATTAACTTGCTTTGTATGCTCTGCATAAATTCCATCATGGCTAGTGCTTTGTAAAGTAAGGTTAAAGATGGAAGTAGACAGTTAATCTCCTTTGATCCAAGCTGCTATTCTACACTGCTAAATAAATCCCCCCTCCCCACCCCGAACTGATTTTCGGATGTATAGGAGCCACACAGATGCAGAAGACTATAATCTATGGAAACAGATGCAGATTTTATAAGACTATAATCTATGTACAAATGCAGACGACTATAATCTATGGGAAGTAGAATACCAGTGTCATTTTAAACATGGATCAAATCCTGCTCACTGTCTCACCTCTCATATTATTTCTCGCACTAATAATATAATTATTAAGGTGAGTAAAATGTGTAGAATTTCCCTCTATATCTCTGGAGTTGATTTACAGTATACTCAGTGGAGTTCACACCTACCTAATTACACTGAAAGCAAAGCTAAAAGAAAATTATTTAATTTTCAGAGCCAAAGAAATTGGAAGTGCCAGATTTGCTATTACCCCAATGCACTGAAAATTCTGCCCTGTTGTGCATTGACATTGTGCTTTCTGTGAGACAGGATCATGTAATTAAATGGCAGTGGCATTCAACCATTAGCTTTCATATACTCAAATGTGTGGGTCATTCCCTTAATGTCTTCTCAGAGTTCAAATTCCTAATGTAAAATAAAAGAGCAGTCTTCCTCCCACCCTATTGCACGCAGTTGTAGTAAGATGCCCTTTACTGCATCTTTAAAGAATTTTTACCTCAAAGCTGCATTACTGCAGCTGGAATGACCAAAGTAACGGCATTAAGGAGGGATCTCAATGGGGGCTGTTACACCTCAACGAGGGAAGCCAATGGACCAATGTTGGTGTCACAGGGCTAGGGGAAGCTGGACCAATCCTTGGTTTTGCCAACAGTGAAGGCTTTTGTCCTACACAGCGGTGCAGATGAAGAGCCGGGAAGGCTTGAGACAGCCTTCTCTCTGCCCCTGTCCTGGGGCTGCAGGAACAGCACACGGAGACCATGTGGTAGATCTAGAGAGATGCTGCTGGGAAAGGAACTGGGAATCTTTTTCCTTCCCATCGACAAGCAAATTGCTCTTAGGCATCCAAACACAATGTGTGTGCTGCCTAATAGTTTAGACATTTGTGGTTGGTTGGTGCAATTACAGCCCTTTTCCCCCAGGACAAGAAGTCACAGCAGGGAAGAAAAAAGGGATTTTAAAGAATTTGCAACTCGGCTAAACCTGAAAGGAATTTCAGTGAAAAAAAAAGAAAGAGGAGCTGTATAACCAGGGGGCTTCATCCCTGCCAATGTGAGAGGCTCTGCAAACTGAAGGGGGGGATCTTAAGAGGTTCTCCAAAAAAAGGGTTGCCATTATTTTTCTTACTGGAAAATACCTGGCAACCAAATTAAAGCATCCTACCAGCTCCTCTGTAATGTTAATATATTCAGGCTGTATGCATAGTATGTACCTGTCCAGAAACAGAGGAATATCAGGCTGCAGATTCTTGGGGACGAATACCCTGAAGCCCTCCCCTGCCCCTTATACAGTGTAAGTTCTCTGCGTTCTAGCCCAGATAACATTAGCAAAATGACAGTTCTGCTCTCAAGCCCCTGGATGCATCCAATGTATTCATCATTGGCTTGTCTTGTGTGTATCCAATATCTGAGGAATAGTCTATTTAGTAGAGATATTATTTCAGTTATCTTCATGTTAAAGATTGCATTTCCTTTGCAGATTTGAAGACCAGCAAACCTGGATCAGAAATCTTGATAAACGGTTTTCAACTGTTTTTAATCTGTGAACCCCTAAATGTTTTCCAGCAGGAAACAGGTCCTGGCACCATACAGAGAGACCTGCTGATGAGAGGCAATAGAGTTTCCACCTGACCATAAAAATAGTTCACAGAAGCCTTCTCTGAAGACCCTGCTCTATAATGGCCTTCTGAATAACATAGGCTAAATAAATTTCACCCCAAGACATCTGCATCAAGTTCATAACTTCTGGATAAGCTTCATAAGATCATGTAAAAAGAAGCTTGGGATTTAAATATTTCAGTGACAGAGAACCATCCATACCCTTGACAAAGCTGCTCCTGTAATTCATTATTGTCAAAACTGTGTCTGCTCCATGGTTTGAATATGTTTAGCATTGACTTCAACCCCCTGCACTTACTTGTGCTTTTGTGTGAGAGACTAAAAGCCCTCTGTTATCAGATAACCTTTGATTACGCAGATACCTTAGAGAGGCCAAGATCAATTCACCTCTGAACCTCTTCTTTGATAAAAAAAATAAATCAAACTTCTGAGTACTGTTGCTAAAAGGTGCCACTTCAAATTTCAGATTTTTCTTCTCTGAACTCCTTCCAAGTTGATAATGTCCTTTGCAAAGCACAAAGAAACACCAGAGCTGGAGTCAGTAATCTAGCAATGGTCCCACAGGCTATATCTATATTGGCAAATAAAAGCCAGAGACCAGTCTCCAGTCCTGAGGCCACATGGTCCCATCCACGCTGCTCACAGCCACACAGCTCAGCGTTATCCCTCTAGTTCAGATTTGTTTTCAAGAGAGCTTGTGGGGTGATCTGAAACTTAGCTGAAGTGGCAGCTAACCATTAGACAGAGGTCTGATGCTTGAGTTTATTCCACAGCAGCAGAGTAGACACAGCCACTAATACCGCACAAAATACCTGTCATTATAGGTAACTCAGCTTCCTCTTGCTAGTAGACACTACTGCCCACTAATTCATGGGTTATGTTAGCTCAATTAACTACGGTATCTCCCCAGAAGATTACCTTACATTCAGATTTTTTACCACATTGATATTTCATCCCTCCTTAGACTTGCTGCTTTCCAAAACACAGTGGCTCCATCCTACAGCTAGGATGTCCTTTTTCTCTACTCTGCTCCTCGTGCACCAGCTGAAAATACTAGCATGGTTAAAAGACATCCAAAAACTCCTCCTTTGTCCCAGGAAGGTTCTTCTGGCAAAAACACAATAACGTACAAGAGCACCAATATAACTGCACTTACTGTAGAGGAGATCTTCACCTGAAAGTAGGTGATTTTGCCAGAGCAGACAGCAAAGCAGAGCTCTGATGTGGCAGGAAGCGCCCGATATCTGTAGATATCTGTAACTCAGTCCAGGGCTCTCAGTTAGGCCAGAGACCTATCCAGCATGAGGAGCTCTTCTACCGTCTGGATTGTGATGTTCAAAGAAGAGTATTCATGCTTTGATTTAAAGTAAACTCAGTTGCATTTGGATGCATGAACATAACTGTTACGCGAATGTGGTCATCTTGCAGTACAAAAGAGAAATCTTAGCAGACTGGCTTAAGCTGGTTGCAAGAGCCCCAACCCTTAAATTAAGTCCATAAAAAAGAATTAATCCCCCCTTGTAATTAAGTGCTACTGCAGGAATGCAGTCTGTGCTTCCCATCTCAGTGTCAGATGCAAGGTCTAATACTAGTACTTAATACTGTGGGATAGTTGCCCATTGGCTTCAAAATGTACTGCTCGCAAACTAAAGCACTTTGTGTTTAAGAAGTTTATCACAGAACCATTTTTCACCTCAGTGGACCATCAATATAAAAATCACTACTGGACTAGTGCTAGTTTTCAGTTATAAATGTTTAGTGCTCACTCTGCTAAAAAAAACCCCAGCAAAACCCTTCATGGTATATGCTATGCCATGCTATTGTATTAATGAGTCATACAGGATGGAAATGGAATCAGAAGTAATTAGCTGTAATTTTGTCTCATGTAGCAGCATGGAGAAAGTAATATGCGTTTAATGTTCTTCTCCAGAGAAGCTAGCTAACTTAACTGCAACAAGAAATTACTTATTCTTTGAGTTGTGTTTTCTACTACCAGTCGTCAAGGTAACAACTTTGTTAGACACGGAATACAACTATTTGTTTTTTTCTTTAAAGGAAGGGCCAACAGGCTTGCTCAGAACATTTTCAAATGGCTTTTTAGATCTGGCTTGAAGTATGCAAGACTTTGGGGTGTGACGGTAAGCCATGTTACATGCCATGGGCTTATGAAGTCACCCTGTAGTAAAATGCAGCGGTTGTCAGCGAAGCTGCTGGGCACCCCTGCTGCAATTCTTGACTGAGTGTCTGTAATCTGGACAAGAAGCTTCAAAGATGGGAAGAGGATCGACATTCTCGGCCGTTGCACATGCAACCACCAGATGGTGGCATCAACTCTTGAGCGTGCACACGCGGCACCTGCCTCTTCTGTCCAAGGCCTGGGGAATCAGCAGGGAACCTGCAGCTCGCTGCTGGGTGAGTGCCCCTGCCTGGGGTCCTGCGCTTACAGTGGAAATCATCAAATCTTCATGGCATTTCAAACTGTACTTCTCTGACTAACTAACATCCTGAGCTGAGGTCTCATAATGTTTTGACTGTTTCAGTCATCACTGGATTCACCGTTTCTAACTTGGCTCAATGCTGGATTTAAGCTGAGCCAAGTGAATGCTGCAGCCCCAAGAACTGGTCCTGCCTTCCCTCCAGCTCCCAGCTACACCTCCCCACGGCTTGCCTTGGGCTGGCCCTGACAGTTGTGTGTCTGTCTGCCCGAGATAAACTGGATGGGGCAATCCTGCTGGCAGCCAGCCTAGCAGGGGGGAAAGCACACGGGGTGAGTTTTCCCATCAGTCTGCCCTAGGTAGGCTCCTGCGCCTTAGCACAAGAGGTGAGGCAGAAACGTGAAACCAGGGGAAGGAGGGTGCCACGTTTTGACAGTCACCCTTATTTAAAATCCCACAAATATTTTACTGCGGACAGCTGACCTGTACTTTGTAACCTGTAAAACACTGAAAGCGCTGATGTTTGCTGAGGCTGATAAACCTCAGAGTGCTAATGCAGCTTCCCTGATCTCCTCAGGATCTTCTCTCCTTGGGAGGGAAGCTAGACCACCAAGTGGCCATGGTGATTTTGCAGCTTCTTGGTCTAAAGGTGTAAAATACCACATAACTAAGTATTTTACACGTGCTTTCTGTGAGAAAAAAGCCGCACTCAACTCCCTGATCTGGTTTCTGTAGCACAGAAAGGTACAATGCAAAACAGCCCTAATCTAAATCCTTTGGACAAGCTGAAAGAACCAAAACCCACACCAACTCATGTTATTTTTTGCTGGGGTTGGCTGGGACTGCAGTTTTATAATGTAGTTATTTGTTCACTGGATGGGAGCTGCCATCTTGATATTACTTAGTACAGCAGCTTTTGAGCTCTACCAACCAGAGCCCAATTTGCATCAGCATCCCCCAGATGAAAGACTTCATTTTCCCCTCTATGCTTCCCAGAAGGTGAGTTTACATAATACCACTTTTATTAAACAGTCTTTTGAGTTAACATACATAAAGAGAAGACAAATAACTCAAGTTTAGTTTCTAAACTCCCAAAACTATAGGTAATTACCCAGCTGATACACTTCAGCAGTCTACAAGATGCACTTAAACCATGTGGGTGAAGATCCCATGCTAGGGATAAGTGTTTTAGTGTCCTCCAGTTCAGCTACAGGTTCATTTCAGGGCATAGTCCCTGATGATATGTTCTATTTTAATGAATTCCTTAAGCCACTGCTATCAAGAGGAAGAAACTAGATCAGCTGAAAATGAAATTAAATCAATGTGACACAGAAGTGGCTTTGCAGAAGAGGAGATGAATCCAAGGGACAACTTAACACTGCCTGGTTTGATGTGCATTTTAGATCTCATGATGGACAAGCAACTCCTTTCTACTGCCTTTCCACAGCACCCTCCTTTTCCTTATACACATATCCCTCTAACATCTACATGAGTTTTGATAACTTCAGTCATCAATGTAAAGCTGGCACATAGGCATAAAGTCAGAAAGAGCGCAAAATGGGAGCCCAGGATTGGAGCCTGACCCTTTTTCTGTTCCAATTCTTGCACACCTGGAGTGCTGAGAACAGCTTGTGAGAATCTGCTATTATAAATCAGAATCTAACATGTCTCTGCTTTCAGGCAGGATGGGATTTGAACCTTTGCTTGAAGTGAGTGATGTCATGCCTAAGGCACCAAGAAGCCTCTCCTCTATACATATGCAGTCACATTAAAATGCTTCAGCTAGACAAGATCACTTATCATGTGTATATACAATATATGATTTCAAAGCCACTGCAACATGCTTTTATCCCAGAGGCACTACAGTTGGGATCTAGTCTCCCAGTATAACTACTATTTACAGAATTACCGTACCCCACAAAGAACCTTCAGATGATCTCTTATTCCTCTGCCATTTCACTCTTACGATTCAAGACAGTCTGTAGCAAGAATAAAAAAGTCCCCAGATCTCCATAAACAAAGCAACCATTTTTGTGTTTGTGCTTTCTAGTGAACATGAGCAAACCCCCGCTGATCTTGGGCAGGATAATCTTATGGATAAATGGATTTTTTCCTTTCTCTGGACCAGTTTTCCCAACATTTCACATTCCACCACTTTCTCAGTTTCTTATTTGTGGACACTTAAGAAAATTCTTGAATGGATTAGGGTTTATCTGTATAAAAATAGAGGTCTGAAATTGCAAAACAACAGAGCAAGATGCTCTTCTCCTCAGGTTCTTATAACATGATTTCCCTTAGCATAGTCCATTTCAGGTTTCAGTTCCTAATACAGTACCTTATCATAGTGTTTTCTCAAATTGCTAGTAATAAAGTAATGAAGTAAGCCATGTTGTTGGCTACTTGTAAAAGCTAACCTGAAGTGCATCTGATTATTCTGCCAGTTTGTCACTTCACCATTCAGAATCAGAAGTTGTAAGTAGGTTATAATCTTTCAAAGGGTCACCATCCAATACACTATCCAAGCATTCGTTCAAAGATGTGTCCATTCAACCCACCCAGATAAAAAACATGGAGGCTGCTTTTAGGAGGCCCCTGAAATAATGACTGTTTCAGATGAACATCTTGGAAGCGCTTCTAAGACACTCTAGCTACACAGCCCTTGGCCGAGCTTTTCACTGGACCTTACAGTTCTCTGTGGCAGAGAAACCCAGCTCCAAGCACAAGGGGACAGGACAGTGCGTATGTGCAGCAGTTCTGATCCGTAGATTTATGCTGTCCCTTCATTGCACCACATAAAATCAGACTCTCTTAAAAATTCCTTCCTTTTAAAGCAAGTTCATGCCTGACCATAAACTGCATTAAAACAGAACTTCAGCTAAGAGGATGTAGCAGTAATTAATGATAAGGTACGTAAGGGTTGTTATCAAAGTCATAGGCTTTATAAACACAGAAAATTCAGCCCAGTTCATGCTTAAAAGAAAGCCAAAGATGGCAACGAAATGGCAATTAACAGAGCATCCAAACTGGTTTTTCTTTTCTGTTGGTTATAGAAATTTAGAAATTTAGCGCATCTTTAAAAATAGTTGAACCTGAA
This sequence comes from Fregata magnificens, assembly GCA_013389945.1. Lineage (NCBI taxonomy): Eukaryota > Metazoa > Chordata > Aves > Suliformes > Fregatidae > Fregata > Fregata magnificens. The sequence continues at coordinate 112,431 of WAAD01034954.1, read as the reverse complement.
TCTAAATTCTTTGATTGTATTCTGTTAGTTTTCTACAGCATCAGTGTAAAATCCTGCATCTGGGCTGGAATAACCCCAGGCAACTGTTCAAGCTGACTAGGTAGCAGCTTGGCAAAGAAAAAAATGGATGTGTTTGTGGACAAGTTGAACATATGTTAGCAGGGTGGTTTTGCAAAAGCGATGGCCAACTGCGTACTGGGCTGCATGATCAAACCATCACCAGGAGGCTGGAGGAAGTGATTATTCCCTTTTGCTGAATGCTTATGAGGCCACATCTCAGTACGGTGTCCAATTTTAATCCCTCTCCAATATAAGAAAGACCTTTACAAATTACAGTATGACCAGTGGAGGGTCACTAAATGATCAGAAGACTGAAGGACAGGATGTACCAGGATGGGTTGAAGGAACTGGGCTTGTTCAATGAGGAGAAAGGAAGGCTTAGGGGTGTATTTATTGCTGTATTGAACTACCTGAAGAATTGTTACAGAGAAGACAAAGCCGAAGAGGTGCGTAGAGAAAGGATGACGGCGACTGTCCCTAGTTGCAATTTCACTGCTGTATCTTCTGGTGTTCTCATTGGTATTATCCCAAGCTCTTCAGCTCTGCTTTTTCTTTTTAGTGGATCCCCTCTAATAAATCTGTCCAGATGTGGTTTGTGAATTCCACTCCACAAGATCAAAAAGCAGTTCTTATAGTCAAGCAGAGAGGACTTCCCGTGCCTGTGCCCTTGGTTTCTCCTAGATCTGTCAGGCACGTCAGAGTCTCTTTTTATCCCATACTTCAGGAAAATGCAACTGGCCATGTGTCAGTACCAATGTTCCACGATTTCCAGCTGAGCGTGTGAAAAGATGATACAAAGCATTTGTCTCCCTGGCTTAAAATATCTGCCCATGCTTTTGCTACCTGTTGCCTCCCTAACCTTCACAGGAAGCTCTTGCAGGCAATTTCCCCACTTCATAACTGGATTTCTTGCTGCTGGCTATTTTAGGTTCTGCCTGGGCTAAACCTGCAAAGCTGAGGATCATGTGGCCAAGGCTTGCAGTCATGGATAGGAGGGTAGTAGGTACTGCAGAGAACGTGTATGTGAGGTGGGACAGGGTGTGTCCCTGTGTGGTGAGAGGAGGCTGTTGAATGATCGCCATTAACTGTTGCACAACAGGGCTATCCTCATCTGCTAAATAACAAAATATCTCAAGCAAACACAAATTCAGATAATGGATTCCTGTGATCACCATATTTTTCTGAAATAACATCACTGCACGTTAATTCCAGCTTTGATTTGTTTCATTTGATTCTGGCTCCTTTTTTTTTTTTAAGGTGAAAAGTGCAGCTGAAGAGACCAATGGCAAAATCAACTTTACGCAGCAAATTACACCTGCATTATTTTTTAAATAAGCTACTGCTATTTTAAATGAAGCTACTTTTCCTTCGGTGTTCTTAATTTTATAAAAGTGCTGTGCTGCAGAGCTTTCTATTAAGCAAAGTGTTTTAAAATGAGTCTTAAATAATTTAAATATCTCTTTTCTGAAATACATCCCTTTCCTGGAAGAATTTTTGTGAATTTTATGCCTTCTTGGGAAGAAAATAAAACAGAAAAAGTATTTTATTATTCTATCCACAGTCTTAGAACAGCAGGAAAAAATGTGCAGCAGTAATAGTCTCCATTCAACAGCAGGCACACACTAAGAAAAGTCTATGATAACGTAATTTGCCTTCTTCACATCCCTCCCAACTTGAATGAAGTTAAAAATAGAATGAAAAACAGGAGACATTTCTTATTCTAAATTGATGTGAAGGAGGATGTTGTATCTGTTGTTGGTCTGAAGCCTGCCTGGCTTCAGCTAGTACTTCTCCCTCCAGGAGAAAAGGGACCTGGAGCCTTGGTATCAGCACCCTGATACTGGAGATAGAAAAGAATGCTGCCCAACTCCTCGTCACAAAAACCTTATGGCTTTAGTGTAGACCTGGGCACCTGCTCTGACAGGCCAGGAGTTTGTCCTTTCCCTGAATGGAGGACAGTTTAGTCCTATTCTCCAGCAGTTATCCCCCAAAGGCAGTGGCCAAAGTAGGAACAGCACAACACTGGTTTGAAAATGGCTAGTACTGGCCTGTGGGGAATGGACTGAAGGTGGTGTTACTGCTCTCCCTGAAGGACATTAGCTGTGATGCAAAGGGGATGTAATGCAGTGGCAATGACACCGTAGTCTGCATGACACACCTTCTTTTGATAAGGCCCCACCGTTCCTGTAAATCATATTGGGAGTGTACTTAAACTACCACCCCTACAAATTTCCCAAGGTGTGTTAGTCAGAGAAATTAGGTGATGTAAACCTTTATTTCACCTGATTCTATTAAGCTCCTTATTAGATAGAGGAGGAGAATGAGATGAAGTGAGTGTGACCATGTTGACATGCAAATTAGTCTTCCAACAAATGGTACTACTAAATATTTCTTTGTTCTGTAATATGTGAAGGAGACCAGAAGAGACAGATGTGATAAACAAAACTTGGCCCAAACGTGAACAGCTGGAAACGGATTTCCATGAAGCATGTCATGCCACGACTGAAGCACATTCATGTCATTGGGTTGTACATCTCTGGCACTCTGAGGGATGGCTGGATGGTGACCAGCCCCTTCCAGTCTCCAGCTCTGCACAGATGATGCAGTCATACCCAGTCACTGACTTAAGCAGATACAGAACTGCACCCAAGATTGATGCTTTCTTCTTGGGTAAGTGCAATGACTTTGTGCCTTGGTGCTCTCCTACGACAACTCGCTGGGCCACTTTCTCCCGGAGAGCACTGCAATGAACTGAATCACTTTTAGTCCATAACAACACATCAAGGGCATGCCATGACAGCAAGCAATGCCACGCAGCTATTTATGCTACAATAAAGAGGAGGCAAATATAAACTCTAGGTATTACATATGAAATGCTGTTTCTTCAGATATAAGGCTACAGTAATATTTGAATATGATATTGTTGTTTGATTTAGATAGGAAGCAGTGTCATTTCTAGAATAGCTAAGTAATGTATGTGAAAGGAACTTGGAGCCAAAAGAGTGCAAACTGACAAAGGAAACACCTAGAAAGATGATGGGGCGATGCCTGTCTCTGTGTTTGAGATTGGGCACACACACTGTCCTCTGACACAGTAACTGACCTCAGAGAAGGTGAGGTCATGTCTAACCTCAGCAATGGGGGGCTGTGGCTGCACGGTTGCATTGCAGTTATAAGGTGTAAGACTGTGCAAGTGCCATCTGAACTCGTCCTAATGATCACATCTAAGCAGGACAAAAATAAGTCTGGTTCCTTGGCAATTAGGAGACAGGTCCAATATTTGAGTAAGTGGCAATGGTTTTCTGGGGCACAACCACTGAATTTTCAGGAGCAGGAAACCTAAATAGGAATCTGCTCCCCTCTTCTTTTAAGTAGCTCCCAGGGAAAGGCTCCCTGGGCTTATGCTAATCAGAGACAAAGTTATACCAAGTGTCATCCACAGCAACAGCAGGGCAAATCTGAGTAAAAGCAGGCCACTTCAGCATCTGGCAGGGTCTGTTTAGCACAAAACGTGATTACAAGCCAGAGTGTTTATTCATGCTCAAATTGCACAACTCGGTTGTTTATACCAGTAGATGTCTCCTTCCTTGTGCAATGCACGTGAGGTTCTGAAGCCCACATTTGGTTTAAAGTCCTCTTCAATAACAGTAAAAAAGAAATCGGTTTACAGCTTTATGCTCCAAGTGATCCAAAGCCTAATTATGATGATGCATTTGCTAACAGAAAATTAAGCATAGTTCTACTGATGCCAGTGATGTTATGCTGCCCCTCAATGAACATAAGCAGAAAGATGAAGAGGCCCATGATATTTCATAGCACTGAGGGGGTCATATACCATCATACTTGCTGTATTATGCAGCACACAACATCTGAGTTCTAGTGTCTATTAAAATATGTAACTAATTGTTTCCTGATGCTTTTGGAAATCAAAACTCAGTTAAAAGGTTGGGTTTAGACTGATTTTTAGGCATTCTATCACAAAAGATAGAACAGCAAACAACACATATCTAACATTTAAACTGGCAAATTCAAATGACCCCACAATCCAGTCTGTCTTGTTCTTCTATTGATCTTTTTTGGCTAATACTTTAATGTGAACTCCGTGAGCCAAAATAAAAAAACCTTTTGTTCTAAGTTTGTCTAGCGCTTACACAAGAAGGTCATGAGAAAGACTCCTAGGCACTCATAGACAGTAATGAACTACTAGTAATGCTACTGCTGCTGCAGTATTGTGAATGCCTATAAATGTCCTTTTGAAGCAGAGATGGCAATAGGTTTGAGGGAAGAAGGAGGACTGGGTTTTGAAGACACACTGGAAATACTAGTCACTTTGGTTAAATGACCCATCCACCTTTTGATGGCAGGCAGATGGTGAATTTTGGGTTGTTTGTCACTCAGTAGGTTCCCCCTTCACACTACCTCTAACCAAAGCCTGCCATTTCCTCTGCTGTCTTTGCTCCAGCAAAATGTTCCCTTTGTGCTGTTGCAATCCCCTTCCCTCTAAGGATCTGGTGCTTATCACCGTCTGGTGCATTCCAAATCCTTACCATGCCCACAAAGCCTTTGTGCAAAAGGAAACAAATGCTGGTGGTGGCTGAAGTGTCCTTCCTTTCCTAAACAGGTATGCATTTTAGCATGCCTGTCATTACATCATTTTACATCACCTCTGTATTTGGAACTCCCTGAGAGATGAATTAAGCAGTTGGCACCATCTCTGGCTATTGGCATGATGGGCTTTCCTGTCGATTTTTTGCTAAAAGACATTTCTCCAACAAGAACTATCAAAAAAGACTAATATACTGCTAGACATAAAACCAAAAGAAAACACTTTCCTGCTAGAAATGACATAAGTAATCAAAAATGAAAGATGACAGAAAATCACTGTACTTACTATGTGTCGTGCTGCAAACACTCCATCAACTATTGCACAACAGAATGCTGCTACCACGCCAAAGCTGATAAACACGATGGAGGCTACTAACTGAGAAGAGAAAAACAGATTGAGTAATGTTTTCAATATTATTCTTTAAGTAAAACAATTACACTAATTTTTCTAGTATTCTTAAATGACGTTTCCCTCTGCTGTAGCTCACTTTAGATCAGTGTGGCAGGATGCCAGGCATGCAGTAGAAAATAGGCAGAAATTCTTGATTCTGGGTTGACATACCATCAAGTCTACTAGAAAAGCTTACATCTTTCAAGAGCAAATTAGGTCAGCTGTAAGAGTTATTAAATTCAATGGTGATTTCTTCTAAATCAACTTATTTAATAAAACAGCAGTGGTGTCCATAGGGAGCATGGCAAAAAGCTATGATGTTCCTGTTGGCTCACATCAGTCTCTAGAGCTCTACTACAGTGGTAGTACTTCACACATACAGATAAAGACATTGTAGTAAGTTAATAACCAGCCCATGAACTCTCAGAAAGCTTTTATCATCCCAAATAGCTTATGATACCTTATGCTGCAACAAAATCAGAGACTCATAGGACTGGTACCTCCGGAATGGCTGGGGTGTGCTGCCTTGGCCCCTGCCCTTGTTGAGGCTCCCAGCCTGCCCCTCAGCCTCAGAGTGGGCACGGCAGAGCACAGCAGAGCTCAGTACATGTCCCAGCTGCAGCGCAGACAGCACACTGTCTTTGATAGCCTACCAGCCATAGCTTCAGACTTCATTTTACCTCCCAAGCTGCTTCATTCATTAAGCATTATCAATTCTTTAGCAACGGGACTGCGGATGGCGTAACGCCAGAGCACTGCTCTAGCACAAGTAGTGGTGGTACGGAGGGCTCGGGGGAAAAGGCTGTGCAGGTTGGGCATGCTGAGCCCCCTGCTAGCCAAGCTCACTTTATCTCCGAGGATGACTACAGATGCAGGTCTAGCAGCAACTGCAGGGGCTAGCACAACCCCAGATATGGCAAGCTTACTCCCCAATTCACTCTGAAGAGAGTAATAGGACTTGGAAAGGCCAAGCACTGGTACACATCTCCATCAGAGACCAGTCAGTATGCTGTTAGCACACACTCTTAAGATGGCACTGGCTTGTTTTGAGGGCGTGTCTGAAGGATGCAGTGCTGTGAGTGACATGAGATGAAGTGAGTCCTGAAAGAGAAACCCTGTGTACGCCTGGCAAGGCGCTCCCCTTGGGCTTATTAGCCCCAACACCATCAGATGAGGGAGAGATGCTGTCACTCCTTCCTCCCTCAGATTAGAGGGTTTTGTGACTTTGAGGACTCTGCACCTTGAATTTGGATGAGTGGTACCTGCAGGATATAAGGTGAACCTAACATGCACTCTCTGGCTATGTTTTTAATATAATTTAATGGACATCTCTCACGTCTCTGGCATTTCTGACATGAAGTCACAAGCAGAACCCTCGGAAACATCCTGTATGATAGCTTAATTTTAATTTACAATAGTATTAAGTTATAGTTGATAACTGCAACAGATTAATCAATTCCCTTGAAAACTGACAGAACAGTGTCCTTGACTGATAGAGCACACGGACCAGGGTTTCAGTTAAGAATTTGGAACCTCTTTGTTATTTACCAGTCATTAACTGCTCCTTCACAACATGTATTTCAGAAATGCTCAGGTATGGACTACCAAAATTACATCCATACAGTTCATATATCCCTTTTGCCTATACAAAATTCATATCTGCATTACCTAAATACTGTTTTCACACAGGAAAAATTTGTAAGGCATCACAAACCCACTTGAAAAATTGACTCTTTACCTTATGTTAGGCTAAGAACAGTACAATGTCAATAGTGTCAACAGGGGACACAGCATTGGTGACTTACTCAAAAAAATGCATATTGGGCATTACAGCCTTATAAGCCCATAGCATTGGACACACACATCAAAGCAATATCAAACATTTGGAAATAAGAGCTCTCGGGGAAGCAGCAAAAAGGACAACTTTAAAGCAGAAGAATCACAGCTTTCAAACACTTTCTGATACACTCTTTTAATCTCTCATTAGGTCGTGGCTCTTAGATCATGTAATCAGAGGTGAGCCAGCACTGCCACAGGGATTGCTGTGTAATCTGAATCCTCAGTGTGGGGAGGAAAGGGGCACACAGAACTGGCTGAGGCTGACGGCACTGGCTGATCTTGGGAACCTGCTGCATCTCCCCTGCAACCAGCTCCATCCTGCCGTAAGGAGGCAGAAACCTTATGAAAGCACTGTTGGCTGCATCGCCCTTCAACGTCCGCCATCCCTTGGCTCCCCAGACTGGTGGGTCATGTCTTGTGAATCTAGCTGTCTAAAGATCTTGGCATGCAACTCATCAGATCAAGAAGGCTGTGGGCTCCTTGTAGAGAGCTATTATCACTGCAGACCAGTGGGCTGTGCTGCCCTGTGGCAGCTGCATTTCCTACAGACCCTGATCTCTTTATTTGAAAAAGCAGCAGTGTTGAGAAGTTCAGATTAAGTCATTATTGCCTGATACCTCTATCTTGTTTTTCAAGTCATAGCAGTCAATCAAATAATTAGTGAGCTTAGCCAGGTGTTTCCAAATTGCTGGAGCTCAGGATGAATTTACTGGAAGCTGACCTCAAGGTGGCTTTTCATTTCACACATGAGCAACTTATTGATGATCTACAATCCCCAAACCAATGTTTCCCACTCATGGAGATAGCCTAAATCACCTAATGAGTATGCTGGCCATTCAGTTTCACCATATAGCTGTAAGAGACCACCTATAAAGCTGCACAGTAAATTGCAGCATAGACAGGAGCTATGGAGTTGGCTTTGCACTCCTCAGTCGTGTTGGTGAGCGTGTACCCATTCAAGGAGTTGCGTGAAAGTCAAAGGTTGTCACCCAGAGTCTGCTGTTCTTGTCCTTGCCTACTAGCAACTACTTCAGTGAGTGGCCCCTTTGAAATGAAGAGGATCATTTCTTGACTGAAGTAATATTCATTACAATGCTGAAGAGGCAGAATGTGACACTCAGGGCTTCTTATGACTTACATTGATTTCTGTATCTATTAGAACGATAAAAGAAGTAATAATACAAGAATAACACAAAGAAGCCCTTAAAATAAAATTACAGATTTATATTGTCTCTCAAACCTCCCATTGCTTATTGAGAATGTGAGAAACACATAAACAAAGTACAAAATTAATTCCTTTTAAAATTGCAGCCAAGACAGCCAAACGAAGAGCTGTTGTAAATTCAAAAGCTAATTTTCCTGAGTGGTAGGTGATTCCTGGAGTTGTGAGTTCATGAGCCTAGCACTGTCAAGAAAGAAAAGCAGTGCAGTTCATTTAAACATAGAGAATATTTGTTGATAGGTGAAAGAAATAGCACTTTAAAAAAAATAAATACTGATCCATCACATCATCTCATCTCCATTTTTAATAGCAGTATGTTTTGTCAGGAAAACTGTTCATTATTTATAACAACATATTTTAACAGTTATTCAAGAAACAGTTTTGCTCTTGCATTGCTCTGCAGCCAGGCTTCTCTACAGCTGTTACTATCAGAACACGTTTACTCCTGGTTCTGGTACAGAATACAATAATTTGATTACTTACAAGGGAACCACGAAGCCAGTTATTAAACAGTGAAAACTGTACTGTGCGGGCCTAACAATCAAAACCAAAAGCCAGTTGTTTAACAGAGGTGTTTTAGAAAAAGGGAGAGCAAAATAGCTCTCAGAATGAGGGACTTTTGCACATAGTATTATCTGAAGAGCTGTTATCTTCAGTCATGTCACAGAAAAATGAAACCACTCAAAAATGCAAAACTAGTGAAAGGCTGGACTGTGAAATTCTTGCATGCTGCCTTCTTTCAGAAGAGGTGTGCATTTTATTGCAGAATTCACCTGTCTTAGACAGCCTCTTGTCCTTCAGCAGGCATAGAGCACCACTGGCTGCACTGCATCACCCTCCCATGCAAGCGAGCCTAGTGAAGGCACCAGAGCCAGAGGACACCCTGTGGCCACAGAAGCTGGTCACGGACTCTGTTCAGCTGCCAGAAATGCACCTGGCATGGCTACTTGGCAACTAACAGTCTCCCACAACGATTTCCAGGCATAGTTTTGGAGTTCAGAGTTGGCCACAGACCAGACCCAACAGGGAGTTTGATGCGGCCACCCTGGCTGCAGCCATGCTCTCACGTAACCACCACACCCCAGGTCCCCAAGCATAAGCACCCGCTTGCTACAGGTGGGTACCTCATTGGCTGTTTCCAACATCCCTGTGAAACACCTCTGTGAGGCTCGCTAGGCTCCAGGTCTCCATTCTCGCACATACCTGGTTTCCTCATGGCTCTAATTTAGCCCTTACCTGCCTTCAGTCAAAAAGCACAACTGCTCAGATACTGACAGTCACTTCTAGCACCAGATGCTGTGTGAGATGCCTCATTCTCTCGATTTAGACTAAGTAGATCTGTGACTTTGGAAAATGCATGGATTTTTGTTTTCAAAATTACCTTGGTATCAGATATAAGTTACATTATATCTAACAGATTCACTTTGTTCATGCTAAATGGCTATTTTTACCTTGCACAGCCTCCAATGTCTCCGAGCATTGTGCTGTTCCTCAGGCCTCTCTGGGATTTTTTTCCAGACAGAGGAAGAATCACAACTACCCTCATCAATGTAAATTGAGAAACACTGTCATTCAATACCTTTTGCGCTGGAAGGTGAAAGCTTTGCAAAAGGCTGTGTAAATGTTATGCCACAGGTTTGTAAAGCCCTTTTTATCCCCACACAGGTTCAAGCAAATATATTTGGAAAAGAAATGCATGGGGCAGTTTGTTGCAGGCTGCCCCTAACATTACATTGCCCAAAATACAGTTTAGTTCTGTGGCCTTTTCACTGGCTTGATTTCCCTATGTCTCCAAGCTCCGAACGTAAGATAGGCTTAAATAAATCTGCTGCCCTTTTTCAGTACGCTGAGGATGAAGATGTAAGAGCAGAAGTTTACAAAAACTATGTCACAAATCCAAAACAGAGAATGACCTCCCACACCTGGTGCAATCTCAACCAGGCGATTGCATCTGTTACCACGGCACCTCAGCAGGGCTGTAGATTAATAGTGCGCAACACTAAGACAATTAAACTCATTGCACTGCATTTCCGATGCTGCTATCAAGTAAACGTTGCCCGTCTTTTAATTGTGAGTTCATTTTCTCTAATTTGGAAAGTCCTCTCCTGTGTGGCTCCTTCCCCTCCCACAATGGCCACTTCTTTTGCCCTGCCCTTGGGACGGAAGTTTTGCTGCTGTGATGAAAATTAAGCTCAGGCAAGCTCCTACTACATCAGTTTTCACAACTGGGCTAATTAGGAGGTTTCTCACTACACCAGGTAATATTCTTCACGATTTATGGCCTGCCAAACTATTCTTTCCAGAGGTTGGTTCTTCAGTAATAGCACTGCTGTACTTGAGGCTCTGCTGCAGGGTTGTCAGACCACAGGAGATAGGATTATGTCATGTTCGTTATTCGTTAATGCCAATTCCAGTCGTAGCACTAGTTACAATGACAAGAATTCCTAACGATGAAAGACTTTTATGACTGCCCAACCTATGCCTGAAGAACTATTTCCTAAACTGGCTTCCAGATGAAGGAGGGAAGAAAAGGTAAACAATAAATGTCTCTTGGTTTTAAGAGCACCAGTTTTGGTACAGCTCAGGAAGACAAGGCCTGGGGCTGGGATCCCATGCATAAATAGATAACTTGCTTCTGAATGTAATACACCTAATAACGTAGTCAATGCCCACAGCAGATACCTATACTACCAGGAAGGCCTTCAGACAGAGGCACTGCACACATGACATGATGTTATCAGGTGTTTAGATCAAGCTTTGTGTTTAGATCAAGTGACCTAGTTAGAAACCTACAGCCTTTCCACAGTATCATCGCTGTTGAATTCAGCAAGTCCAGCCATATGTTGTTGAATATTATCAGCAACAACACAGATCTTTGATTCAGATTTTCTTCCCTCTCGCTGTTGTTAATAGCACCTTAGCGCATAGAGCTGAGCCTACGTGACTGCTCACTGCCATCTGAAACGGCGTCTTGCTCTCCTGCCCTTAGTGTGGTTCCTTGCCGTCCAGCCCTCTCTCCTGCTCTCTCTCCCAAAGGGGTGCGTCCCTGCATGCCAGCTCCCGTGCTTGCCCAAATACACAGCAAGCCAGGGCAATTCACTCACTAGGCAGAAAACTATTTGCTCCCCCAAATGAGTTAAATCAGGTAACTGTAAGGAGAGATGAGCATTAGACCCAGTGGAAACAAGAGCGTGGGACCACGTGGCCAAGACAGAAGGGAAGGAGGTAGAAGTGCTGGCAGCAACAATTAGGTTGTCTCACCTATTTCATGTAATTTGCACTCCTAGGGATTATCAAAATAAAAGCTAGGCTTTAACTGTAATGAATAAATGATAAGAACTGGGGTTATTTTGCTGTTTGTGGTCAAGGAGACTTGTTTCACTGCCTGTGAATAAGTTTCCCATTTTTCAGTATTGTGTCAGGGATAATTAAGAAAAATAGCAACATGAAAAGGCCAGTTGGTGTAACACAGGCAGGGGAGAGGTCCCGTGAGAAATTTAAGCAACCTCACATGCATAAAAAGACAGAATTAATTAGATAAACAAATGTTGGGAAAGAATACAGAAACCACGAGAGGTATCAATTATTATGCCAAGGAGAAAAAACAAGATCAAAATCCACTTTCAAAATAAAGGCAGCATTTTCATTCAGAAAATTTCTCTTCTTTTCTCGACCCACATCCTGAAGGGCAGAATGGTGAAAAGCAGAATTTGCAATATCTTTTGTTATACCTTAGATACTCACAGTATCATATGTAGGCATAGTTAATGCATATTGCTTTCTCTTTTTCTCTTCCAGTGGTGTGGATGCTCAACTTTTGCAGATAGTTCATCGAGTAGACTACTCACAAGGGCAAGGGACCACAGAAGTGCCCATGGTCAGAAAATACGCAACAGGGCAACTTAGCAGTCCCAGCTCTCCCCCAGCCCAAGAGGGCTTACGCAGCACAGTTGAGTAAGACAAGAAAGGGAGCGCAGGAATCTGAGTCTGCTTACTCCAGCTCCTCCAGGCACACACAGAGACCTTTTGGACAGGGACTGTTTCTTTACTGGTCAGGTAAACAGACTTCTTGAGTTACCAGGAACTTTATTTGTACCATTTGCTGCGACAGTTACAGGGTTGGGGGAAATTAGCATCTGATCATATTGACACATGCCTTGTGTGGTAAGTGTGCTGGGTCCCACGACAGGAGGTGGCTCACAGACAAGCTGCCCTGGAGGAACGTACATGTGCTGGCTGCCACACAGGCCATTGTCTCTCCAAGCTCTGGTACATCTCTCACCAGGCACAGCTGAGCAACCCAACACCACACAATAGCCAGCGCCCAGGCTCTCGTGGGCAGGGGAGAGGCAGCAGTGTCACGCTGCGTGGTGGGAAGCATGAGATGGTGACCAGCAGGCTGCATGTTCCTCTCAGTACCTGAGGGTTGAGGGAGCTCTGCAAATTAACAGGTGTCCATATAGTGTTCTCCCTAAATGCATAATATCGCATAATTGTCTGTACACATTTACAAATACACTTACCTGAGTCAATGGGCAGTATTGATGCTTTCTGCTTTTCTCTGTTTCTAGTATTAGCACTGGATTCTCTGCTGCAGATACTCTACTATGGATATCTCCGTACATGCTCCATTATTTCTTCCCAGCAAATTTCCCTGCAAGCTTTGACTAACTAAATGTTTAACTGGCTTTAGTTCAGTCTCATTTTGCTACACCTTTTCAAAACAAATATTTTCTTGAGGAGAAGCACAGGAAAACCCATCTCAACTTCTTTCTCCATCACTTTTGGCTTTCTTAATAGTTTTTACAGTCCAGCATCCTGTTCCAGAAGCATCCAGCTATTATTACTTCTGCATCCATCAGCATGTTCATTACCATCTCCCTGCCGCTATTAGTCCTAAATTCTCATTTTTATTTCAAAATTGTGAAACTCTCCTTTATGGCCTCTTCACCTACTGCCTTGTCCAATAGGGACATAATGATATCACCCTATATGCCTCAGCCACTCCCAAGCAGCCATCTTTGCTTGCCATTTCTCTTTATGACACGAAAGCCCATGGTTCAAAACTGCTCCTTAGTACCCTTGTTGTTAAGCTCCTCACAAGGCTTCCCTAGCCATCCATGCATAGAGCATCTCTCCCATCCTCCTCCTTTCCCTGCCAGCTAGCAGTGGCTGTGCCGTTCTCACAGGTGTTGAGTACAGCAGCTTAACTCTTTTGCAACTTGTCATCTAGAAAAGCGGCATGGAAACATTTTGCCTTACTGCATTTTACTGTCCAAATAAAAACCTTGTGTGTTAACTCTGATAGTTCCCTAGTCTAGGTCTCAGTTGATTTCACCCTCTAGAAATGCTCTCTTGAGTGTTAATCCTTAATTTATACCAATCCACTTTGCCCTACTCTTTCTGCAATTTATCTTTTCTTCTAACCTGCTAAAGCATTTGAAGATACAGTTTCTGTGAAAGATGCTATATGAAATAAAGATGAATTTTCCTGTATTTTTACCTTCAAGCAATGAAAGAATGCTGGGAATTAAATCAATAGCCATTATGAAACATGAAACAAAGTTATTGAGAAGGGTTACCTGATTAATATATTCTTTCTTCTCTCATAATCTAATGTTAGCTACAAAACCAGACCTAAAACAGCCAGGAAATTATTTCAAATTGTTTTATGAGCAAATCTTTACTATAATGACCTACCTACTGAATGAAATAACATATACCAAGCAGTTTCTGTGTACTTAGACTTCAAAACTGGAGTCACTGTTACATTGCAATCAGAGAACGGATTTGATATATGTGTAAATGCACACATATTAAATTCAAGATAATTCATTCACTGATGAGTAAACGCTTGTCTTGACTCAGTTCAAATTGTCACCACTGATGATGCACTGTCAGGTCCCCTGGGAGTTTGGGAGAGTTCCAGCTACTGGAGTCCAGCAGATATTACTAAAACAATGTTGGAAGAAAGACTGAACTGTGCTTGGTTCACATTTTCCAAGACAAGAAACAGAAGGCAACCTAAAAGAGTCCCTTTTTAAAAATTTTCTGGGGCAGGGTTAGTTTTATTATCGGTGCTCTTTTAAGCCCCCACAGCATCTGAGGACCCCTGTTCATATCCCAGTAACCATTACTACACAGTTACTGATTGCCTTCTAGCAGCATCCCATCGCAGTTTCACTCAGCTCATTCGAACAGCACTGCTGTATTTTCTCCTAGTCTGAGCTGATACAACCATCCTAATGATTGACCCTCTCTAGGTTGAGCAGGTGCAATACATATGCTCTGCTCCACCCATGTTTTAGCTGCTTTTTAAAGAGATTTGTTTAAATAGCTGCTCTACTCTTCTTTCAGCCCATCAAATAGGGTGCTGACTATATGATCAACCCCTTCACCCTGTTTCAGCTTCTTACTGGTAGGTAGAGGGGCACTGTGGCTTCCCAGGGCAGTTCAGATGTAGTGTGCTTTTACAGGCAACACTGCTCTCTGGCCATCATCTTCTGGTTTTGCGAGTCCTTGTCTCCCTATTCCAAAGTCACTTTCAGAATCAGAGTTGGCACCCGCAAATTATTACTTTGTTTAAGGAGCTGTCTTTTGGCAATGTACTTTTTCATTCATTTTCATCTTTTCACATCTGTATGGTTTTTAGCTTTTTATTTTATAGGTGTATGTTGCCGTACTCTGTGGCAAATCACATGAACTGATTCCAGATGACTTTTGAGACCAAAATTATTGGAGCATTTGCTATTATATCCTCATGACTTGATTCATTTGTGCGGATGTAAGTACAGACTGGGGGATACCACAAACAAGCAGATGGGCCTGTATTCAGGAATCAGCTAGGCTCTGCTCAGTAGAAGTACAGGGTGTGAAGCCTCAATATGTATTTCTGAAAGGGGAATGCTGCGGTGCTCCATCCGAAGTGAAGCGGTAGTTCTTATTCATGCTGCTGGGTGGTACCGAGAGTGGTGTTTTGTATGTGGTGAAGCTGCTAAGTAAATTCTCCTAAGGGGTAGATTTCATCATACATGACTCCAGCTACTTAAAATGTAAGTATTTGTCCAGGTGGTTATCTGTGCTCCTCTGTAGTCAACAGAGAGCCAGACACTTCCAGATAACTTCTACACCTACTGTAGAATGGGATTAATTACTTTCTGATGGTATCTGTCTTTTTTTCCACTGGCTATAGAGGGAGCCTAGATGAGGAAGTATCTGTGCTGCCAAAACCAACATCTTGTCAATACTTCTTTCATTCCCTTGATGTTGGCTGCTCTGATATTTGCTTTCTCTTCACTTCAGTACTTTCCTTCAGTCACTTGCCTGGGACTTGCAAGGCAGGGAGAGGAGTAATGTGGAAGGAGAGAAGGATGCCTGGGATTTGATGAAGACGGAGTGATGTCATACAGAGAAGAAAAAAAAATCAGCTGGATTTCACAGCTGGAGAAATGCTAATGGTTTTGGAACCAGCCTGAGCAAGCCTTAGTCCAATAAGCACTTCAAACTGGTAAGAATTCCCCCTTGCAAACATCAACAAAAGCACTTATCTAAGAACGGTTAAACATTATTACAGATCTAAGAATAACAAATACAGTCAAGAAGGAATAACTAAACACCACATTAAAAGGAAAGGGGACAAAAGTGAAACATAAATTTAGATTCACTGATCAGCAGTGCTGACATTAGAGGAATCCGTCACATACTTCCTTTCAGGGATGCTCTTTTATTGATTAAAATGGAACAAACTCATTTCATCACTTAAACAGAGGCAGCTGTTCAGAGCAGTATGAGAACAATAAACCAGAAATAAATAGCATACCATGTGTCGTCAAAGTTTATGCTTCCTGGTAAAAAATGGTGGAATTGACATAGATCAAGACTACTCTAGCTGACACTGTTTTAGCAGCAGGAACTTTTTTGCACCAAAGTCTGTTAGGATCTTTACAAATACTCTTTCACGTTACAGTGACTGCATTGGTTTCTCAAGAAACACACGCTCTTTACCAGAAATGCATTACAATTAAATTACAAGCTTTCACATAGTAAAGTTCTACCTGCAGAGTGTGGAAGATCGTATATGGCCAACAGAGATACTCACCCATTTAATTTGAACTCCTTCAAAAAGAGGGTTGGAAAACGCCTGTCCTTTTCCTAGGGCACACCCCACCTCACCTTCTCCACCTTGCACACATGAGCACTTATCCCAGATTCCTTACCAAGACTTTTTGTCCCCTGCTGCTGCTTGCTAGGGAGAGCAATCAATTTCTTTATTGCTCCACAAACACATTTCATGGTTCATAAAGTTTACTTTTGTTTTCAGCTGTGTGACAGTAATGCTTTCATTACATAAACAGCACAAGAAAACAAACTGGCAGTTAAAAGGTGTCCTATTATGCACTTAATTCTGTGTGCTGTTTCCAAGCACAGATCTTAAAGGAACCACATCCCAAAAGACTTCTACTTAGTAAAATAGGAAGATTTAAACTGAACTAGTGGCTTGAGTCTCTGACTCAAAAGAACAGTGCCAGCCTTTAAACATTGAAGTGTCGAAAATAAGCTGTGCTGGTGCATGCATATATTCATACATATATTTTTATATATGTATGTATGTATGTATGTATCTCCCTTCTGTTTTTATAGAATTTAAGCTTCCAGAAGCAAACTGAAGCCATTCTGGTTGCCAAGAAAGCTCTCCAAACAGAAGCCAAAGTCTCTCTTTCCTAAATTTTTCCCTTTTTAATAAATTTTCCATTTCTTTCTACCAATTGTAACAGTGAAAACATGGTAGTTTCTTATCTGAGACCGAGCTAATGCTGTGTTGGGTCACAAGCTACGGGACCTTGGGTGGGTAAGACCTGGTACAACCAACAGACCAACATAGGGTCGTATGAGAGGGAAAGAACTACTGTGCTAGGCTGCAGCTGGACGTACTTGGTGGCATCTCTCTAGGTAGGTCAGACAGCCACAGCCCTGACGATGGAACGGAAAGATTACTACAGACCTGACTGTACTTCCCGTTACAGCTTTACTAGCTAAACCATCTTGGCAGACACATCTATAAAGAGTGCAAAAAGCACTTTGCACAATAAAGACATAATGTCAGTGGCATAGTGGCATAGACTTTTTTGTCATTATGCCAGGTATTTGTCAGCACGTCAGCTGTAAATACATATATATATATATGTGTGAAAGTTAATTACATGTTATATATTATATGGCTCTAATATCATAGTACATTTCTGTATTATAATATTTACATATAAATAAATATTTGCATGACTAGCTGATGAAGCTGCACTGGTAAAATCCGAAAGCATAGACCTGTAGATATGTGACATGAAATGCTGATCCATAAGAAACTAGGCAGAGAAGAGCTGAAGCATCCCCCACACTTCCTTTGGTAATTCACACAGTGAGAGCATTTATTTTTCTTTGAGTCCCTGAACATCAAATTCCTCAAGACACTGTGGGGAAGTTTATACTATTTAACTTCAGGCATTTAACTCACTGACAGCACTTAGGTGATGGTTTCACAGCATAGTGAGTTGATGTAACACTTTATTCCTAGCAAAAGGGACAAGTCCTGTTCCCTCCTCCCACAGACTCCTCTCTACTCTCAGCCATGCAGCCCCACCAGTTACTTTTGCTGCGTCTGATGCTCACTTGGCTGGGAACCTTTTAACTCACTAATCCAGTGGAAACTATTTTTAGCTGGGGCAAGGAAGAGGAGAAGAAGGAGTTGGCAAGACAGAGGAAGGAGGAAAGGAGGGAAGAGGAGAAAGGAAGAACTCTCTGTGTCAGTGGATATTTCTATTTATCAGAAATTGGAAATCCTCACTTTAAATGCATAAGGTCGAAGAACTACATTTTAAAAAATCCCAAATATTTTACTTGGTCCTTCATTCATGGAATACATCATACTAATAACAGCAAAATGTCTCTCATAATATTATACTAACTAAAATAAATTATAAACAACTTTTCAACTATTTACATTTTTATTGCCCACAGAATTTTCTTCTTTTAGTTTCACTTGCCTTCACTTTGGATGGTGCTTTCATACCCACAGACATACACCTGTCCTCCTCCTCTTCAGCTGAAATAACTGAGCCTTCAAAACATCTCCAGTTATTTGTCTTGCTTCTACCACGACTTTGCTGAATATTCTCCTGCATTCCAAGGAATAACACAGATTTCCCAGACCTACCATGGATAGATCACATTCAAAGTCCTTCCCAAAAAGGATTAAAAAGGAGTCACAAAGCTGATTTGTGCCAAATAAGGCAGCTAATACCCAAGACTGCACCATGTTTACAGTATAAAAGGAGACTGGAAAGTCTATACATAGGCTGCTCTGCTCTAAACTCAAAACTGGGCAGTTATATTTTTATATCAGGTATCTTTTGTAATCTCAATATTATAGAAGAGAAATATAATTGTCACTTAACACGGGATTCTTCTTACCATACTTTAGCTATCTAAAACTCCAGAGTCTAGTCTAAATCACCCTTCAAGGCTCCTTCCAGAACCTAAGGAGAAAAGCAGATGCCTCCAAAAGGCACCACATCACAGGGGTCTAAGAGCTAGGCATAAGAGAGCAGGAAGATGCTCAAAGAATAAGCTGCTTGATCTTACCAGCTAAGATGCTGTTATATTTTGAAAGGAATGCAGATACCTAAAGAAGAGCCATGCTCAAACTCATACAAGTGTCAGTGTCAGCCTGTATTTTTACATAAATCTCCTTGTCTGTTTCTGAAATATGCAGTTAGATCACACTGCAAAATCTAGTGCGCATTTATGACTGAAAAGATAGTAATAGGTCTTTTCAGTTTTAATCACTTTAAAGGTGCTAAACAAGACAAGGATGATTGCTAATTTGTTCCATTATTATCATTTTTACATCAGCATTAACTGTTTTTCCCTGAACTATGTGAAATATGAGCACACAAAAAATAATCACTGAAAAACAGAAGTGCTGTTGACTTTCTCTGAAGCTTGAGTTCAATGGAGAAATAATATCTCGGTAATGACAACCATTGCCTTTATATTATCTGCATTTCCCCTGCACTGCAATAAAGACTTCTTCCATTTATTTGTGCAGGAACATCAAAGATAGTCTCAGGAGATCTACAGAATTGTAATGGGTTTTCTCTTTATATAAACAAGCTGCTTTAATTAGCTTAATATGTGATATGGAATCTATCAGCAATTAGCATCTTTGATCAAGATCTGCACTAAAGCCAGTTTCTTCCAGGATGTTCGATTTGCATGAAAAAGTAGATGAAGCACAATATGTTTGAACAGAGCAGAGTAGGTATCCATATCAGTATCTTTTTTTGGTGTACATATTAACAACCACCAATTTTACACGTCCAGTGGGCATTTTCTGATGGACATAATAGATTTACAAGATATATCAGGCTTGAAAAGCAAAAGAGGCTTGGCTCTTATAATTCTGAAAAATGGGTCACACATGTAACTCCTTCAAAAGAGCTCTTCTTCTGAAACAGATGCAAATTCTAATGGCAAGAAAATAATCGAGATAATATT
The DNA here is from genome assembly GCA_013389945.1 of Fregata magnificens. NCBI lineage: Eukaryota > Metazoa > Chordata > Aves > Suliformes > Fregatidae > Fregata > Fregata magnificens. Next base: position 92,764 of record WAAD01034954.1, on the reverse strand, counting down.
GAAATGCTACCTCACACAGGGTAGGAACGCATGCACTGTCAGGGAAGTCTATCAACTAAAAACAGAAGAGAAACTTACTGCTTTGTTTCTCCAACTTCTGTGATAGTTGCTTTTCAGCACTTAATTTGAAATCTAATTGTTGTTGACAGAGATCGGGAAGCAAGCATATTAAGGCACCTAAACTTAGCATCCCTTGAGAAGTCTGAAGAAATAGCTTTGCCTTTTCTGTTTGTGCGCAGAGCTCCATGTTTCAACCTCCCTCATTCTTTCAAATTCCACTTTTGCCAGAAGCAATGTCTCCTTGGTTAAAATCACTACAACCATCTCTCTGAACAAGTCAAGGACCAGGCTGAGCCAGCTGAGCATTAGATTCATATCTGAGTATGTCCTAGACATGTCAGCAAGAAAATTAACTGTGTGTTAGCATGAAGAAAAAACAAGCAAGACTCAGCAATGGATTAACTCAGGCCTCAGACCTGCTGCAGACAACTGTCTTCATTGTAAGTAGTACCGAGGTTTTCACTCACACCTCCTGAGGGGTCACCCCTGCTTCTCTGAGTCCTCCCCGTCCTCTCTGTGTCCTTTATGCTCCTGTACCTCCTCCCACCCCCTTCCTGCCTTTGCCACTCTCTGCCATAGCTGTGCTGCTGTCAGGGTGACTCCCACGACCCTATCAAGAGCTCTTCGAGGCAGCACTGTGATATTGCAAATGTTCAAAACCTTGACAGTTATTATGGTGCCCTTGCATCTCCCATCACTGTTACAGGCACCACAGTTTCAGCGTGCTCATTTTCAGCCTTGTGAACAGTACGGCTTGATGAGACTGGCATTGGAAAGACGTGTGAGTGGAAACTGTGAGCCAGTGCTTGGTTAGCATCAGGTTAGCTAAAACAACATGCATGGTGTCTTATCGACATTGCACATTTAGAGAGTGCTTCATTTCTAGGTGCTAGCTCATGCCACCTCCACATTTATCTGAGGAAAAACCTTTTACAGCACTCCCTCAGCACTACGTACTGCTCTCAGCTCAGCTCTGCTGCCATGAACCCCCCATGGACCCAGTCTTCCCCAGCTCTGTATGCAATATCAGCATCTTGTTTTCTAATTGGAAATACTTCGTACTGTAACATGAGGAGATGGCAAGCAAGCAAACAAGCAAGGACACTTCACATCTTACAATAAAATCCATTTGATTTGAACAGTATCATATTTTCTACCCACCCAGCTGGACAAAGTGTGCCTTTGGAACGGAACAACTTACAGCTATACTCTGTTCTTCGATCCACGACCTGCTTTGCAGGGGGCGAGAGAGGCAAAAAAGGACAGCAACACATTATTCTTCCATTTCTGCTGTTTGCCAGTTAGAAACATCCCAAATCAGTGCAAATCTTTAGTCAAAGGGAAATTTTGTTCTGCTGGTGCCAAGTTCTGCAATAGCAGAGCCAAGCAGGAATGCTAAGAGCTGAAGTGAAATCATGCTAGTCAATGAGGCAGAGCCTGCTTCTTCAAGCAGCAGTTCCTTTGAATTAAGGGTTATACCTTGGTCAGCACACTGAACTCCCGCTGTGGGCCCTGGGATGCCAAGAACGAGGTCAAAGAGGTGCAACTTTATTAATGTTGTGTTTTAAGAACAAACCATTGTCCATTCTGCCAAACTGCTTTTGCTTTCTCAAACCCCATGCTCGCACTTACTGAGTGCTGGATAGTTGCCGGACTAGTTCTGCTAACCATTACATATTTCATATTGCACTTAGCATTTCATCAACCATGAATAAATCTGAACTTACAGAGGATAGGTCACAAGGAAATAGAACTTCAAGACAAAAAGAGAAATAGATTTACAGAGAAAAGGTCAATTTAAAATAGATTTTTTTTCTAGTGTAATTGAATGTACATTCATTTTCAATTTAAAAAAAAACAAACAAAAATTAAGTATTGAGTCATTACAAGGGCCAGACAAGTGTCAGAGCTACACTGGGTTGAACTGAAATTATACTGCAGTAACTGCTCAAAGGAAGTCCAGTTAAAATAGAAGCAACTGAGTAAACAATTTCTTTTCCTTCCCACCCCTTTGTCCTGCTGCAATGCATAGTATTTTTAGTTAGAGGAATATGACATTTCTGTTACATATCTGTGCTTATATAAGTCTTTACAATCTTATTGATGGCTGCAAATTTCTTAAAGCTGCTCTAAACCCTTTCAATCAAATATACTCAGTTACACCCCAGGGAATAATTACCGCCCTCAGTTGTAGTATGACATAAACCCTTTCAATCTCATTTCTGTAACATTTGAAAACAAGCAGCTCAGCCTTAACAAAGACAGTGTTAAAAGGCTTAGCCCAATGTGGATGGTACTCAGGGCAAGAAGCATAATTAAACTTTCTAGTTATTTTATTGGTCTGTTCCCCAGAAATCCAATCTTTCAACAGCCAGATCATCACTAAGTGTTATTAGCAGAAAGCAGTTTTCCTTGTTCCATGCTAAGAAATGCAAACAGGCACATACTGGATGCTTATTTCTCCACAGTCCTTGTGTAAATGACACAAGACGTTGAATATCGCACAGTTTAACTGCTGCTTACCCACCTTACGTCTTTTTCAGCCATTTTACTTTTTGCTAAGGACAGAACTGATAGAAAACTAAGAGGCAGATGAGAGGGAAACTGAAAGATAAAACAACCCTAAAATGTTATGCCTGTTAGTAAAGTAGCATGAACGCTCTGGAAGACAAAGCTATTTTGATCTGCCCACCATTGAGTTTGCAACTTGGAACCTGCCGTTCATCCTGGTCTCTGATGTAGAAATCAGGGGCAATAGTTCTTAAAAACAAATAAGCTGTTTTGGTAGTAGCAAAATTAATGAGGCCTGGCCTGCTGCAGATTTGTGTCTCACAGGTCATGTCCCATTTGGATTCTCTAGTGTTTAATAAGACGTGAGCCGACATTGCAGCCTTTAGCACCATGGGGGAACTAATTCATAATTCTTTCCTCTACCCACCTGTGAATTTTCATAAAACTTGAAGGAATTGCACACCTTTGAAGTCTCTACCTCCCTGATGAATTTGCCTGAGATCGGTCAACACTTTGAAAAAATGAAATGGGGAACAGAGAAAGACACAAACATCATGGCTTTATAAATCTCATTCCTTGGGGAAACCCAGCTAGAAACAAAAGTTAAAAGCAGGGGAATGCTTCCAAATACATCACTGAAACTTAAAGGCAATGGAAAAAAACTGATATTATGAAAGAAGTTTGCCTACAAATAGTGACAACAAAACTGCATTTACGAAGAAGAAAACAGGAAAGCACAACAGACTACCTGTAAGTAAAGTAGTTATTTGTTAGTAAAAAGCAAAGTAAATCCATCATTTCCTCTTCTGAGCTTAAGACCACTCTTGATTTATACCAATGAAGGCTCTGCATTATGAAATTAATCATATTTCATGATGCTTGGCTATAACCAGTCTACTGTAAAGTGCACATTGGACATGCTGTTATTCAACCAAGACATGGCTATTTTTTGCCAAGAGCAAGGAAAGTGTAAGACTTTCCACAAATCCAGTCCTACACGCTTTCCTTTACCCAGATGCCCCAAGGACTTTCTATGACTTCCTCACATAAATAAAAGCAAGGGGTTTGTAAAGCCAAGCTAAATCTAAAAACAAACCACACAGTGTCGTGAGATCCTGTCTGACCTAGCCAGGGAATCTTGATAGCAAGAACTCTGGGTTTTTTCTTCTTTTAAAAACATATAGTTTCAGAAAGTGGTCCTGACTTAAACCGCTTGTTCAGAATGAGATCACCTGTTACAGTTGAGCTGATCATGTGGCTCATTGCTGCCCAAACTGGCACAACCCATGCATTTTGTCTCTCTCCCCATCCTTTTCCCAGCTATATGGTCCTGGCCACGCTCTGGCACTCATCTGACCCCACCCTGGGTCAATTCAACTCACTAAACCAGCAGGAAAGTAATTCAGTAAAAAAAAAGCAGGCTGCTTCTGTCAGAAGTGAAACCATCCCTTGCCCTGTACAGATAGAGTCACTGGCCAATTCATACTTCTCTGAAACTTCTCAGAAATGGTGAAACAAATGACTAGCATTTTGAGGCAGATGCAGCAGTTTTAAGTCAACTGGAAATTCCTGCTTTTCGTATTTTTAAGACATTCTGATACGAAAAAATGAAAACGAAAAGGGCTGTTGCTTACCATTTGTCTTCTGTTCTCTACCAGGTGGATGCCAACAATCCCTAGGAAAGATCCAAAGCCAAGCTAAGGCAAAGAACAAAACCAAGAGAAACACGTGAGATCAGCTTATTTGGTCAACATACCAAAGCATTACAGTGACATCTGAGCTGATATATCATACAGATGGGCTAACTGGGGTAAGTCAGGGGAAAGGGTGGAAGTTACTGCTGGACATAAATCATATAATGTAAGGGGGAATGACCAGAACTGCAGCTCTCTGATATTTCAGAGCAAAACTCGTCATGTAGTAAATGGAAGCCTGTAGAGACATACGCTTCTATAACCTGGCTACTGTTACCATAGTCACGTATAGTTTTACACAGCATAAAGCAAAAATTAAGCGAAGTAGGAGAAAAGAACATTTACATTTACCCGATACATCATTGTTTTGGAAAACTGCAAAGCTTTAGGCAACTGCAGACAAACAGTTTTCGTCAAAAAATGGATGTGTTGCTGCCATGCAATAGACCCCAGTTCAAACCCTTAGGGTTGGGTTTGTTTGATTTTAATGACTAAACACTATCGCACATCCCAGAAAAAGTTCTTGCTAAAATGCCAAAAGGACCAGTACATTAAGTTTCAACATGGTACAGCTGCAGCACCAACAGCCACAGGAGAGGAGGAAGGGACGCTGGAGTAAGCTGTCCTTACTGTTCCTACCAGTGCTGCTTCAACACCAGGCTGGCAGGAAAATTCTCCCCCTTATGATGGGCCCATGAAGGTTTGGAGAGGTAGAAACTCCTTGCATTCATGGTTAACACGAGGTAAAACAGCAACAGGTGAGACCAACCTTTCATCAGACCTTCCTGGACACAGAACTCCCACTGGGCTCACGTGGACTTGGAGGAAATGTGTCTCCTTGGTGCCACACACCTGAGACGTGGCTGGCCACAGACTGAGAAGCAGCCAGAGCTGGAGTGCAGGCATCAACAGGCTCTTTCCATAGAGCTTCCTCCTTGCCTTGCCTGGCCACACGCTGCCCTGTGGTCACCTCAGTCTCCATCCCCCATCACTTCCACGCTCCTTGCTCCCCTCTTCACTAGGGCTCACACTCTTCCCTGCCCAGGCACACCCCCGGTCACCACCTCAGCTCCCACCCAACCCACCCCATGGACAGGGCATGACATTTCTGCTAAGGAATCTAAGCCCCTTTCTGGAACGAGGTCTCTGAATCTGGTTCAGAGCTTCTCCTCCAAGCACAAGTTAAGTTTTTAAGGACTACACGTCCCAGCCAAGGGCTTGAGCAATGCCCGTGAACTCCTTGCTGTTACGCACAACCGCTCACAGCAGAAAGCAGATCTCCTGCAAGCACTTTACTCGCTCAGGATCACAACAGGAATCCATCACTCCCTCTCAAGAAAGCAAATGTAGGGAAAGGAGATTTGCTCTTGAGTGTTTTGGGAAGATTTATGTGAAAGGGAGGCACAAGGACTAAAAGCAGAGACTTTGAAAAAGAAAGAGTACGCAAGTGCATCCATGTTGACAGCTGAATAGGAGAAAGACGTGGAACCATGAGCAAGGACACTCTGTTCAGGGGACAGCAACTTTGTAAATTAAGATAACTACATCAAAATGACACCTGGTTCCAAGCCCCATTTTTCATCCCAATGGGAACAATCCATAAAGCCCCATTTATGGCTGATGCAGGAGACACAGAGCGGAGTAATATTATCCACGTGAAGAAAAAATGAGCAAATACGGAACAATAGCAATTAAATCGGAAGGAGCAGAACCATAGATAGAGATCATGAGACTGGTTTAGGGTCACAAGTGCTGCTTTTTTTGTCTGTTCAGACAATAGGCTATTTGGGTTGGGAACTCTGGGAGTCCAGGTCAGTATGGTGACTGGGACAACTGGACCCTGTAGACTCCTCATTGAAAGATTATAAAAATAGCAAATGAAAATAATATAAGCAGTAGTCACAGAGAAGTGACATTAAATATTTAAGTATAAACAATATTTATAAGGAAGTGAGGCTGAGAAATCATAGAATCATAGAATCGTTTAGGTTGGAAAAAACCTTTGAGATCATCAAGTCCAACTGTTAACCTAGCACTGCCAAGTCCACCGCTAAACCATGCCCCTAAGCGTGCACATCTACATGTCTTTTAAATACCTCCAGGGATGGTGACTCAACCACTTCCCTGGGCAGCCCCATCCAGGGTTTGACAACCCTTTCAGTGAAGAAATTTTTCCTAATATCCAATCTAAACCTCCCCTGTTGCAACTTGAGGCCATTTCCTCTCGTCCTATTGCTTGTTACTTGGGTGAAGAGACCGACACCCACCTCGCTACAACCTCCTTTCAGGTAGTTGTAGAGAGCAATGAGGTCTCCCTCAGCCTCCTTTTCTCCAAACTAAGCAGCCCCAGTTCCCTCAGCCGCTCCTCATAAGACTTGTGCGCTAGACCTCTCATCAGCTTCGTTGCCCTTCTCTGGACACGCTCCAGCACCTCAATGTCTTTCTTGTACTGGGGGGCCCAAAACTGAACACAGTACTCCAGGTGCGGCCTCACCAGTGCCGAGTACAGGGGCACGATCACTTCCCTACTCCTGCTGGTCACACTGTTCCTGATACAAGCCAGGATGCTGTTGGCCTTCCTGGCCACCTGGGCACACTGCCGGCTCATGTTCAGCCGGCTGTCCACCAGCACCCCCAGGTCCTTTTCCACCGGGCATGTTCCAGCCACCTTTCCCCAAGCCTGTAGCGTTGCACGGGGTTGTTGTGGCCCAAGTGCAGGACCCGGCACTTGGCCTTGTTGAACCTCATACAGTTGGCCTCGGCCCATCGATCCAGCCTATCCAGATCTCTCTGCACAGCCTTCCTATCCTCAAGCAGATCAACACTCCCGTGCAACTTGGTGTTGCCTGCAAACTTACTGAGGGTAAGAAGAAGCTCCAACTCTGGCTTTGCAGCCCATTCCACAAAGACAGCCCTAAACCCAAACTGATGATCAAGCAGTAATCTACTAAATGCAGACACCTTGCAAAGTGGAACATTATACTAACTCATCCACACACAGAAATATGTTATGTTAAATTACTTTGGATGCATAAATGCAGATAATACCTACCACTATAAAGATGTATTTAGAAAAGAGCTTTTTCCCAAATAAATGACAAGTGACCACATACGCAGAGAAATTAAGGCACCTAACTCTTCTTGAAGCCAATGGCAACTAAGCAGAAGTGCCAATTATATTATGGATCTAGCCCTAAAGCCCTGATCTGCAAATGCTTCTAGATGCAAGTCAGTCTATGCAAGTGGATAGTCTTATTCACATTTGTAGGTGTTTGCAAGGTAGGGTGAAATTCTGCATGATTTTTAAGACCAAAACCCCTTACCTAAGGCCAGCGGAGGTTTAGATCTCACCTACTGGCTCTGAAGTTAATATTTTACTACTGAATTCTATGAGAACTAGACCTCATTTTTAATTGTAATTAACACTGTCTGTCCTCACAACCTTTCTTTTCTTTGAGCCCAACAGTTAAATATGTAGTGTCGAATTCACTCCACTAGCTTTAGGTGTCTAAAAGTTTGGGACCAGTGCTATGTTGGTTTTCTAAGCTCCCTCTACTGTCAGCGGAGAAGAGAAGCAGCTTTTGAGGGTTATTCAGCTCATTCTGAAAGAGGTGGCTGACTTTGCACGGAGGTGGAGAGGCCATCCATCCGTCAGTGCTGCACTGGAGTCAACATCCTCTGGCAATGAGGCAGGAACAAAGCAGTGCTGTCATACACCTCTGACCAGGCTTTTGGCAAGATATCATGCAAGGTTTGCGTAGCACCTTTAACTCTTGCTAACTGTTTGCGATATTTAGTGTATTAATGAAGTTTACAATGACAATTGCCCATCACTCTTTCTCAGTTACTTCAATAATAACATGCACAAGAAAAATTCTGAATTTTACGAAAATTATTTAGCTCCAACAATCTTTTGAGGGGGAAAATTATTAATAAAAAGTTTTGTTTTCAAAGAGTTCTGATAAATTCTAGCTATTCTATTTGGTTATTAATGCCTCCAAGACTTAAAAAAAAAAATTTAATAGATTATATTTTTCAGCTGAGTGAATAGACATTGTGTTATTTCTAAAAGAAACTAAATGCTGAAATAAACCGGTTTGTGCACATGGGTTTATTACTTATCACACTTATTAAAGACACCAGTTTAAAAATGAAACTTCTTTCAAGGGAATGAATGCAGCTGATATGGTCTTCTAAAATATTTTAATTCAAATTACAGAAGAAGAGGATACCTTTATCAGTAATAATCTATCTATTTTAGCTTAATGAAAGGAAAATTCATTCTTTTAAGGTTTTATTCTTGGAACTACTTTTTGTTCTATTTTTAAAACACCACTCCTTATAGATCATTACCCCAAAACTATCTTTCTGAAAGTCCCGTTCTCAGCATGACACTAAGATGTAAGAGGACTTGCTTAGGAGGAACAGTTCTAATTCACAAATTATTAATGTCAATGCAAAATGTATGCACAGTATTAAAAGTTACGTATCCCTCTTCTCTGGGCATTTCATTCCATAGAGAACAAGAAATAACGGTACCTTACAACACATTTTGGTAGCGGCGGAGCCACATACCTAAGCAGGCGCCTAACTCTAAGTACGTGAGTCGCTTTCTTCACCTTGCACCTTCTGCCTCCTCTTGGCTGGCTTGGGGAGACCACAGGGGGCAGATGGGCCTTTCTCTATTTGCCGCCCGTACTCCTCCGTTTTTAAAATTCAGCCCAGGTATCTCAAAAAAACTTTTTGACTCCAGGGGTTTCCACCCTTTTGGATACGACCGATCTCTTCTTCTGAGATCAGAAAGGGCCACGGGGGTTGAGCCGGCAAGGGCCTGGCAGGGCTACCCCTCCCCAGCAGCCACAGAGGCACCACAGGGAGAAGCAGACGCAACTCCAACCTCGTGCCCCGTGCAGCAACGGGTTTAAGCGGTCTGTTCCCACGGCAGAAACAAGACTAAGGATTTCGGAAGGGGATCTTGTACAAGAGGACTGACAGCAAGACTGCACAAGAAGATATCAGGCAGGCTCCAGGGAGAAGCTTCCGTGTACCCGTCCGCAGGGCCTTCCTGCGACAGACCCAGCAGAATTCCTGGCACACGGACACAAGAGCGAGTGGCTCTTTCTGCCATCAATGTAGCAAACCTCTAAAAGGTCATTTAAATCTATCCCCTGCCTACTGTCCAGTCACTTATCTGCCCACATTTAAGAGAGATCAGTGGGAAGTCAAGCAGAGGTTCTCACACAGGCCCCTGGGCCCAGCATGCTGCTGTGCAGTGCAGCCCTGACCCCCTTCTGCCCCCTCACAGCCCCCGCTTTGGGGCGCTTCAGAAAAACAGAGTTTACCCCCCTACCTTATCACTCACTAGAACTAGATGAAAACAAAGGAGTACCTCTCTCCTGTGAAATGCAACAGGACTGAATTTTCTTTCTTTCTTTCTCTTTTTTTTTTTTTTTTTTTTTTAAATCAATCAGAGCTTCCCGTATCCAGCTGATAATAACTGATCTGGTTGTACTCAATAATCTAAAATAGGTTTCTTTACTCACAACGATGCCTGGGTAGTAGCCTCCCACGGTAACGTTTTCGGTTCTTGTGGTAGCTGCCAGACCTATGGTCAGTATGAAAACAGACACTACCAGCAGAGCAACCGTGAACCAAAGCGAAGTCTTCTTCCTTTTTGCAAATTGTCCTGTAGGGAGTGGGGAGGGAAAAAAAAAGACAGCTTTTCATTGCAATCGTGGCAGAACAAATTCTTTTGTTAATCTTTTCTGTTGTTAACCCACTGTTGTTCTCCCACTAAGGAAAAGAGCTGGCAGACAACCGAGGGAATTAAAAACCACAGAGTTAGCTAGAGCTCAGCACAGCTTAATGCACACACATCGGGTACATGCATGAGATGAGTTTTTATTAAGCTGAACTGAAAGTCAGTGACAATGATAATTACGCCTTGTCTTCAGTAACGTTTATAATTAAGCGTTGCTCACATCCATAAGTCAGATTCTACAGGCCTTAAATGCTTACCTACGTGAAGTGCCAGTTTGACTCCACCTGGACAGAACATAAAAATGTGTATTTTAAACAAGATTAGCCGAAGCTCTGCCTGCTATCATGAAAACAAATGTGCTCTTCATATTTCCTACAGTAAGCAAACCAATCTGCATCTCTGAAGCAAAGCTGTAGTATCTTTGACCAGGTAATGATATATGGGACTACCTTTTTAAGCAGTAGCTGCTCAGTGAAATACACTCAGTCTCACTGAGATTTGGATTCAGATACCCAGAAGTGAAAAGCGGCAGGCTCATCTACTGCTTTCAGCCTGCTTCAAGGCACTTAACCTTCTTCTTGTGGTGGCTATCATCTGAGCTGCAACCACAGGCTACTAACATCAGAGCCCCAGCCCACAGAACAGACTTATGTAGGACTTATTTAAAAACAGCAATTGATACCTGGCCCTGGCTAACAAAAGGCACCCAGATGAATCAAACTGTGGTCCCCCTTTCTGGTGTCTTTGCTTTGAAAGGCAAGGCAAGAGTGTGCAGGATCACCCCTGGAGCCCTGGGCCATGCAATGCCGTGCTACGCTAGGCTGCAACTGGGCAGCACAGAGCTCCAGCGAGAGCACAACCTGTCCACAGCACAGGGCCAGGGTCTCTCTCCTCCACGGCTTCACGGAGCTGCCTGCGCGCCCAGTCTCGGGATGAGGCAGAGGCTGTGGCGTTGCACTGAATACTGGAGGCAACAGCCCTCGCCAGGGAGGGGTAGGTGCGAGGGGAGGGCAGCCCTGTGTGGATCAGGCTCTGAGGGTGAGGCATGATGGTGCTGCTGTAAGCCAAAGCAGGGGAAATGCAGGAAAGTCAAAAAGCAAGCAGAAGCCGTTTGCAATGAGCCACTTGCGTTATGTGGCCAATTTAAAGTCAGGTAACTCGGTTAAATGTTTACCGTTCAAAAGCCAGGCTAGCTTAGCGATGTTTGCAAACCAAGTCAAATAATTTCAATTAATAAATAAATGCATTTATAATAAAAAATCTGTTTGCTGACATTTTCCAGTAGAACAACCAGCCAAAATGAGTCCAGTCTTTTAGTATGAAATGCAAGCAACTTTACTGAAGACAAATATCATCTATTGAGCTTACACAAGTCTCTTTCACCTGCATGTACAAAGTCTTCCTGCTAAAGATCAAGAAATAATTCATAAGACTCTCCAGACATCTCCCCTCCAGCCTGTGCCCCAGCTGCCTGCCTCTAGCAATTCCCTGTTAATCCATGGAGGGTCACTGGGGACGTGGAAACAGAGAGGTTCTTCATTATCAATCAGTTCTTCGCCAAGTGTATGGGGTTAAAAGCAGTTCTTTCAATGAAACCAGTTCACGTGGCCAAGAGGGGAAAGCAAACTTCAGTCTCGTAACTCCACAAATCAGTTTCCCTTCCCATAAACTTAAATGGTTCATTCAATATATCTACCAGATTTTAAAAAATATCTGACGTCCTTGCCGCACTCTGTCATCTCTGAAAAGTCACGGAGATCGGGGAATCCCCAATAAATGAAGAAATATAAATGCTCCACCTATCTTTAAAAAAGGCCAAAATGATGCTTCGGGAAATTACAGGCCAATCAACCTCACTTTGGTTCCTGGGAGGCTGGGACCAAAAATACGGAGCAAATCTTCTTGTAAGACATTTCTGGGCACATCAGGAAAAGGCAATTGCCAACAGTCTGCATGGATTTACCAGAGGCAAATCATGCCTGACCAAACCAACTGCCTGCTATGACAAAATGACTGGACTTGTGGAGCAGTGGATGTCTTCTACCTCAAATCTAGCAAGGTTTTTAACATGGTATCCCACAGCATTCTCATAACTCAGTTGGGATGTCATGGCCTGGATGGGTGGACAAGCAGATGGTTAAAAAATCGGCTGGATTGTTGGGTTCAGAGGGAGCGGTTAATGGATTGTACTCTATCTGGAGGCCAGTAACAAGTGGAGTACTGTGGGGGTCTGTCTTGGGACCTGTCCCGTTTAACATATCCATCAATGACCTAGAGAAAGTGGTAGTGTGCCTGCTCATCAAGCTTGCAGATGACACAAAACTGGGGGGCCGGTCAATACCCTGGAGGGCAGGGCTGCCATTCAAAGGGATCTAGGCAGGCTGGAAAAATGGGTCAGCAGAAACCTTGCAGAATCCAACAGAGAGATGCAAAGTCCTGAGCAAAGGAAGGAATAACACCTCGCAACGATACAAGGTGGGGACTGCTAGGCTGGGGAGCACATCTGCTGAAAAGGACCTGGGCGTGTTGGTAGACAACAAGCTGAACGTGAACCAGCAGTGTGCCCTGGCAGCAAAGGCGGCCAACAGCATCCTGGGCTCTGTCAACAGGAGCATCATCAGTAGATCAGAGCACTGACTATGCCCCCCTGTTCAGCACTTTTTAGACCACATATAATATTGCATCCAGTTTTGGGCCCCCAATACAGGAAATACATCAATTAACTGCAGTGAATTCAACAGAGGACCCCAAAGGTGGTCAGGGGGTGGCACACTTGCTATATGAGAAGAGGCTGAGGGAACAGGGCTTGCTCAGCCTAGAGATGAGATGCCTTTTAGCAGGGCTAGTAGCAGTCTTCCAGTGCCTATGAAGTGGTTGTCAAGAGGACAGACTCAGGCTCTTCATCGTGGTGCACAGGAGGAGGACGAAAGACAGTGGATATAACACAAGAAGTGTTTCAGACTGGGTATAAGGAGAAAAAATTTCAACATTAGGACAGTTAAGCATTGGAACAGGTTGCCCGAAGAGGTTGTGCTGTCTCCATCCTTGGAGGTTTTCAGGATCCAACCAGAAAAAGCCCTGAGCAACCTTGTCTGACCTCATAGTTGACCCTGCTTTGAGCAGGAGGTTGGACTAGCAACTTCCTGAGGTACCTTCCCACCTGGATTATGCTATGGTTTTATGATAGTCAAGACAGCTAAAGGTGGCTTGGGTATGTGTGCTCATATCAACTGTTATGAAACTGCAGCTGCTATGTAGACATACTCTAAAGGGACGTTGGAACACAAACCTTCTGAATGTCAATGGGACAGACGCCCCTCGGCCAAGTGCTTCTGAAACCACTGAATGTCTGCTTTTATGAAGAGTGCCTGAGGAGACAAGCCTCCACATTTTTCTCAAAATAACACTGTACTGGCAAAGGTTAATCAGATTGTATGGAGATAAACTAAAGGTCCAACCTGCCCTGCAGAGTTTTGGTTATCAATAATGATGTGCAAAAAAGAAAGACATGAGTTTGATTGCCCAGCCTGAGTTTGCTGGAAAATGTCTTAGGAAAAGCATGCTCTTATTTGTAATTGGAGTATATCAGATGTGGATTTAGTGAGACAAAATAGAAAAGGATGTCATTATCTGTAGGGTCATTTTTTAGACTGAACTACATTTTAACATCAAAATGTATATGTGCCAGAAAGCATAACCAATTTATGTACGTGATACGCTTCAGTCCTCACATTTGTTGATCTATTACCAGCTGCATCTCAAATCAGATACAAATATCCAATCATATCTCTTCTTTTTCATACTCCAGTTTGGAAACTCTTATGACTACATGTAGTTAGCTCCACCCTTAGTGGAGATGACTTACAGGCAGGAGCGCAGAAAGGCCCCTTCTGGAGCAGAGACTGATGCAAGCCCTTGTTCTCAAAGACTGCCACATCCTCAGAGAAGATGGGTAGAAATCAGGTCTAAATTGGTTTCTGCTCTGCCTGACTGGGTTTCCTTAGTCACATCAATAAAAATCTTTGCTGTATCTATCAAAATGTGTATAATTACACGTATATAAGTCACCAGCGTATTGTGAGGCCTAAGTAATATTTGTAAAGCAGCATAATATCTTCAGACGAAAAAGGCTACAGCTGCAAAGGGTTCCTCCTACTAGTTCCCTTCTGCTATTTTGGTCATGTTGGCTCCCAAGATTTTTCGAGTCTTTGTTTACTGGTGTTTGTAGCAGTTGCCATACAGTTTTTTGGATCGGTTTTTGATGTACCTACCATCCAAAACCCAACGGCAGACTGTTCCCTCAGGAGCCCTGTCCACAGCACAGACAGAGGGGCTGGCCCAGCCTTCTTCCCTGGCACTCTCTGTGGCAGGGCTTGGACCGAAGGCCAACCATATACAAGAATAGCAGTTAAATCAAGAGCAGAGGAAATGTTGCTGTCAGTATTTCTAGGCTGAATTTTCTCCCAACACTGATGTTCCTGTAGTGCAGGAAACAGTTCACGTAGGCTATTGACTTTCCAGTTTTTTTAATACTGAAGTGACTCTCAGAATAATTTTGACATTTATCCCCTTTAACTTCTTTAACAATGATTCAGTATGAACATAGAAACTCTTAGTCTGGACCTTACTCCAATTTAGTTATAGCTTCGAATTCCTATCTCTAGCATACCAAAAATCACGCATGTAGAAAGAAATCTTCTCGTCATATCCTTATTAGCATTAGCTTGAGGCCGGGGTCAATAGAGGGTTATGAACATGTTATTACCTTCTACTGACCATATTCTTCAGCAATTTTGGCCAGCAAAATATTAACTGAGTTTTGATACTGCAGCAATGGGCGCTACAATAAAAGCTGGGAGATAAATTAGAGAGGTAATGCTGCTTCCACATCACGGCTTGTGCTCTGCCCGGCTTAGACTTAAATTGTGCATGAAAAGGAACAGTCCCAGAAACACTCTCTGCTTTGCTTGCTAAACGTCTGTCAGGCAAAGTACCTGCTTGACCCACTCAGCCCTGCTACCCCAATGGAAGGAAAGAGAACGCCGTCAGGACAAGGAGGAGGGACAACAGACTGCTGTCTCCTTGGGACAGAGAAAGGCCTGTGAGGAGAGAAATTGAGATCATCCTCCAGAGAGTAAAAAGAAGAAGTGTCTGCTGAAGACCAAGCTCTGCTGGACTCAGCAAAATCTTCTGTCCGTTCATCAGTTGCAGAAAACAAAATTATATTTACAACGCTCTGTTCATGATGGCCGGGGGATAAATTCAATTTGTCGGAAGACTATAGAAAATGAATGGTTTTGTGGGGAAGGTATAGATCAGATTGGTGGTAGAATGCCAAGCGGGAGATCTATTGGTGAATGGTAGGGTCTGGATGTGAATGAAGCAAAGGGTGTGTTTAAAAGGAGAATGAACAAATTTATGATGAAACATGTCCACGGTACGGAATGCGTCCAATGGTCAAGGGAAAGAAAGAATAGAGTGAAACAGCATCTCTCAACTCTGGAAAACTTGCATGTGATCTGCAATTTAACTCAAAAAAAGTCTACAGTTAGACCAAGGCAATTATATTTTGCTAACTTCACCGCTCCTTTTAAAATCCAGCTCCAGACATCATAAAAAGTGTGGAATGATTTTTGGCCAGGAAAGAATCACTGCAGGAGGTAGCAATTTGCTGGGATCACAATCATATTTGCTGAATATTAGCGCCACACAATTTCGTACCTTCTTTTTGATCTAGTTAAGGTGATCTAAATGGAAACACTTATTCCAAATAATGCCCCAGCCCAATGTACACTAGCACCCTAATATGACAAAAGATAAGGGAGGAAAGTTTTGCAGCAGAAAAAACAGTGCGTTTTATTACCTAATGAATACTACTAAAAATTGTGACATGTTTCAGAGAGTGGCATTAACCATATACAATAAGATAATTTAAGCAGAAATTCACCATAGACAGAGGAATATAGTATCAAAGGTATCCACTGCTTTGCTGCTACTGAGAAAATATTTAAGGGAAGATCTTTGGAGCTAAATTAATAATTTTTAATGACTGCAGTGCTCACTTCAGTGCCATCTCTTTCTTGGCTATGGTTTTCATTGTGTATTTTCAAAAATGGTTTATGCCAGTGAAATTGAATTAATCCTACATCGCCTCCCAAAATTAAATGTGATGGACTGAGATGCTTAAAAGAGATATTCACACCTGCTATTGCTGATTGCTTTCCCTTTTCTGATTAAATGCTTGACTTGTCCAGAGTGCTGAACTAATTAAACCAGATGCAACAGCATTTGTTTCAAGCCACAAGATAGCAGATTTTATCAGGCCCGTCTCTTATCTTTATTATGAATTTGCTGAGGAAGAATCCGTGAGTGTGTTATATATTCAAGAACATAGGAAACATTGCTGTGCTCTTTTACAATTCTATTAAAAAAAAAAAACCAACCAAAACCAAAAAAACCCCCCACAAACCCTCCTTTCACACTATGTAGCATAGCTATAGTCAGTGATATCATGCAGCATCACTATGACTTCATTGCATTGGCAGCAACTGTTTCACTAATAAATAATTTAATGAGCAGCTAATCACTAGTTTAAAGCTAGCGTACAGATTCTTCTTTTTCCGCTGATTACCTGAAAACGTTCTTAAGTCACAGCACATCTTCCACTGCTACCTTTTCAACACTGACACCATTTTTCCTCCAAATTTACGACAAAATTTAAGATCTAATACATTTTCTAACTGGCTGTTACAATCCTTGGGTACATAGCAAAGTCTCCGTTTATCCTTTCAAACACCACACAGAGTCATTCCTAGCAGTAAGTTCCGCATTTTCTCGACTTTAATGAATGCCGCTGGAGTAATGAAGTATTTGTCCTTCCTTTTGCATATGTCTTTATTTTTCAGGACGTACGCTGTAAATACAAGCAGGACACCACTTTAGCAAGGAACCTCTAAATCAGTAGAAACAGGAGGAAGAAAACCGGCTGCCGCCCGGGTCGGATGCTACCTGGCCAAAAGCCTGTCACCCCCAGCCGCTCTGCACCCTGCCAGGGCCACCAGCCAGCCCCAAGCCAGCTCCGCACCCTGCTGACCCTTCCACCTGCTCCAGCATCGCAACTGGCCATCTTCATCAAGCGGATAAGGATATCCCTTCCATTCATTTTCTATTAACGTCCCGTATAAAGCAGTTCGTTCTAGCGTCAAACCGCCAGCACAGTGGTTCATTAAGCACGGCGGAAAGCTCAAAAGAAAACCGGGTATTTTTAAACACCCCCGTCAGAGAGACAGCCTGACCCACACCGGCAATCTCAGGCTGAAATCCCCCGGTGCCCCCACTCCGCGGGACACAGCCCGGGCAGAGCCCCCGCTGCTGCCTTTCCAGCCCGTTAACCACAGCGCCGGGGCAGCGGCGCCCCCAGGGGAAGCCCCCAGCTCCCCGCCAGCCTCGCCCGGCC
>WAAD01034954.1:4007-75012 GCA_013389945.1 Fregata magnificens | reverse complement strand
CGCAGCGGTCAGGGGCACCGCTTCAGCCGGTGCTGGAGGGCCACGGCCGTTGGCCCGTGTCAAAACAGAGCGGCCCGGGCCTGTCCCTCTTGACCCAGGGCCTGCCACAGGCCGAGCTCCCTTGTGGCCCCCGCGGGCAGGGCGGGCGCGCTGGGTGTCTCGGCCCAGGGTCCCTCAGCTGCCGCACCCCTCGCCTTCCCCGGGCTCGGCCTCTGCCCGGCTACCCCTGCGCACCACAAGCGGCTCATTTCCAGGCTGACCTTTGAGCGCGGCGGGGGGCAGGGGCACGGAGTAGGTCTGTGTTCACACGGCGGTCAATAACTTAATTCATTATATGTTCTACCTGTGACCCAGGCTTGGCTTCGCTTCTCGATTTGTTCTTGGCCTGTGACAGGGGACCAATCTGTCACCTGGTGGAGATTGGAATTATCAAGCTTTCCTTTCACCTTTCCTCTTCCCTTTTTTTAAAAAAAAAATCCATATTGAGCAGAAATAAAATACCACAGCACCGAGAAATATTAATAAAATTAATGACAAAAACAGGCATCTCGGAGACATAGGTTAAGGTAGGCATAAGCTAAGACAGGCAATGTCAGTAATCAAGAGATACTGTAGGGCTATTCTCTTTCTCACGTGGTGTCTACCAATTTCTCAGCCTCACTGGCGCTCTCCTTCTGTCTCGGTTTTCATTCCCACAGCAGATCCTGCCGCTTGTCCTGCTGCTACCCAGGAACTGCTGGCTGCTGCTTCTAGTGCTACCGACTGCAGGGCTGCGTGACTTCTGTCTGAAAGAGCCTGGGAACAACTGAGAAGAAACAGCCAACAGCCGCTGTGCTGGTTTGGTGCCTGCTGGTCGTTTTGCAGGACTTCCCTGTAGCAGAGAACAGAAGAACATTTTCTTGTGGACAACGTTTTTGATGCCAAGCGGTTTGCTTACACCGAGATGTGTTCTCCTACTTGCAACGAACGCAACTCTATTTAACATTCTTGTTTTTCTTTTGCTCAGACCTCTAAATGTATACGTGTATATGCATGTAACTTGTTCACTCTTTGCCTGATTTCCCCAGAAAAAGGTTGGATGGAAAGAGACAACTTTCTCAGGTACCTCCCCTAGTCTATGAAGCCAAGTAAGCCAGGAGCTAAGGCCAACCACAAAGCCACTTTTTTCTCTTTGCGTCCTCTAACCTGGAGGGGTTGAAGAGAAGAGAAAAATTAGGATAGAGGTAGTATTTGTACTAACTGTTTATTATTAATTATTAACAGAAATTAATGACGTAATAGATTGAGAAGACAGAAAAGGTGATGGTACAAATAAAACATTTCTTTGAAAGTGACCATGGGTAAGAGTGATAAAAAAGCCCCAAAATCTGGTATAGACCCTCAGGTTCAGGGGTGGCTATGGATAGAGATTTCCATCAACACTAAATAACAGGGAGGGTTGGGGAAGACTTTAATTCTCCAGGCGGTTTGGAAAACAAATACCATATGCCGCATGTATTCTTGGGTGTGATGGGCAATAAACTTTTTCTACCAGCAGCCACCACACAGACACCACAGCCCAAAGGGAAGCTGCTCTAGAATTCTCTTCTGTAAACAAAAAGGATATTATAAATCCTTTTTAAAATAACTTGATTATGGAAAATAAGCTTTGATGAATGACTCCTGGTTTTTACTGCAAATTTCAGGAGAGTCAAAAATAGATCCGGTCCTACAGTCCCAGATATCAGAGGGCAAACATTAAGAAACTATGGAAAAATGATTGGTGAGGCTGCCTGGACCTAAAAACTCAAGCATTTGAATGTGGAAGAATCATGGACTTACTTTAAATCTGAAATGAAAAATCCTGTATAGCACTTTCATCCCCTAAAAGAGGTTGGAATAGGTCAAGAACAACTGTAGACCTAGTCGGTAAGTAACTACCTGAAAGGGGATGTTAAAGTAGTGAGTGAACCTACAGGAAAGGAAATAGGACAGCTACAGTTTGCAGGGTTAGAAACTGCAGAACCAGAGAGAAAGAACAGATAAAAATCTAGCTGAGCCAGATGTTGCAAAGAAAAGGGTAACAGATAACAAAGAATTCTTCAACTACGTAAATAAAAAGGATTCAAAGAAGGAAGATGTATGGTCACTAAATGCCAGGAATGGGATGAAGACTGAGGCTGCTCCAAATCTTGAATGAATACATTGCCTGAGTTTTTGAGAACCTAAAGCAAGTGAGGATGATGTAAATGACGACATTAGCAGATGTGAAGTGGAAGCATAACTTTGGCTGTTTCTTGTGACAGGCCCGGGAAAATTGCACCCCAAATGTTGAAAGAATTGGTAGCTATCTTTTCAAGTCCTGATCAACGTTTTCAATGAATCAGCCAAGTTGGAGGTGAAGTACTATTACTGGAGAATAGGAAACATCTCTTATAAAAAGGCAGAGGCAGTGAGGGGAACAGCAACTCCATGCCCCGTTAATTTGACCGGGGAAAGTCTTAGAGGTTAGTGAAAAATGAGTTCGACGATAGTATGGTTCATCAAAGTTAGATCATGTCAGACTAAGAAGATCTTTGATAAGGTAAGTGATTCCTGGGGCAAAAGCAAGGCAGTGAAGCAAATCTGCCTGGATTATGCTACACCTTTAATAGAGTCCTTCAGAGAAAATGACTTAACATGGAGCAGACAGCTACAGGTATGGGTCACCATCAGGTATGGAGATCGCTAAAGGGAAGCCAAGATACTGAAAGAGGCAGGCTGTCTGAGGTGCACCTCAGGGACCAGTCCAGAGGCAAGATCACCGGTGGTGTTGGGTTTAAGCAGTGTATGCGTTGTTATGAAGCGTGTGACCATCACAAAGCTGGTAGACATTGCTATTACTGAGGACTACGGGAGCAGGAGCATACTAGCGTATTAGAAATGGGTTGAGGTGGAGCTTACACGTGTAAAAGCTAACAATGAGAGCTTTTATTGTAACTTTGGAGTCTCCCCAGTTCAGTGAAATTGAGGAGGGATCTGTGTATCACGGACAGTGCTTGCACGATGCCAATGCAAAGACCGCTAAACAGATGTGTTCTAGGATGCGTTGTTTAATACTTGTTAACTAGTTCAATGCATTGTAAGTGTGGTAGAACTTCATTTATATTTATGTTGCTGGTTGTCTCTAAAGCCAAAAGGATTTTTTTCACCATTTTGATATGCAACTTGGACCTGAATTTTCTTAATTAATATTTTTAAGGTCTTTGTTTCTCAGATGCCTGGCTCATGTACTTTGCTCATATGTCAAAATTAAATCATTTGCTAGATTTGTGCCTAGGAGTCCCCACACTCCAAGGTTAGGCTGGCAAGGCTGTTAAGAGTTCTTCTAATGTGTGTGTTGCATGGAACATGGCCTATGTTTCAGGATAATCTTTGCATTCTCACCTAAAAAGTATCCTGTCAGCACTGGGCCTGAAGGCCTCCATGATGTCCTCGATCTCTCCTGCTCCTTTCCCGTGGCACACTGCAGCTTTGAAGGTTTTTGTCTTTTGTCCTACAGGTTATCATTATGCTGGCGAATGCTTTGGAGCTGAGGTTGGCCACACGTGAAATTTGTATCCTGTGTCCCCCCCTTTTTTTCTTTATTTTAAACAAGACCAGTCTGTTTGGTCTTTCCTCACAGGTCATGTTTTCTAGGCTAGTGGACATTCCCATTGCTTCCCTCTAGTCTCTGTGTCATCATGCTCTGTGAGGGCCACATCTTTCTTAAAGGGTGATGCCCAACAGCTGGGCAATATTCAAAATAATTTTGAATTCTAAGTCTGTCTACCAGCGTACTTCCTCCAAGATACTCAACAGTTTCTCCCAACTTGATGTCCTCTGCAAATTTAATATACCTTATATCCCAAGGCCACCAGTGACAATACTGAATAGTACCAGACAATGGAAGCACCTCAGCACTTTCCATCTTCCGGGACCATTAATAGGCATGACTCTCCAGCTACTTTTTTCATCCCTTCTGTAGTATTGCCATTTACACTGTTTCTCTGTAGGAGGGTCTGGTCTCGTACTAAGTCCTGTTATATTGGCTTCATTCTCTTGCAAGAGTTATTTTCTCAGTAACCCCTTTTGGAAATCTATTGTGGGCTTTTGGTGGTGGTGGTGGTGTGTTTGGGGGAAGGCTGTTTGTTTCTTTTTAGTAAAATTCAAAGCAAAAAAACATTCCTTCCAGCCTTCCTCCATGACTCCTGCTCTCAGCAGGGGTTTGTTTCCCAGGCCCAGGCTCAGAGATCCAGTCACAGAGACTGCCAGTGTGAAGCAGCTTAAATGACCCCAATGCTTTTAACTCTTCACCATAGTACTCGGACTGCTTGTGTATTCCTCAAGAAGTTTGGGGCCTGTCTCCTTCTCCCATTATTTTGAACCCCCAACAGAAAGGTAAGCCACTCGTCGCCGAGGCTAAACTCAGGATTCTTAATACGCCAGCTTCCCCAGTCACACAGGGTCATGACAATGAGGTAAGTAGATTTCCTTTGTTCGTAATTTATAAATAGTATTTATTGGCATGGTTACTGGTACAATCCCTCTAGGAATACATTGCCTTAGTTCAACTGGACAGTATAAGGAAGTCGTGCCGGAAGTGAAAGGGACAAGACAAGTAGCCATGAGGTTGAGGTTAATGGCCACTGACTATTTGACTAAAATAGTCGATGACTATTAAAAATACAATTGCTGGACAATTCACTTCAAAAATTCTGCTTCCCGGTGCCAGCCAGTTTCCAAGGTGTGGTGTGGTGTGGTTTTATTAGCAGAAGATTTAAAAGACTCCGCCAGCTTAAAAGGGGACTTGAGAAGGTGTAGCTATTTATAACATTGTTCAGAGGCATCTGAGATAAATGAATGACACACGGGTACATGCTTGTCAAAAGCAGGTTTAAAGTCTTTAATTGCCTTCAGCAGACTTTTCACCCATTAATTTGTATAGTCAGTTTTTTAACTCTGTGAACTTTTAGCACTCACGTGTTATGACAAGGAGCTCCATGGATATCTGCGTGCTGTGTGAAGAAGTGGGATACCCCAGTGGGAGCAAGAAGCAAACTGAAAAGAGCAAGATAAAAGTCAAGTTAAATGTCAGGTACATTTAGAGTCATAGGAGAATGTACCTGAGGAAAGGTACATTGCCCTTACAAGAAAACAATTGCTACATGATACCAAAAGTCATTATGCTACTTATCTCTTAATAAAGCTAGATAATGCGAAGTCATATGGATGGTGCACTGGAGACCATCCTTGTGGTGTAGCTCATAACCATATCAAGGCAACAGTATTCCGAGAAATGGACTTGACTTTGCTGAAGACCGACAACTGTCTTTTAGCTGGGGTGATGACAACACTGCTTCCTTCAGGAAAATCTTATCGCTCAGTGAAAGAAGGGAATTCATCTCATTCAAAGGATTTAAGAAGGGAAGACAAAACCAAATGCAAGGGGTAACCAAAAGGCAGAGATGAAGGTCTCTTGCAGTAGTTTGGAGACAGGCATAACAAAATGCAAAGATGTCAAATATAACGTATTCAGAGTCCCAATAATTATACGTCCCCATTAACACAGACTGGGAAGACATGAAATATCAGAAGACATACAACCCATGATATGAATGTGCTACTATGAAAATGAAACATGCTAACGATTTGTGTAAATCTGTAACAACTAAATGAAGTCACTGTACCCTAGTCTTACTTCATGGAACAGTCAACATGGTTTTAGTAAAACATGGGAATGTCTTTCTTTCAAGAGCCTTCCAAAGGATTGACTCAATACAGAAATAAAATCTCTGAAAATTGAACTCTTCCTTTGATAGATTAAAGTGACCTTCTTTGGGTAGTTGTAGGTCAACGACTGAGAGGTACAGAAATAACATACCAGACCTTTGTCAGGAAATTCCTATTGGTAGGAATAATCCAGTGTTACAGTGAAGACTGCACAACAGAAAGCCTTTTTTTATTGGAAAAAAAAGATCTGAAAACTAAAGTAAAAAAAGGTTTTCAGAGAAGTACCTGTTTTTGAAATATTCTTATATTGATAGAGCTTAAGTTTATATAAGCTGGATATGTACTTCTGCAAGATGATTAATAAAGGTATGTTTGAAATTCACCAACAATAACACATCAGAAGTGTGACTGAACAAAAAAACCCCTTAGTTTTTGTTGTGAACTGTTACATTAATTTGTACATAGGTAAAAATGCATATACAGGGGTATTTATACCAGTCCAAACAGGAACAGATCGTCAATTTTTGGAATGCATGAGGGAACTCCTCTGGAAAATGCAGCTTAAATTTCAAAAATATGCCATCACCAAAACAATAAATCAGTCTGAAATACAGATGTGGTAATGATATTTTTATAACAGGCATAATTTCAATTATACTTCTAAGTAGTAAGCATAAAGTTTGATTAATTATTTTGCCCATCTCAAGGCATCTTCAGAAATTCCTATAATAGCACAGTGAATTATACTATCCATTCAAATTACACATTTTTTTTAAAGCCCAGAAGTAAGTGAGGCATCCTGTACCTTTCCTCCTACCAGCTGGTGCCTAATTTAGTCGGGCGCCCTTCGTGTCTGCTATAGCAGGCACTGTTAAAGTCAAGGACAATGTATAATACAGTCTCAGTGAGGGAGGAGAGCTCCTTGCAGCTTTCTCTTCCCGTGCAAGGTTGTTTCCTCAGTATATTCTGACCAGCTTTGCTCAGTTCAGTTTTAAAGTCTCAGTTACGAGGTTCTCCTCCTCTCCCTTGACAGGCTGTTTTACAGTTTAATGGAAACTGAGGAGAGTCAAGAGCCAAGTTCCACACTCAGAACCCCCTCGAGAGTTGTAATCTACTGCAACATTTGTCAAACTGATCTTCTAATTGTTTTACTGATGTACTCCTTAAACTTTAACTCACAGTACTCTTCAGAAACTCTGGACAATGAGATATGAAGTTAGAGTAATATTCTGACATGCACTGCACTTTCCACTGTACCAAAATTGTCTTGGTAAGGAGAACAGCAAAGTTTGGAGAATGTGGTAGTGTGGCTCAACGGGGAAGAAGAGAGCAGAGGGAGAGGGTGAGCAGAGATGAGTGGGTCAGCCTTTGAAGCTCACTCTAGAAGGAAATGCACCAGCCATGGAGAGGTATCCCAGTAATGTAGAGTTGGTCTCTTTCTTCCTCCCGAGGGGTCCTTGGGAACCACCCGGCTATTTAGAGGGGGATGAGGTGGTGGGTTCTTATTGTAGTCCAGTGTCTCAGCATTTTTACAGTGCTCACATCCATTGGGAAGATCACAACTGCAGCATTTATTGTGCACAGGAGAGAAGCAGCTTGCCGATTCTTAAAAGCTTGTGTTTAGGATTTAATAAGGATGTGAAGGTGTAACAGAAAGAAGGCCATAAAACCTGACCGCGAGGCTGGGTCCTCCTGCAGGACATTGTGTGACGTTGGAGAGATGAGGATTCCTGGCTACTTGGCAGAACAAAGGAGTGAATTGGATGAATCACATTTAGCTGGAGGCGGTGCAGGGTACGCAAACAGCAAGTGAGTTCTGGGTGTCAGAGTCGAGGTGGCTCTCCGCCAGTCTCGCTAGCTAGCACAGTGACTTACAGTGGCCACTGCTTTAGCTCAGCTGCACCTTTCAGCACTGGAAGGGACTGCCTTTACACCATCCCGCTTGTGGCTGTACCCATGCTGGCTCAAAAACATCTAAGGAACTTGGCCTTTAATTTTAAAAGGGAGGATGATGCTCCATTCCCTGCTGACACCTCTGTGGGGACGAAATTCTTCAATTAAAAGTTAAAATGTCAGCACTTTGTCTTCCAGATTCCTAGCTTGGTTCATTATGGCAGCACAAAGGAAGGGCTACAGCCTGGTTTATTTCTTCTGCTTGATTTGAAAGTACCAGAATTAATGGTGCATGTGGTGACGTGGCCTGCTTGTGGAGATAAAGAGAAGATGTAGGGTTGAAATAAAAAAAGGTGACAGGTTGTAAAATGCATTCTCTACCCTCAGGGCCAAGACACTTTCAGCAGCAGTTTAGAGTCTTGCAGGCACTTTGTTTTGTAAAATGCTAAATTGTCAATAAGGGAAAAAGAGTTAAAAGTAGCTGGTGGCCCATGACTTGCTGCTGGGGAGGTTTAACTGTCCAGGAGATGAACTATGGCTTGCTGCCATGGAGGTTTAGACATCCAAGTAGAGGACAAAAGACACAGAGTCACTGGAGCCCAAAGCATTTCACAAAGGAAAAAATGCATGGAAGAAAACTACATTTGGAGATTTAAAAAAGTGTATTTCTCCCCCCCCCCTTTTTTTTTTTCAGCTTTGAGGCCCTCATATTCAGAGTGGTTAAGGGGAACATGTTACATGTGTTCCTCTTTTTCCCTCCAACCTCATTGTCCAAACAAAATATTCTGTGAAGTCACCATATTCTGATGCTAATGATGGCAAAAACTCGGTCTAGGAAGCACATATCACTTCTAGGTTTCTTCTGTCCCTAATTTTTGTGTCCTTCAGTTGCCAGTCATAGACATTTCTCCTGACCTTGAAGCTGTCACTTAAGTAGAGTCCCTGTGCCTTATGTGATTAGACCACAAGAACAATATTTTCCACAGTGCAGGACAGCACCCACAAGAACCCAAGAGAAACCTCTCTAGGCTGAAAAGATTTAAGCCATGAATAAATGTTGAGACTGGATTAAAACGGCAATGAGTCAGACTGGTATTTGCAAGGCCTGCATCCCCAGTGATAAATCTCCTTCTTTTCCATCTGTGGACCCCCACAGATGGAGCCCTTAAGTTGCTGGATGCAAGGGGTTGTGCAGAGGTGAAGAGGGTGCTCCTGAAGGAGTGGGACAAAATCAAAGCCCTTCTGTCTTTCTTGCTCTCCTTCATGCAGAACTGCCTGCTACGCTGGAAGAAAGCCCTGCCGGTGTTGGCAGTGGTACAGGGGAGTTGAAGGGTGACAGCCCAGGGAGGCAGTTCAGAAGATGACAAAATGCAGTTGCTCAGGAGGCGTTTCAAACTCTCTGATTGCAGCCACTGAAGACAGACACCTTTTAATTAGCTGCTGTATTCCTCCTCAGCAAACAAGCTACAGCATTGGACAGCAAAACAAGACACATATTCTTTGCCTATGAAAACAGATAGGTAAGAGAACTAGAATGCGAGCAGGAAACCAGTGTCCCTGTCACGCACTTTTTCAGTGCCAGTGAAAAAATGGTCACTGAAATATGGGTGGGGAAAAAATAGAGCGAGAGCTGAAATCAATCAGCTTGTGCGGGCTGGATGCACTGAAACAGCTGCGGAGGTAGATGTGCAAATGGTACCCAGCATCATTCTTGATTTCATAGACTTTTAAAGGACAAAATAGGTTATATTTGAAGATGAGCTGACTGTTCATAGTAAACAGATACCTTGATAAATGAGGCCATCCTTTTGCCTCACAGCCTATGAATGATGGGTTACATCTGATATTACATTAACTTTGTCCACCCACATGACTGTTCATTTGAACAAATATAAACTTAAGGTGGTAAGTAGCCATTACAGGCTTGCCTCCAAGGTCCCTTACAGTTCCTTCCCAGATTTTGATCAAGACATCTTTTTTTCAGGTTGCTCCCTTTAGCCACAGCATCTGCTTGGTTCCAACATAAATGCAACAGCAACAGATGATTCATGGATTTCTGGCCCTTTTTCCTGAGGATCTACAAGAGTGTGATCAGTTATCTGCACATTGAGCTTCTGTTTATGTTGATAAGATAAATGAAGCTGTAATAAACCTAATATTTTCATAAGTCATCTTCAAACATCTATGGGGTTTTTTTGGTGAATCTGTTGTGCAAATAATGCAAGGAACTTTTAGAAAAAGATGCTGGCCACTTCAACAATAATACAATATTGAATATTTATTTATGCTAATATTCACGTCTCTTTCCCTTTCTAAGAACAACCTTGATATTATCCAGTTATTATAAATAAGTCACAAATGCCATTAAAGAGCATGTCAACAGCATGTCTTCATTATTGTTTTGCTGTATCTTCCCATCTTCTGTGAAACTTTGAGTTGATAAAACGAAGAATATCTCTTAGCACAGTTCTATAATGTCTTGATTTCCTATATATATTTTTTCAGGTCACATCTGAAAGTGTTATTTTTTAAATGATTGTTGTTACCAATCAAGCCATTGAAATAGATACTGAAAACCTTGATCCAGCAACCTAGTAGGCATCTGCTTAACATCCCGCCCTACAATTCATCCCTTTGGCTTCCATTGACAACCCCCAGCACCTCTATTATGGTCCTACTGTGAAGAAGGCGGATCCTGCAAACCCACAGGCAAATTCTTCAACTTCAGCCTGGCCCATGGGCTTCAGAGGGTCTCTGAAACATATAAATGCCCTTTGCACCCAAGTCAGTGCAGGACTGGGTCCTATAAGCTTATATTTTTCCAATACATAGAGAAAGAACCGATGGAAGTACTGTACTGTGCCCCTGTACTCGGCACTGGTGAGGCCGCACCTCAAGTACTGTGTTCAGTTTTGGACCCCTCAGTACAAGAAGGACACTGAGGTGCTGGAGCGTGTCCAGAGAAGGGCAACGAAGCTGGTGAAGGGTCTAGAGAACAAGTCTTATGAGGAGCGGCTGAGAGAACTGGGGCTGTTTAGCTTGGAGAAGAGGAGGCTGAGGGGAGACCTTATTGCTCTCTACAACTACCTGAAGGGAGGTTGTAGGGAAGCGGGTGCTGGACTCTTCTCCCAAGAAACTAGCGATAGGACGAGAGGAAATGGCCTCAAGTTGCGTCAGGGGAGGTTTAGATTGGACATGAGGAAGAATTTCTTTACCGAAAGAGTGGTTAGGCATTGGAACAGGCTGCCCAGAGAGGTAGTGGAGTCGTCAACCCTGGAGGCGTTCAAAAAAGGTATAGAGGTGGCACTCCAGGGCCTAGTTTTTAGGAGTCATGGTGGTGTTAGTTGATGGTTGGACTTGATGATCTTAGAGGTCTTTTCCAACCTTAATGATTCTATGATTCTATGATTCTATGAAGTGCAGTAATAAAGATTTAGTAGTATGACTGAGCAACTGCCTGAGCAACTGGTATATGGTAAAGGCCTGAAGGTTTTAGAAAGGCCATCCCCAACACGTACCACCTCCAAGCAGTACCGAAAGGGGACAGTATATATACCAGACAGCGGTAGAAAAACTGCTGTAGGTACTTCTTTGCAAGAACACTTAAGAAGCTATGCTGCTGACAGTTTTCACATAACTCTCTAGCCATCTGCCTTAGTACAGAGGTACCAGACTCAAAAGAGAGTGAGAAGCTAACTGGTAAGTTTCTGAATTCTCTGACAGTTATTTAAAACTGCTTTTCCATGTGCAATAATACCTCAGTTTTAGGAGGTGGACCATCTGTCAGGAGATCAGCTATAAAGGTGGGAATCTCCATTTCCATTTGCACAAAGCCTTCAGTCCCAGCTTTGCTGCGTGTTGAGATTTCAAGTCTTAAGCCTGCCTCACTGCCTGGTTCACTGGGAGGGATGGGGAGGGGTGTGAGGACAGGCAGAAAAGCACTGTGGAGATGGAGTCGGTGAAAGATCCATCTTCGGAAAGGGAACGCTTGCTGAGAGCTCATGCTGGTAGGAGGGCATCACTTGTTCATCCTCCATGGCAGCAGCAGTTTGAAAGTATCAGGGATTTATAGTGTGTAAACTGGGCCCAAAGGATACAGATTAGTGGGACAGGGTGCAGGTGAGGCTTTAAAAAATGCCTGTTGAATGAAATGTAATTGCACATAGCTAAAGCTGTCACACTGCCATAACTCCCTTATATAGGCATGTCTATTTCTATTTAAATATGTATACAGACATGCTCATGTGTCCCATTAAAACGTATTGTTGGATTCATAAAAACATGAGCCATACCGTAAGTCCTTAGCGGGACTCAGGGCCAGTAGGATTTTTTTTTGCAGCTAATTGTAAATCTTTGAATTTACGTTGACTCTTTCTTCATGAATTGATCGTAAGCTCTACATGTATATTTGTTATAATTAATCCTAAGGACACAATATAATATGAGAAATAAGCCATTCACTTGATCTGTTCGTTGTTTCTCTCTTTTTGCTGCGTGTGATCTGTCATCTACCTCCAAGGCTTTCCTATGGTCATGGCATGGGATTGCCCCAGAAGGAAGGAATGAAGGATTTCCCCTCAGAATACTCCCTCAGTGTTGTTGTACACCCTCAGCCTTGCCTTGTGCCCGCCAAGGTGCAAGGAGACATCAAACTTCCTCGCCGTGCTGGAGGGAGACCTGATGGCTCCCAAACCCAAGGTTTCAGCCCTCATTGCACAAACATATCTGCTCCTATCCCAGTGCCTCTGCACCTTGCCTAGGAAAATAAACCTTTCAAGATGAACTTGAATAACAATTTGACACACCCCCTATACTCTTGTTTGCTCATCAGTATATGTGTTTATACAGAGAACAGCCTTTTCTTGAGCATCTATGCAAAAAAAAAATCTCACCCACACAAAGGTTATGAACAACATGTAAGAAAAGTTACACATTTGGCAGTTATAAAGAAGAAATGTTTGTGAATCTAGTTCAGTACTGGACTCATTCTAGTAAAAACAAACCAACAGACCTTGAAACCGGGACTTTGCAGTAAACCTAAATTGCATCAACATTCACAAAAGAGAGCTCTGGCTTTGGGGAAGGGTGCACTTTTGTGGTTCCCAGTATCTGGTGGGCTGCACAAGACAGAAAGGAGATGGAGGACCTGGTTAAAAATAGCTACTCTCTGCATTTGAATAACCAGCTCTCCACGCACTATGTATGTCCTTAATTTTAAATAACACTTACCCCAAGGTCCAAATGAGTCAGTAGATGCCATCACACCTACTAGTATATAGCAGCTTATTTCAAGTGCTACAGGTACTTACTGCTTTCTTCTTTAATAAAACTTTCAAAAGGGCCTTCATTTGGCTGTTAATTTTGATTTAGGTTCTTTCAAGTAAAGGCATTCTTCTCGCAACATAACTCCTTTAGTAGTAACTAAGTTTACTGATCCACTTGGCTATAGTTCCTGGAGGGCTTTCTGAGCAGAGCTTACAGATGTACATTTCCAATGTCACTTTTTAGTCACTCAGGAGCATTTATGTCCTAAACCAAGTCGGCTTTTATGGACCTTGATTTTGCATTTGCTTTGCATCCAAATTCCTACTAAGCATGATGCCAGCCTGGCGTGCGCGAGGGAAGTGGCATCAGACGCAAGGGCTCTCTGCCCTGACAGTACACTTAGGATAATTTAAGATTTTGAGTCTGGCCTTTCCTACATCTGTACTGAAGCTTTTGTACATGATGTCAGAATTTGGCACAGTTCAGGTTAGCAAAGTCAAATGAGCTAAGCCTGAAGTCACAATCTTTGGAAACCAGAACTTCACACAGTTCAGAATAAAACAAGGGAAGTATTGATGGTATTCAGAGTTCAAACTGAACACAGGTTTCCTGAACACACTCAGAGAGAACTAAGCTGGAACACCAACAGAAGTCACTCATAAACTGCGATATGGATGTGAGAGTTATTTAATATCGACATATAGGACAGAGTGTTTTTAAAGACCTGGTTTTGGAAAAGCTCCTTTTGCCAGGCATCGTTTCATGCCTTTACATTAACTCTCTCCACAAGTTGCTGGCAATTATGCCCTCAAATCTTATACTTACCTTGATAGCAGCAGATAGCTGAGTGTCACAGGGCTATAGTTTGTACTCACCATTAACAGTGCGCACACCGTTAATCCAGGTCCTCAGTAGCCCTTGACTACGGTGGGATACAGAAATACAAGAGCTTCTCTCTCCTGGATGCTTTTGGAACACGTCACCAGCACAAACATCCCCAGGCAGAAACTCAGCCCCATTTTGGTTCATTTGGAGTATGAGAGAGGACAAATACCACTGGGGTTCTTACATGTTACCTCTGAGACGGTGACTGCAAAATTCATCCTACAAAGCCAAATTCTTTCTG
Organism: Fregata magnificens; assembly: GCA_013389945.1. Lineage (NCBI taxonomy): Eukaryota > Metazoa > Chordata > Aves > Suliformes > Fregatidae > Fregata > Fregata magnificens. The sequence goes on along the minus strand of WAAD01034954.1, from coordinate 60,998 downwards.
TTCCTTTGGCCATTTTAGGTTGGTCTTGAGTATTTATACTCAGTATGAAATGCCATAGTCTTTTAGGGTGAGAAGAAACAGCGTAAGGGTTGGAACTGAAACTACACTGAGGCTAGCTGATGGCCAAAGCTGTGACCCAAAAAGCCCCCAGGCAGCTGCAGATAATACCGGAGACACCTCCCTGCTTGACTCCAGCAGCAGCGTGTCACTTCTGCACACCCCTGGGGCCGTTCCCAGCCTGAGCAGCTCAGCACCTCTCCTCAGACCAAGTGCCTTTTAAAGATATGGTGGCGACCACTATTTATTTAATGGTTTCTTCGCAACAGTGCTCACTTGGGGAGTGGGAAGCCACTGTCTGAGGACAGCCTGTGTTCCCCAGGCCAACAGTACTTTGGGCCAAGTACGTTTGCTACTACTTACATTTGCTAATGAAGGTGGACCATCATTACTGCCTCGGCCAGCAAGGAGGCACTGATTTTGTTTCTTATCCTGCCAGTATTTAATGAAAAATGCACAAATAGCTCTAGGCATGTGGGCCACAACTGCCGTATGCCAGGCGAGTATTCTAACCACTAAAATACAGTGTCCTGCTGCAACGTACTCCATCTCTTCCACAGTCTCCATGTGTTTGGCCAAGCCTTTACAGAAAAGTGTTAGCTCCACTGATGCTTTGGAAGCAAAGGCGGGGAATTTTTGCCCTATAAAGGAGACTAAATGGACAGAGGCATCCGCCTGCAGCCTTTTGGGATGTATCTAAATCTTGGAGTATAGGATTGCTATAAACCGCTCTTCACGGTGCCTCCTCAGCATGCTCAACATTTGGGATGCCATGTGAGAAGGCCTAACTTCATATACTCTGCAAAACAGTCCCTGGGCTGCCTCTGTTTCAGAGGTCTGAATTCAATTTGGGCAGAACTTGCAGGATCTTCAGCTTATGGGCCAACACCCTTTTTACTATGGTTTGAACTAGAGTTCAAATTTTGTATATATCAGATTCCTGCCTTGCCCATGTGCATGGTTTTTATGCATGATAAACACAAGGCCACTTTCCACCTCGCTGGAAAAAAAGATGTTTAATTTGAAAAATGATAGTAATGCAGCATAAATAGTGGGAATAAAACAAGAGCTGAGACCAGGATTCCTGCTATGATGCAAGCAACTTTTGAAAGAAGTCAAATAAAAACACACATCGTTCTAATTTCCGATGTATTTAGGTTGTTCTTTCTGAACACAAACATTTAATAATTTTAATTACTACAGAATCCTCACAAATCTAGAGGACTTCCATACAGTTGAACAAAACTGCCTTCATCAGTCTGGAAGATTATGGCCACCTGTTGACAGCAAAGCTTAATCTAACCCAGCCTTCAGAGACTTTTAATTATCAGCAAATAATTCACGTGCATGCATGTGAGTGTTCAGCTCTGCTTTGGACATGAATGCCTACCATTTCTTTTGCCCTTTTCACTATAGTGCACCATAAATAAACATGAAGCATTTCCTTCCTAGAGCACTTTGTTCCATTTTTTTACTTCTTACTTAGACTTTTTGTTTTTTTAACTAGAAGCTACTTGTTGATTTATAAGCTGCAATTTTCTTATTGTGTTAAAAATTTCCTGCTATACAGCATCCTACGTTTCCCCTACCAAGCAAGGATGCCAGGTCTTTAATCTTAATATTACTTCCTCATCTATTTATATATGACAGGTTTTTTGTGGAGACTTCTATCCTTTTCATTTTGGTGAAGGACACCTTTAGGAGAACGCGTACAGTTAGTCTTCTGTGTATGTGCTGTTCATGCAGCACCCAGCATGTCCTGGCTTCTCATTCGAGGACAAAAGAAGGACCGATGCCTGCTTTAGAAAGCCTAAACCTAAGGAGAAACACAAATGGAAAGAAAGGAAATGGGACATGAAAATCTTAACTGGGTTGGAGGTTGGCCATGTTCTGCTTACTCAAGAGGTTTTTGTTTTGATTTTCTCCTCTGGAAATGCAGCTGAAACAGCCATGCTGCCTGCAAGTGTTTTTTGGGAGGTGTCTCACTAACAACTTTTGAACTCTGGCCAAAGGGCTGGACTTTGCTCAAAGCACACAACACAAGTGGCTGGACACCCTCTGAGATGTTTAGGGTGTGTAAGTGTGGGGGCAGGCACAGAGGGACATGTCGTGAGGGACAGGGGGTCATACGGGACCAAGAGGCCAAGGCAAGACCTCGGCAGAGGAAGGAGAACGCCAGAGGAAGGATTTAGGGAGAGCCGGGATGGAGACAGTTAATAAATGCTGCAGCATTTTAACGCCTCAAATAGCGACTGTGCTTTCAGCAAGATATAAATTGACCCCAACCTTATGGTGACTTTACAAATAAAAGATAACTTTTTAATTAATTGCACAGTGAACAGGAGAGGAATGACCGGTTCTTTTCTATAATGATGATGTGCGTTTGGTCATGCTCCCCTGCTGCCTAAATAAATGGCAGGCAGAGTGTTGTGGTGCTCTGGCAGCTCTTCTGGAATTGGATTATCTCCCCTCCTCCACTTGGCATCGCAGAACAGTCACTCTTAATTGTGCCTTCTATCTGATTATTAACCACTGCTTCTGATCATGCTCCATCTCTTCCCTCATCTGCTTTTCATCTTTTGCATTGCCTCTCTATAATTGCAACAGACCTGCCTCAAGGCCCCAAATTATTTCCTATCATCTTCAGGTGCAACTGATGATTGTTTTGGAGATTTTGATGGCTCCACTTGTCTTAGTGCTGTTCATCTCTCACCTGAAGCTCTGGCTTGTTGGGTTCTGACATTGGCCAAGGACAAGAGCAGTTCCTACAGGTGCTGGTGATCTGCACTCTACCTCGGGGGACGAAAACCCTGAACCAACACGACCTGCATGTGGTGGCAGTCTTCAAATAGCTTGGCAGGCCCAACAGTGAAAGTACTGTGAGGTACAAAATGGAAATCAGGTTTGGTACCACACTGCCCTGCCTGTCTTCAACAGGGCAAACATAAAACGCGGTGGTGGCTGCCAGCCGCAGAGGTTAGGTGAAGCAATGATTTTGCACCGTGGTCCAGAGGCACTGGCACAGTGTAAGCGGTGCATGGCACAGGTTGTAAAATGCACTCATAAGAAATGTTTCATATATGCAGTCGTTGCCTTCTAAAAATCCTCACGCCAACCCTCCATGCAGCCAGACAGGAATTGCTTCAAAGTAAGTCATTGAAGTAAATACATTTCTCTTTTAAAATCCTAGGAGACAGCCAGCCCTCCTTGCCATGAAGATGATTAGGCCATCTCTTGGAGGCTGGAGCAGAGGAAAGGAATAAATGAAAGAGGTAATCTAGTCATATTACAGATCATGAAAGGGGAAAAACTGGCAAGCACCTGGCATGTAAGAAGCTGGTCTGGAAGTTGGAAAACAAGAACGAACTTGACTGGAGCCAGACTTCTCTGGAGGAGGAAAAAGACCCCAAATCCCTAAGTACTGCACGTATCCTACACAGTTAGATAGCAAATACTGAATGAAAATAGAATTCATATTGGCTGAGTTATTAGTTCACTAAATACCCAGCAGCAGCTAGCTCTAACTGAGTACAGCAATGCCGGAAATTTCAGACAGGGAAACAGAGTACCCAGTCTGTATTGATGCTATTGATTACTTTGCTTTCATTTATAAATAATGCTGGGTTGCTTAGGTTGCCAGTTAGGAGCTCTAAGACCATCCAGGGTGATATCTCATTCCTTTAGAAAGACTTGGTTTAATACACTATATGCTCTAAAGGGCATCACTGCAGAAAGAGGCAATAAAGCCACAAAGCAAGAATCAGTTGCCTGGAAAAAATGAGTTTTCATCCCGTATCAGGAGGAACCTGAGATCTTCTGTCCTTTTTCCTGGGTGAAAACGGACATACCTAACTCCCAAATAGTCACCAAGAAGTTGAGCTCACCTACAGAAATACTCTGGTGTTTTGGACCCTGGTTCCAGAGTCACATTCACGGGACTGAGAAAGCAAATCCACGCATCCTGACGAGGCCTGTGATACAAGAGCTAGTACCTGGCAGAAATACATCTCTGATGTAGGAATATACAGTACATCTACATCTACACATGCACACCCACGCATATGCACCGTGTTCAACGACTGGTGAGCTTGGGTTAGACAAGGTAAATAAAGTACAGGGGTTTGCATGTGCAGCTGCAAATGAAAATCCTCCATGCATCTGATTTGCCTGTTGAGACCTGGGAGAGGTTTGGCCCCTTTGAAATTGAGACCCCTTTAAGTGAGATGTCTACCGTTCTTTCGCACTCCAAAATCGACATCAGAGGCACCAACTCATGGGTTTTTACAGTCTCTATGTTATGAATAATTATAAGGTCCTTTTCTTTTGCAGGTTACTGTTAGCCGATATACAGATAACGTATCTGTCCATACAACATCTGTAGGTCCAGCCTTGTGTGATAACTCTGTCTGCAATACAGGGATGTTCTTCCACTTGTTTAAGAGGAAGAGTGTTGCCTGGGAAAGCCCTGCTCAACCCCTGTTTTAGCCAATGAATGCTTGGAGGTTTCTTAAATCAGGCTATTTTCCTCCTTTTTATTCTCTCCGGGGGATTTTTATCCTTGTTTCCACTGGAGCTGAGACTTGTGCAGTTGTGCTGCCTATCAATCCCCTGTAATAACATTTGAACCCAGCCGCCAAACGTAATCACACTTGGCAGGGGGCTGGACCTCTCAAGGATAACACAGCTGGGGAAAGAGGCAACCAGGTAATGAAGGAAGAGGGAGTAAGTTAGTGCATTCACTGCAGAAGGGTTTCAAGGAGAAATCAACCACATCGGGAGGCATCAGAGAAGTTACACAGGGGAGAGAAACATGGGAAACAGCCTCTGCCAACTCTGCTCATCATGGACCATTCACACTGACAACATCAAGTACATGTCTGCACATAGACGAATTTCCTCTCCAGCTTTCAGCTTCCCAATAGATTCACAAACAGGTGAGGTGTGCTGGACTACTTCAGTCCAGCTCAGTTTTATTTTATCTACAGAATCAGATTTGTTCTTCTTTTGTGAACAACTTTAATAGACAGTGTTCAGGAGGCATCCCTGGCACTGTTCCCTTCAAGAATCAATTGCTGAGTGCTTATAGCCAAGCACTTACAGAAAAGGGATATCTAGTAAAAAGTAAGTTGACTGACTTCCTCTCTTGTCATGGATTGCGCTTCTCAAACAGTCTATGCCATTATACAGAAGACGACAGCATTTCTTCTCCATGCAGTCCATACGGCATAGTCATGTTGAGCACAAGTGGTGGCGTACCAAGTGGTTTCCTGAATAGAAAGCAAATATGCTGATTTGTGTCACAATATCTCATCAATATGTCCTGGAAAAACTGTGAAGCCCACTGAAAGAAATTATGATGGACTGAAGGTATAGGAAGGGAGAGGTAAAGCTTTCCATCAGAACCCAGCAAAGTGACACGCAGCAGCTGGTAATACCTCCCCAGGCAGGTTAGTGCTGCTTGCAGGGGGACCTTCTCCCAGCAGGAAACAAGGCTTTACACTTCCTTATTATGAAAGGACATCTGATAGCCCAGATTGCTCTACCAGGCAATCTATCATTTATTTATTGGGCTTTAATGGGATTGAATAGCTGTCTGCCCCTCCTGGATGCATCCTGCTTTCTGCTCTGTAAGTGACTGATAGGCACCATTAATATTGCAGTGGACAGATGCATTGATTCTAGGGGGAGGAGGTGTTTCTTAAGTTGAATACTGTGTGCTTCTCCCCCCATGCAGAAAGCTACAGCAGAACTGAAAAAGATGTGGAGGTGCATCAGGATGCATCTGTGCATCGGCAGTGAGGGTAATCAAAGGTACCAAGTGGCCTCTGCACCAGAAACCACTAAACCAAGGAAGGCTCTTCTGTTTGAAGAGGACATGAGTGAGGGTGGCATGAGGGAGATGAGCAAGACCACAAATGGCAGGAAGAAAGCCAGCAGGGGACAGTTGCCAGCTGTCTCTTCTAATCCAAGCACAGGGCAACAAGCGAGCCTGTCAGGCAGCAGTTTTAAAGGACAGAAAAATACCTGTGTACATAATATGCAGGTAATCTGTGGGCTGCCTTGCCAGAGACCTTTTGTAGGCTAAAAGGTCACCTGAGCTCAGAAAGCACCCAGACCTGTTGAAAAGAGAGTCATCACCACTGGTTCAGATGGTAGAAGTCTCCCTCTGTCCCCTTATCCTTGGAGTCTGCGTCTTACACCCAGACACGATGGCAGGCAGGTGGACGAAGGCTGCCAGGAGCCCTACAGCTGCCTCCCATCCCCAGCCCAGCCCATGGTGGCCGCTTGAGTGCGGGGATGCTCCTGGGCTTCCTGACCCACGGCATGTGATGGGGCTGGATGTTGCCAGAGGGGACCCCTCTCGTGTCTCGCTGGGAGAGTGGTCTCAGGATGTGGAGCAGTTCCCCATCTGGTGGATGTTGAGCCAAGGGCCCCCACAGAGCTCAGCCACTTGAGCTGGGGAAAAACCCACATCATAGCTGTTCTGCGATGGCCTGCAAACCATTTGTACAAAAAACCCGAAAAGTTATTTGAATGCAAAGCATGTGTGCTGGAGAGACCATCCCCTCATCCCAGCCTCTGAGCCCTGGGGCCTCGAGCGCACAGGATCATGTTCAGTTCCTTCAGCACCCCGCGCATGCACTGGTGACACCTTATATGCCCTCCTCAGGTTGCTCCTCAAATAGTCAGACTTACATTATTTAATGATTCCGTCGGTTTGGTGGCAACCAAAAGGCCTGTACGAGACCAACCCTGAGAGCTGAAAGGGAGGGATGCTGCAGAAGCAGCGCTGAAAGGCATCCTGCTACAGTCAGCAGCATCCACGACCCGGAGTTTCTGGATGTCTGTTGTAAGAGCCAACAGCTGTGTTACTGTTACTGGAGGAAAATAAGAATAACATATTGCAGGAAAGCAAATCATCATTTCCTGAACATAATGTATTAGCTAAGGTCACTTTTCTTCCTTGTGTAAAACTCTGCTCAAAGTCAACATAGGTGCTGCATGTAGGGAGGTCCCGATGGAGTTAATGAAACTGGGTTGTCTTTAGCCACCTGAACTTAGCAAACCCATTAAACCAATGAGAGAAGAAGACAACAAGGGAAATTTATTAATTTCTAATATGTAAAAATACATTTAAAATAACTACAATGTAAAAACATTTTACTTTCGTATATTCACTGCATGACTTGCATTTCTTAGAACCTAAGAAATAACAGGCAACAGAGACCTAAGACGTCCAGTCCATATCCTTGCTGGTAATAATGTTTGGCAGTGTTTGCTGAGAGCCTGTGCTTTCAGTACTGTCCCTGAAAGACTCTTCCTTACCCTCTCCACACTGCTTCATACTGCTGCTGGGGGCCAGAGAAAGCCCTCCTGGTTGCTCCTACTCCTCGCTATACAACACATGCCATGAAATTCTACCCAGTCTTTGCTACAGTGATCTCCTAGCTTACAGCTTCAGAAGCTATTTACAATTGATCTGAAAACCTGTGGATGAAGTTCCCAAGGAGGGCATACGCACATAAAATGTTGATACTCAGTACTTCACACCTAGCTCTGGAGAAATTTGATTTCCCTAGCTTTCAGCCAGTAAAGTCCCCTAAGTAGTAGTAAAAGCAGCTTCAACGGAAGAAGAACTTTACTTTTAGAATAGAGGGGTTTTTTCTATTAATCATGCCCTTTCTGCAAGGTGACCGATAATGAATGATCAAACACACCAGTACCAAAAAGCTCTGCCTTTCTGCTTCCTGCTCTGTGCTGAGGACACCTGTATAGGTGGCTCCTCACCCTCAGAAGCAGGTCTGATTTTGCTGGAGGGCCCTCCCACAGCAGCTATTACTCCCATGTTAAAAAAAATGACCTGACAGGTTTCTCTGTCTGCTGGTCTTCGCATTGAACCTTTGCACCCGTGATGCTGTCCTGGAAATACAGTCCCAGATAACACGTGCGGTCAGTAGATTATGACCTGCCATCTCGTCCATTCTCACTGTCTAGGAGGAAGGTATATTTTCACCAGATTAGCCCTTAATCCTTCAGATCAGTGCAGTTGTACATGCGCATCCTTAAAATGTATGGCTTGAAAGGCAACTTCCAAAAGCTACCACACACACTCAGCTTTTACTCCATATTGTGCAGGTAAGAGAGGGGGATCAATGCTGTATAGTGCTAGTGATTATTGATCCTCTTGACTGTCTGGCTGAAATGACATCGATTTATAAATGTATTTGCAGAAGTGCTTAGGAAGGAGCAGACACGCGCACGTGCATTCCTCATGGACATAAATAAAGAGAGGAGAAGTGCTGTCAGCCTATATCCACACTCCCTCTCCCATACCCCCAGCAATATAGGATCCAAGCAACTAGACTTCACACATTTCGATTCGTGTGGAATGAGACCATATACGAGTCAGCAATGGGGGTGTATTTATACACACAGCTACCCCCTTTCTGTCCAGTATGTCTGGGGGGCGTGGGAGCTCTGGGTGAGTGTTGGTACCTGCTAGTGAGTCCTGCAATGAACTGGTGGAGGTGTAAATAGGAACTCAACAAGGAACACTCTGGACGTTTACAAAAATGATTTTAGATTACTTCCTAAATAAGACAGAGTTTTAGCAGCAAACACTTTTCAGCATATGCATTGCCAACAAGCAGGTACTCACTTGCTGAGCGCAAGCACATCCTCTTTTGCAGGGCTTTTGGCTGGCAGCTTATGGGGAATACTGCCTACTGAACACAGGTAATGCACTTTGCCTTGTGGTCTGGGCCCTGACAGCCCCTCAAGCAGTTAATATGACTGAGATGGAAATCCCCAAACTCAGCAACTTTAGTACAACCGGTACGTGAAGACAGCTGCCATGTCCAGGAACAAGGTCAGATGCGGCCCCCAGAAGCATCCCGTAGGCAGCAGCATAAGACAGACAAAGCTGCAGGGAGGCAAACAGCAGCGGGATATGCGGTGGGGGAGGAAACTGTGTGAGCAGCAGGATCTCAGAGCAGCTGGAAAAGCAGAAGGGAGAGTCAAGGAAGTAGAAGGTGAAACACAGGAGAGAAACAGAGCAGCAGACAGAGAAGGAGGGAGAAAGCGTGAGCAACCTCAACAGGGAGCAAAACCGCATTCTTTGCTATCCTCAAAGTGCATCAAATGCTTTCCTTTCTCTCCCAAAGTTTATCAGCTTCATCCAGGTCTCAGTGCCAGAGCTCTGGGTCCCGGAGGATGTGTGTGTTCTGGTGACAGGGCGTGGTGGAATTGGAAATTACCCACATTTCCCCAAATTTTTGGCCATGTGGGTGTAGGTATTCATTGTAACCAGGGCGGCTCTTGCTGCGAGGGGCCCTGGGGAAGTGTCCCCATGGCTCTGCAGCACCTGAAGGACAAGGTGGGAGAGATGAGGGGATGTGAGGAAATGCTGGCAGAGTCAAAGCACGGGGCCCCAGGGCAGCTGCAGCCCCCACCACTGCCCCCAAAGCTGCGGCCAGGGCTGCAGGCCAGGTTGCTGCCCCAAAGGTCGGGGGAGCACTGTTTCCACCTACTCAGCAATGGCCAGATACAGCCTCCCCCCGATCCACCAGCAGAAACGCATCTATGGAAATGATCCAAGGTTGGAAAAACCTGGTAACTAAGGGCATTGAGGTAAACTGGGTCAGTAGGATGTAAGAGGGCTTGGAAATCGTCTCACATGCAGTTATGCTGGCTGACTGGAGGGGGGCAACAAACCATTGGGGAACTTTGGACCCCAGCTCAGCACCGCCTGTGTCTGGCCCCAGCCGTCCTTTCCAGGAGTAGCCGACAGCCTTCGTACCCACCCAGTTGCACCCCACGCCCAGCTTCGGAGCCCAGCAAGCATCCACACAGGCCACAAAGTGTTAAGTGTCCCCGAGAGCTCCCTGGCCTCAGCTCAGGTCTTGTGACCTCTCGCGGAAAGTCTCTGTATCCTGTTACCCATCCTCAGAGCCACCCACTAATCATTCATTTATCAATAACGGCATTTGGCAATATTGGCATTTAAAGTGACTTGACTGAGTCAAGAGAAAGAAGCTGCTTACAGGGGCACAGTCACAAAGCAGGCAGAAAGCAAAGATCTTCGGAGAGCCCTTCTGCCTCATATGTCCCCACCTAAGACAGTGCTGCTGCCCTGGGGCCACGGGAGGGAACAGCCCGCTCAGCTCTGTTGCCCTTGTGCACTGAATGACGCTGTTGCTCTTGCAGCTGAAGAAGGGAGACTGGGGGCTTGGATTTTAGGACGTTTTGGTGCTCCACATATAACTGAGGTCATGACTGCCCATATGACCAACTGGAGCAGCCATTAATGCAGGGGTTATTCAGGGACTTGTCAGTTCCTCCTCTTCCACTGATTACCTGTGTGACCTTGGGCACATCACTGAGCCTGTCTTCGCCTCCATTCCCAGCCTGAAAACGGAGGTGACAACCCTCCCCGCCATCCTCACAGGAGTATTGCAAGGTGGTGAGATGCCACAGTGGTGAGACCCACATATGCAACTGCAGTACAGAGTCCTGGCAATGGGAAATGGGATTTCTTGTGGATCTACAAATTTTGGGAGTTCAGCAGTAGGGCAGCAGTTCAGACCAAAGTCATGGCGGGGCTTTGCTGAGAATGGGCATGAGCTTTAAGGGATTTTCATCTAAGTCTAAATTTATCTTGAAGGGATATGGCAGCATCACTGAATTTTGCAGATCATTTTTGCTTAGTTAAAAGCACGCACTGCTGTGTGCCTGAGGGATCTGGCCTCTCCAGGGTCCGGCTGCAGCCTACTGCTTCCCTTTTCTAGTCTCCGCAGGGCTCTTTTCATGCTGTGTCAAAACAGGGAGACAAAAGGAAGGTGTACCTGGATCCCACCTTGATCCGAACTGGGTTGAGACTGAGCTTGCTTCCCAGTGTGGGAACTTGAAAACTTCTAAATCTGACTAAAGAAACCTATGAATAAAGCTACTGGTCTCCCCTCGCGTGCCTGCCCAGGCACCACAATAACATTGGTATTCATTGCGGGGCCACTCTGCATGCATACACAGCTCCCCTCCCCCCCGGCAAACCCTGCGCAAGCAGAGCGGCAGGGCCAGGATTCACCCAGGATGGCCTCCATTCAGCCTCGGGAATTCAGAAATTATCCTAAATAAGTAATTCATACTCAGCTTCAGAAAAGCTAAACTGGGTGTTGTTTCTCCGCTGACTCTGCAGAGAGCCCTGACTGGTCATGTAGGTGCTCCGTCCCCGTGCCAGCAGGCAGGCAGCATGAACGCATCCTCTAGCCATCCACATTTTACCCACTTTCAGCAAGGCACAGGCACCTACATGCCTAAGGTCTGGATCCCCCAAGATATCTAAGCACACAAGTTTCACTGAAGCACTGTGGAGTATATTCACAGCTGAGAGCAAGAGCAGCATACAAAAAACCATGACAAAATAACAGCAGGGTCTGTTTATCCACTGCATGAGCAAGAAGAGCCAAGGATATAACACAGGTAACCGAGAAGAGAGAGGACTACTAACTACTACGCAGCAGCCTGACTTCCCCATGAGCCATCCCTGAGATGTCTCTCCTCCAGTCTGCAATGGAGCACTCGGAGAATTTTTTTTAATCCTCTCTGCTGTCCTACAGTAGATTTATAAAAAGCATCCCCCCATGTCCTCATTAAGATGTTTCTGCACTTTAGCAATTGAAGTAAAGGCAAGTTTTATTGGATTTCTGTGTATATATGGTTACCCTTAGGACAAGCCTTAATGTCTTTCTAAACTGAAAGAAACTCTTCGGCTAATTCCCTGGCTTTCTAATTGGAAAGTATCTTGTTGCCTGTCATAGATATTAGTCATTATGTCCTCTCTTATTGAGCCTGTTTCTCCCTGGTTCTGCTGTGCGTCATTCCACTCCTGTTTTTAGCTGAGCGCTGTTACGTGAGACACTTTCCAAATGATCGATTATTACTGAGCTGCATTTCAAGTGCGAAGTCAGACTTTGCTTGTAACAATTTCACAGCAGTGGATTGCAAACTGGAGTTTAAAAGGCAGGAGGAAAATCATGAATTGTTAAACACAAATGGGAAAAACAACAAAAAAAGGGCACCATCTGTAGATATGCCAGTGATTTGGGACAATCAGACCAAAGATCCTGTGCCATTACGCCTCTGGACAACAACCTACAGCACTGCTGAAATCAATTATTTCAAAGACATTTCCTGCCCACTTCTCTTCATACAGAAATAGTATTCAGTACAGATTGTGAGAGGTTATCACCCCATCTTTAACATCTGATTCACTGCCACATCGCAGCCTGAGGTCTTCATCACAGTTTTGTATCTGCAGGATATTTTTTTCATCCTGGGTGTGTCCTAGAATATAAAGTACAAATATCCATGTGAACAGAATAACCTGAAAAAATGTTATGACTACCTGCTCAGGCTCACTCACTGAGCAAATAAATAAGCTCTTACAATTTCATCGAAAGCCCTGAAATTATCATTCTAAACCTGAAAGATAAATTTATGATTCATTTTCATGCCCAGCTGAAAATCTGGCCAGGGAGGAAAATAAAAATACTAGATAAAATCTATTTCTGGACACGTGTGTTTCAGGGCTGGAAAAAGCCTGTCTAGAATTATCAAACACGGTCGTGCCCAAAATATGTTTGTGGCGAGTCTCATGAATGACCCCCATCTCCATGTCCCCCTCTGTAAGCATGCTGGCCCTCCTTTTGAGAATGCTTTATGGTCCTGGGTAAGTGGATCTCTGTTGCTGTGTATGAAGCAGTGCTGTTACTCGTTAAGAGTACACAGAGCACTAGGACTAAGGAAGATTCATTAATCAAAGAGGTCAAATCGTGCTGCACAGGTTTGTGAAGGCAATGGGGGCCTTCACTGTGGAACCAAAAGCAGCCGACTGACATGGTGTGACCCCGCGCTTGTAAGCGCGTAGTTTATCTAATGCTTGTGAAATGCAAGCTCTGCCTCCCTCCCCCAAGCACGTACACATCCTCCCTTTTGGCAAAGCAAGCCGTGGGTGCCATGCGAGGGTTCCTGTGTAGGAAGCAAACAGGACCCCTGGGCTGCCCTCCTCAGGCCACCGAAATGCCTGATTTGCAGGGGTCCCCTGTGCAGGCTTCTCACCGTCGGGTGCTGCCATGCCGCTAGTGCCTGCCAGGCATTGCCGCAGGTGGGAGTGCAGCCCACGATGCCCGGCTAGAGAGAGCCCCATCAGGGGAGGGCCAGCACCCAGCACAGAGCACACCAGGCTCGCAGAAAGATGCTATGTGACCCTGGTATGGACCACGTCATCGTGGGCCTCTGGTTGATCCGCAATTTGTCTAAACTACTTAAAAAGATAGATTTCTCTCCTTTATTTAAAAGATGCCAATGAACAATTCTGTGATCTCTTACTTTCCCTCCTGTATCTCTCCATTACGATTTTTTTCCCCGATAGCAGTAGTTTTCTGAGGACTATCATTATTCAGGCATCTCTCACTGGTTAATGTAGAGGTAAGAATGCTTCTCAAATACTGCCCCAATGATCTGGCGGTAGATAGACTCCTACATATTGAACTGCCCAGCACCGGTCTCTGAGGGGGCTTACTGAATCTATTGCATATTTCCTTATGAATAACATTAAAAATGGCATCAAAAGTTCTTTACTTATTCAAACGGTGTTTTGATTTGTTGTTCCTTCAGCAAAAGAAACTCACTGAAACGTGACTCTGGCAGCTGAGAAGCTGGACTTGCCACAGGCTCGCCGTGGCTCACTTCACTGAATACTCTCTGCGAGAAGAGCCCTACCCAGGTCGGAGGGAGGATTTTTATTGAAATCTGTATCACGAGTCTCAAACAAGGTCTTTCAAGTCATTGGGGTAAATTGAAGGCTAACTCAGATCTGTTGTTTTCTCTCTCTTCAGTTGATGGTTCAGGTTTGCAAGTTTGGCTTTCTGGCGATGCTGTAAATGTCAGGTGAGAATCAGGCTCACTCTCTTGCGGGGTGGCCAGCAATCTTTGCCATGGATCCTGCCAAGTCTGCCAATCTTAATACTTATTTCTAGGAAGGAATAAATCTAGCTACAGGTACGAGGCAACTGATAAATGCCACAAATACATCTTTGTGCCAGTCTTATAGTTTAGGAACAGAACAAGTTCTTTATAGCAACTGGGATATATTTCGAGAGCCAGGCCTGGTATGCACAAGTATCTCCACAACTTCTGCTTATAGCAATAGTTAATTCCAAATACTGGGACTTGGTAACGGTGCCTTGGGATCACAAGCTTCATTATCCGTTATGGATGCTGATCCCAGACACTCAGATCAATATAAAGATGCACTGATACTTAAATTCTGATGCATAGCCGTATTCTGAAATGTTCCCATCTCAGCAGCATGACAGCTAAACATAAAAGTGCCATAAATGCTCCTAATGCATTTTAGCAAAACACTCAGTTTAAAAATAACTTTCCTCAATCTGGCCTTCCCTTGAAATGTTGATTCAGCCAGCATTTGTATTAATGGCATCTCCATTAAAATTGTTCACCTTGTCTCTCTGAAAACAGAGTTTTCTAAGTCTTGTAGTGAAATAGCCAAAAGTGGAACTGTTTCATCCGTAGTCATGTACCTTTTTAATGCCAGGTCACTAAATATAAGATTGTTACAGAAGATGGTGTAGTTTAGACCAGTGGTTTAATAGCTCCACAAGTAGGCACACAGAGATCGTTTAATACTAAAACCTGCTTGTGCTCAGCCCTTGTCCTCAGATTTCTCTCACCTCCTCTTTTCTTGAGGATCCCTCCTTAGCACTTACAGGCCCACTATCAGGAAAAATCTCATCGTCTTTTCCCAGTTACCAACATTTACTGGAACAAAAGAAATATTTCTGCCTCTGGATAAAGACTGAATGCATCATTTTTGCCATTTCCTCAACCATTCAGACACTGTTTTAAGATGCTTCTCAGCATGCACGGTTCGGGAGGTGTGCAAAGGGAGATTCGTAGTGGTTTCCAGAGCCATACTATCATGCACAGCCCACCGCGGAGGACCCTGGGGGCTGTTCCCCCTGCACTGCATCCTCTTGGGCAGCCCCGGATGGATGCCGCGGTGGCTGCCTGTGCCAGCACCCTGCTGCTGCTGCGCGTACGGGTGCAGGACAGCAGCAACACAGCCCCACCGTCACCCCTACTGCCACAAGAGGAGGTGAGAGATGACTCTTCGAGAAACAACCTGGCCTGAGTTTGGGGTCCCTTATAGCATAGCACCATTACGTTGTGCTTTTTGATAGCTCAGAACACTTTATTTGGCACAAACAAGTATCTCTTTAGGCAACGACAGGAGCCACGTCAATTAAAAGAGCATCAGTCTGTTGTTAGAACAAGACCAGGAGGATGGCTGAGCAGCTCCAGAGGGACAGGGAGTGTAAAAGGATGTCTGCATGCTAAAGTGAGCTCATTAATCGCTGAACAGCTGCTGTGGTTTTACCGGAAGATAATTCCACGCTTTCTAGCCGGCCTCATTTCCTTGTATCGGCCTGGAAAAAGATGCCTTTACATATATTTTTTTTCATATATATACACACACACACACGTATAAGTATTTTTATATATATATGCTCATATATATATATATATATATATATCATTGGCACCAGTAGGGGAAATAAGGCCTATGGGGATTTAGCTCTGAACAAATACGGTGTCACTCAGACTGACAGCAAAGGAGGAATCAGCCATGCATACTTGAGGGAAATTGTCCATGAGTATGAGGGGCATCTGTAAAAGCAGATTTTCCCAATGGTTTTTTAAGACCCACAGCTTGAGACACCGCTTTCCACTCGGTTTCCACCGACTGATTTCTTACCCGGTTGAAGCTGACCTTTCCCTGCCCAGTCTGACGCAGAGTTTAACGTCCAAAACAGCACGCCCAAAGGCTGCGTAAACCCACTGTGTGCAGACAAACCCTGATGCCTCCAGGCAACTGCAGCTGGACGGTTCTTACCTCGGTTGGGCTGCCCGTAGCGTCGGGCAGGGCAGGAGCCTTCAGTGCCTGCTGAGGACCCAGCCCTGAAGATGTCATACAGAAAACAATCGTCTTGTCACCTGGGTCTGGCAGGGCCCCGCTATGGTCAGGGGCTGTCTGCTTTGGCTGACACCAGGTTACATCCTTCATCTGTTTTGGCTGGGAGGGAAGGGGAGACCGTACCTTGATCCAGCCATTACCTGGGGGAAGTTCACGTAGCAATCAGCAGGCAGCAGCAGCCCAGTATCAGACAAGGCCAAGACTGGGTGCAGGCCAGAAAAAAAGTGAGGTCAGGTTAAAGAACATGTAAATAAACGAGTGTTTTCCAGCTGCCCAAGAGCAGAGCAATTCAGCAATGAGCCAAAGCAATCTCTGAAAATCTTGCTGAGGACCAGCCTCCTTCCCAGGGGCCAAAAGACAGGTAAATATACCACCTTTGTTTAAAAACAGAGAGAAAGGAAGGACCTGTGGAAATAAGTCAGTCCCACTTCAATGCAGATGAAGAGGCTAGAAAAAGGGTTACACAATCAGTTTATAAATACCTACTAGTTCATAGGGTGATTTAAGTCATGCTGAAAATGCCAGACCAGTCTCATTTCTTGCTTTGCCTAGGAGGGCAGGTGGTAAACATGGCATATCTTGGTTTAGGTAACGTTTTTAATTGTTTCATTTAGCATTTCTCCAAGCAAACTTTGGTAATGGGATCCAGGTGAAATAGCCATTAGGTGAGTTCACAAGCATTTGAAAACCTGTTCCCAAAGAGGAATTTCAACAGCTACCTGTACTTGCCCATGCTTTCCTGTAAACTGGGAGGGTATTCTTGAACGAAGGAATCTTTCGCCCTAAAAATACAGAATAGGTTTAGTGAGGAACTGGTACTTCATTACCTCCTTACCATTACATCACTGGTAGTGCACTACCTGAGTTAGTGATGGATTTATTGAATAGTGTCATTAATTACCTAGCAGAAGCTGGGTGAAGAGTGCAGTCATGAATTGGAAGGAGATCATTTGTAATACAGACACCTGCTGCACCAGAACAAGGGAGTGATGCATCAGTGTGATGGCAGGTGTTGCTCGAGTGCCGTTACATACAGTTTTCCCAATTTCTTGTCCTTAGCATTGCAGCTTGCCTTTGCTCTGCTGGGTGCAGAGTTCATTTCTGAAAACCAGGTGCAGGGATTGAGCTGCATGTCCTTCAAAGATGAGGCTCTTTGGACATGTTTGGACAAGGACTAAGCAAGGTACATTAAAATTAAGACCCAGACTCTGCTTTGTTACTTTTTCATCTCAGTTAAAAACTGAAAATCAGTGCGCATCTGCTACTGATGCAAGAAAGGTGGTCAGCCTGTCCGCAGGGGACTTCGGCAACAGAAATGGAGCAAGAGCACAGGATTAGAAACTTGGGCAGAAAACAACATGATTTCAGTGTGGCAAAATACAAGATACTAAGCCAGAGGACAAGTATGTGATTGGCTAAAATTCAGTGGGAGGAAGGACTGTGAGAAGCAGCAGCACCCAGAGTGGTTTGGACAATTTGCTGAATAGTAAGTACACGCAAATTTGCAATTTGATAGGGCTGTGTGAAAAAAAAAGCCCTAAGTCATTTTGAGTGGCTCATGATGAGACATCATGTTACCAAGCTGAAAAGCAGTATTCTTCTATGATGTGGGCCAGATCCCAATGGGCATGTTGCCATTGATTTTAGTGGGTTTGTGGTTGGTGAGGCCACATCTTGAACACCATTCAAGTTTTGGCACCTTATTACCTCCAAGACACTGACAAGCTGGCAGAAGTTCAAAGGAAAATGGCAGTAAGAGAGTGTAGGAGAACTGGCTTAGGAAGTAAGATTGAAGAGTTATTAAAGTATTAATAGCATGGCTAAGCAATATCTCAACAGTCTTTGAAGCAGGGAGGCATAAAGGAAGGAAAGGTGAGGGGAAGCAATACCTCGCAAGGTGGTGGTGCCACTACAGCCATGGTGAGGCCAAAGCTGGGGAGAAGCCCAGCCCAGTGCACCTGGACAGATTTGAAGGCTGAGCCCACCGTAACTTAAATATGATGGCACTTCCCTCCAGCTAAGGGGCCCCCGCCACCCACAACGCCCCCCCAGCCATGCGCTGCGGTCCCCAAGGGGTGCCTGGCCTGCCCAGGGGTGATGGGGTGCCCCTGCTACAGGGCTGCCGCCACCATCAGCCGGCCACGACCTTGGCAACGAGTGTCAGGAGCGAGGTCCATCGTGCGTGCTGAGTCTGACCTTCTCTTGACCTGCTGGCAGCTCTGGGTTACTTGGTTTAGTTGTAGCAGCAGCTTTTCTAGTGGACCAGGTGTCCTTGGCACGTTTGCTTTACCTGTTTTTTATCTTCATGTTATACAGGCATGGTTTCACACATGGAGACCCCCCCGGCTGTCAACAGCTCATGAAGGGGCAGGTGAGGACATGCGGCCTGGAGCTGGGCAGAAGGGGCTTCAGGGCTCGGGGCGAGAACAGAGAAACCAGGCCTAACAGGAAGAATAACTGGTAACAACATAGACAGTACACACCATGCATAGCAAATTCAGATGCAACATGAAGCTGCAGACCAGTAAAGAAAGAAGAAGGTGCAAAAGCATGTTTGCAAACAGAAAAATGACCCCAGGTGGTTCCTTGAGTGAGGTGGAAGAAGCCGTCAACACAGACATCACTTTGCTCCTGGTGCAGGACTTCAGATGTTTATGACTCTTCATAGCCCCCACCAGACCCACCAGCAAGACACCACTGACCTCAGGACCCCAGGGAGCGGGAGAAGGGGGAACGTAACATCAGGAAAAGGGGTAGAGGCTAAAACGTGTGTGTACAGTTTTGACTGCATCATTATTCTGTTCTGCAACAGCTAGTATTGGAGTAATAATGATTAGACTCCTAAGATTTCAATTACACTAACAATAAATTCTTGGCTTTACTTGATGAGCGTACTTTTTGTCCATGAACAAGAATTTGAGTGTAACGAGAGCTAGGGTGCAGCTTTGCAGATGGGCGTTTGGCTGGGTGCGCGGCTTATTTCCTTGCAACGCCGCATAAAACTCTACGGCCTGTGATAGTCTGTGCAGATGGAGAAATCCCTTCGGTGAAAGTTGATGAAGCCAGAACTGCTGGAGATGTTTCATGGCATGTTTAATGTTCCCAAGGACCCCGTTACTCGCCATCATCCGAAAAAGACTGCGAGCAGTAGTACGTTGCCCCCACAACAGCAGGCTTTGGCACTCAACTGTGTCTGAAAGGAACATCACCGGGTTTTGCTAGGTTTATTTTTGCCTTCAGTTTAGCAGGTTTTCGTAACAATAATTTCCTTTAGTTTCTCAGGAGGTGGAGGGGGTGTGAAGGGAGCTGACTGGGCTCCTGGTGGGCTCAGCAGCCCTTGGACAAACAGGAGCAGGACAGAAAGCAGACACCAGACAAGCTCCTTATGGAGAACCGGGGTGAGCGGTAGGTCAGCCCTGAAGAGAGGCTGCTTTGCCTTTTCCACAGCCCTGATCATTCTGTGCTATTACGAGCCCAGCACTGCACTTTTGCCAAGCCCCCTGCTTCCTCTTATCACTTGCCCCGAGGCTGGAAAGAGTAGGAACATCAGTTCAGTTCAACTCCAAGACGTTTGCACTGTTTTCTTCCCTTGAATTGCTCAGGCTGCAGATCTGATGTCATTATTCTCAAACGCAGAATAACTCTGTTCCCCAAGTATGAAAAATGCCAACACATTTTCTCTTGTCAACCTGCGAAACACAGAAGAAAAGAAAATGAGAGGGCTTGCNAAATTCCTAAATAAAATACAACCCTGGATATGAAAAGCATCCCTTCACCA
The DNA here is from genome assembly GCA_013389945.1 of Fregata magnificens. Classification (NCBI taxonomy): domain Eukaryota; kingdom Metazoa; phylum Chordata; class Aves; order Suliformes; family Fregatidae; genus Fregata; species Fregata magnificens. The sequence continues at coordinate 41,109 of WAAD01034954.1, read as the reverse complement.
TGCTCCACTGTCTGAGGCGCTGGCAATGATTTTTGCTGTCTACTCTTACATTCTAAATTTTAGATTTCAGAAATTTTCAGAAGATTTTCTTTACCGTCCCCATGAGAAAGACACAGCGAGCCCGGCACATCTGATCACCTGCTGACCTTTTAAAACAGAAGACAGCCATGGGCCAAAGAGAAAGGTATAAACCTCATTTCTCCCACAGGAGATGCACTTCAAATGCCAGCCCCAACGTACGGCCCCATCGGCGACCCCCAGGTGCACCGGGGAGGGAGCCCGCCGGAGCCTCCCCCTACACCCTGCTACACCAGGGTGGGTTTTCCTCCTGGCCGGTGCGGTCCGTGCTGCACACCACAGAGACACTGAGGTGGCATGCGATGCACACCTCTTTTGGGGAGCCGGGCTGAAATCATGGTGCACGGAGCTGCCTGAAACCTGCAGGCTGGCCCCCCCGGCATGGCGCTGGCAGTGCTCCAGTAACGCAGCAGGCAGTAACCTGTCCCTCCTGGTATTTCCACCACCACCACCACCGCCTCCTGCACAGCCTCCACAAGAGGGAGGAATCGGTGCCGTTATCACGCGTGAACGAAGTTAATGTTACTTTAACATTGACGCCGAGCTCCCATTCGGTGCCAGGCAAACCTAAAGCAGCTCAAGTAGGTGTGGCGTGAGAGGAGCTCTGTGTAAAGCAGGGCTAGCCATTGCTGGCCGAGGTGTGCCGGCGTACAGTTCTGCTCAGGGCAACGTCTCCGAGGGATAACATCTCAGTCTGGATCTAACCTTTCAATCGCGGTGCTCCAGAAGAGGCCTTTAGGTTTCTTACTCCAGCTTGCTAATTGTGCAAACCAATGGGAGAGGAAGGGGCTTCACCTCCCTCTTTGTATGTACAAATTCAGCTACCACTGATCACAGCAGCGCAGCTCTTCCAAACATGTTCTCCATTACTTTTTTGGAGAGTCTGGACCTCCCTGAGGCCAGGCTTTGCTTTGCTCACGCTTAGGGTCAGCAAGAGAGGGAAAACGCACGGAGCCTGCCTAGCCCTGCCCACCGCCATGCCTGGGCTGGGCGGCAGAGCGTGTCCCGGGCTCCCCTCAAAACTGGTGCTAGCGTGGCTGCCCACCCTGGGAGGGGAAGCCGGGCCACGGTCTCACCTCCAGCCTTGTGCCACCCCCACGCTCCTGTGCGACCTTCCCCCTCTGCCGTCCTTCCCTTCAGTGGCCAGCCCAAGGTCAGCGATGCAGGCATTAAATACCAGCCAGGGAAAGCAAACATCAGTCCTGCTTCGAGCAGCTCTGGGTACATTAAACAGAACAAAAGGCTCTGGGCTGAGGGGTTGGCACAGCAAAGGGACCAGGGCTGGCTGCAATGGCCACAAGGCCAGGGTATCGGGGCAGTGCGCTGGATGCTGACAGGCAGCCCTGCACGGTCGGATGAGGAAAATGGGCACTGATTGAATCCTGATGGACTATAGCAAGAGGGTGCTTAGACCAACAACCCTCCTGCGGGGACGTGAGATGTGCACTGGTCAGTAACAAGTGTCCTGACAAATTACTGCAGTGGCCAGGAGCTCTTCAGCAGAGCCCATAGAGTAGCCATCGCTCCGTCCTACTTTGATAAACATCTTCAGACAGGCAATGGTTGTTTTCACTCACACGCACAAAGTTTCCATGAGAATCCCGTATTTTTTATAGCTTCACATGGGTTGTGCCCATGGCTCAGCTGTCCCACACGCTGTCACGGGAGCTCTGATTTCAGCTCTGTGCACCAACGCTTCCCCCTTCTTGCTCTTCCAGCAGGTTTCTCACCCCGACTTGCCCCCCACGTTTGCTGCATCCCCTCACGCAGGCGACAGCGCCCTCTGCTCACAGCTTTCCATCTCCAGCATTTTGTCCACCTGAAGTGGACAGAAGAGAGAAGAGGGAGGTTCCCCTGGCCTCCTGTGCAATTCAGTGGGTAAATAAAGGTATCAAGGCCTTTTGTCAGCTCTGTGCAGCCAGATTTCACTCATTGTTCAGAAAAACGCTCAAAGGAAAAATCTGTCTTTACAAATCATTGCTCCTTTCACCCCAAACTTTTCCTCCAGCCTTTCAGGGGAAACACCAAATTCTGAGTCAGTTTGTTTGCAGGGAGGTGGAAAATCCCCAGGTTCCCAATGGGAAATTTCTACACTCAGTACTCATGCACATAAGAAGGTGCAGCTCTTGATGGCCCTTCTCTTCTCATGGTCTCTGCTGCTGTGAAGCAGAAGAGGGCAGGGGGACAAGCCCGTGAAGGTGACGGGGCTGTGCCTGGCTTGGGAGCAGGCTGCCCGCATCCACGGCATGCAGCGCACTGCCCTGGGTTCCCTCCGGGCCCCTCATGGTGCCTCTTTGGCCCCACCAAAGACATAATATTTTTGCATGCTTTTCCAGGTCTAGGTCTCGGAAGAGAGGAGGGCTGTGCAGCAGGCAGCACATCGGGGGGCTTTTTGTGACATGAAACAGAGGGGACCCGTTGTGTGCTCAGGGATGGCGCTGAGCCACGTGGGTGATCGGGCTTGTTGCCGCTTTTCTTTAGCAGTGGTTGCACTCCTGGAGTCCTGTTGTCCGATTCTACCTTTATTATGTGAATTACATACACTGTTGTTTGTTGGGGTTTTTTAAGGCAAGCTATTTAATAAACATAAACCTGGAAAGTTGATACTTTTCAATGTCGAAGTCAAGCTGCCACAGAAAGAAGGTGTGGTTTTCTTCCACTGGGGCACCTGAAAATAGTTGAGTCTTGCCCTCACCCACAACACAAGCAGTTAGAGAAGCTTTACAAAGGCAGTGCTACTTTCCAGAAGAATGCTGCAAAACACATTAAATTCATGCAAAGTCTGCACCAGAGTCTCCTCATTCAGTGAATCACTGTGGGTACAGAAGAAGAGCTGGGATTGCAAATGACTGTCACATGCCCGCACGTACACAAGCCAGGGGACACGTGCACGGTCACCCTGATGGGCTCACCTCCCAGAAGTACCAAACCTGCCTGCTGAGGCAGGAGGAGCTGTGAGTGGGGCAAGAAGATGGAGAGGATGGAGAGGGAGGGCAGAAGGGGGAGTGTGCCTCCCATGGCAGCAGCAACGGGGAGACCGGGAGGTGATTTGCAGCCTCTAACCAGATCTGACAAGAGGAGAGGTTGAAATGTCAAAATATCCAAAGAATAAAAAAAATCCTGGCATTTTAAAATGATCCGTTTTGGATCAGTTCAGTGTCAGGCTGGGTTAGCCTCTGCTGTCACATCACCTGGGGGTTTAGGCTTGAGCACCTCTTGTGCCCTGGCCGAGGTGATGGGACCAGCTCCCTGGTCGGGCAATGTGGTGTCTGCTGAGGAAGCCCCCGTCCCCACGTGCAACCCCGCTGCTGTGTCGCGGGAGCCCCGGCACAGCCCTGCTCCCAGGGGCCAAGCAGAGGGACTCAGAAATGGAGGGAGTTACTACTCCTGAGGGGCTCTCACAGAGCAAGCAGGTACCAATTATTCTATCCTGAACCAAAAGCAAGCGATTTGTCCTGATTAGACATCAAACCGGGGAAAAAAAAAAATCTTCTCATTCGGATGAAGCAGCCTGGAATAAAATATTGTATTTTTGTATTCTCAGTTAGAACTGGAGAAGAAAATAAAGAAACAGCAAAGTCAACACTTAGTGATTGACAAGCATGGTGCTTATAGGACTACAATAACATACGCCGTACCCCTCATGTGCTAAACCTGTGAGGTTTAGCTTTTTCCAAGCATTTTTCAGCAGAGTTCATCCCTGTACAGAGAACATATGCTCGTGGGCACAGGGCCTGTTTTTCTGAATTACCTCTCCCAAAGTGGTTGGAAGACATTCATACACAGACCTCAGGGGCCACAAACCACGGGTGGAAAACCGATCCTTCTCCACGGTCTGCTGGCAGCTCTGCATGGGGAGAAAAGGAGAATGATGCCTGCGTGGGTTTTGGTAGCGGTGCGTATGTGATTGCTGAGGTTCGATGGGCGTGATGCAGAGCAGCCACCAAGGGTTTGACAGCTGCTGCTACGCTGAGTTAGTGTGATACGAGACCTCACAGGGAGAGAGGAGCAGAGCTGCCTGGGGCTGTTGCAGGGGTTCTCCATCCTTTCTGGCCAGGGCTGTAGGACCTCCAACATCAGGTCGTTCCCATGACGCTAAAGACGGCACAGTGTACGCTTGTTTTCATGAATTCCAGCAACAGACCTGAAAGTGACAAATACAGAAATGCAACACTATCACAGGTTTTCAGTGTTAGGTGTCCTTTTCTGGTTCGCGTTCTGCTAATTAAAAATAGATTAGGATCGTAGATGCACAGGACGGTCTGTATGGGAAGGGACCTTTGGTGGTCACCTAGTCCGACCCCCTCCCACGGCAGGGCCAGCCCCAGGGGTACAGCAGGTTGCACGGAGTTGCACCCAGCTGGGTTTTTAGTGTTTCTGAGGATGGAGACTGCACCGCTTCTCGGGGCTCCTGTTCCTGCGTGTGACCACCCCCATGGAGATAAGCTTTCTCCTTCTAGCTCGCCGGAGTTTCCTTCACTGCCACCTGTGTTTGTTGCCTCTTGTCCTTTTGCTGTGCTCCTCAGAGAAGAGCTTGACCCTATAACCTGCCTTTAGGCCACTGAAGACAGCAGTAGGATCCCCCTGCAGCCTTCCCCTGCTGCTGAGCAAGCCCCAGACACAGGGCTCCAGATGCAGCCTGGTGAGCGCTGGGTGAAGGGGAATAACCCCTTTGCTCAGCCTCCCAGCTGCACTCTTCTTCATGCTGCCTAGTATGCGGGTCGCTTTCCTTGCTGCAAGGGTGCAGTACTGACTTATGTTCAACTTGTTGTTCAGCAGGGCCTGTTTAAGTCCTCTCCTGCAGCACCGTCCCGCAGCCAGTCAGTCCCTGCCTGTCCTGTGCCGTGGGGCTGCCCTGTCCCAGGTGCAGGACTCTGCCTTTGCCCTTGTTGAGCTCAGGAAGGTCTGGAGGCCCCCTCTATAGCAGGCTGACATCTCTCTGCGTGGCAGCCCTGCCCTCCAGCATGTCGACCACCACGCCGTGGTGTCCATCATTAATGAGGACATTAAACAGCCCCAGCACCAGTGCTGGCCCCTGAGGGACACCGCTCCATACTGGTTGCAGCTGAACGTCCACCCGCTGAGCACTGCACCGTGGTCCCGGCTGCCCAGCTGCCGTCCACCCTGCCCTGGTCCTCCCCGAGCCGACGCACAGCTCCCCGTCTGGCTGCCGCGTCGCAAGCTCTGCTGACGTCAGATTGGATGATGTCAAACTGGAAAGCCTCCACCTTTGCCCACCAGCCCACTCGTCTCACAAGAGACAACAACCAGGCTGGTGGGCACAGTGCGCCCTTGGTAAATCCCAACCACCTGCTTGTCTTTCACATGCTTGCGAATAGCTTCCAAAAGGAGTTATGTACTTAATGAGCAGTTACTTATTTTCTAACCGATCCCGTTTCTTTTAATTATATTTAGAAATCATGCAAGTGAAATGCAGTTTTTAATGAAAATTGTTTCTGCAGTTATCCATCTAGTGTTAAATAGGAAGCGCCTGTTCATAAGCACCAGGCGGCTGCCACAAGCGGTTGGCTGGTGGCACACATGGCACCGCTTCCACAAGCAAGTCTTGTCTTTAAGTTCGATGCTGGCTCAAAACTCCTCATGATTTGTTCAATAAAATGCAAGTTTCTCAGCTCATATCTACTGATGTATCACTTTCCAAATATTGACATCTTTCATTTTCACTGAGAAACATCTGACAATTTCATTCACAATTTCCAATACTGGAGGAGAATTCTAAGAGAGAAATCGTCTTAATATAACCACCCATTGTTATATGACTTTGGTTTTCTTACTTCTGTTTTTTATGTAAATGCATTTCTGTAATTTATTGGTTCTAACATATTTGTGTATTCAATTTCTGCATCGGTTGAAATTATGTACATATCTTATTACACAATAAGGATATAATAAAATTATACTAATTCTATTTACGCTTTTATATTCATGTGGTTAATGCTTTTATCTAATTTATATTTTTGGAGCTTCTAGTCGGAGCAGATTTCCATCCGTAATATCGTTCTGCTTTACTCTTACCTTTTATTGTAGATACTGCTGTTAACTTGGTGCGTTTTCATTTTCAGTTTTTACTGAGCTTTACTAACCCCAGTTTAGAAATAAGGAAATTTAATTTAAATCATCCACTTAAATAATTTAGCTTCCTTACTCTTGCCTAATATAGCCGGCACTGTTGAATCTAGGTTAGCAGATTATGTACAGGTTACAGGCAGCATTAAAAGCAGCCAGCCCCCACCCCCCCTCCATTCGAAATCTGGCTTTCCTTTCCTTCAACCATCATTTTCCTGCCTGTTCTGTAATACGCAAATCCTGACAGCTTTCTTTGACCCCATTGGGATGAAAGCAGCCAACGGTGATCCTCTCCCATAGCCCGCATGGTCCCGTTGAACTCGCCCTCCCGCACATGGCTCTGCCCTCCTGGTTTTACGGTCTCCTTCACGCTACGCAGCCACACCAACGATAGATGGGAACAGACGGGATATAATATAAGAGAGAAGAGCACATGAAAACCTTGGCTTCAGTTTCACTAGAGTACAAACTCCTAAGTTTCGAGAGGCTCCATTTCGCCTCCTGTGCAGACGCTTGCGCTCAGCCTCAGCTGTGCCGACCTGAGCGGTGCCTCCTCTCCTTCACTTGCGGTGGAAACCCTGCTGATTTCTACATCATCTTCAGTATGTGGAAACAGAAGTAGCAACATTTTCCTTTTGAACATAATTTGGGATTTAATTTTGTTATGAATAATTAATCTGCTTGTTGTTTAGATTTAGCTGCCTACTGAAGTTGTGCACTGTTAAATTATCACCTTTCTGCAAGCAGGGTCGAGATTTACATTTCCTTCTCTTTCTTCATAAATCTTCTAACTCCCCATCTAACTGAGTCCAGTTGCTCCCCTCCATCCAATTCACCAGACAGGCTCATGCTCAATATGGAAAAAAGTTAAATCCTGCTGAAGACCTGCCACTTCCCTCCCTGCTTTTCCCCCTAACCTCTTCACGCCTCTGTTCCCACCTTTCTGTTCATCCTCCCCTCCTTTCTATGGGAAATACAAACTGGTCAAATGTCTGTAAATCTTATTTTTCTTTTACTTGGCCTGACTCCTATTTCATCATCTGAAAACAAGTTAAATGACCCCAAATTGGTAGCTATTACGCTATCTATCATGCTGCTTGATCTGAGGCAGAAAAGCACAATCAATCTCTCTCTATGTTCAGAAACTCAGCATTATTTAGCTGACAGAATAACCCTGCCATATTACTCCAGCTGACAGGCTCAGTTACAGCCGTCTCAATGTCCAAATAATCCAAGGTCTCTCAGTCAACCTTCTCATATGCGCCCATTTCAAAGATTTTGCCCCCACCATGCGTCCTGTGAAGTGAGTGAAAGGCAGGGCATGCCAATCTACCTCGTTAAAAGGGATGAAACCCTGGTCCTGCTGAATTCACAGGGCAATTTTGGGGTTTGACATTACTGGGGTCCAATAAGAGCATTAGCGAACAACTTCGACAAGCAGCAAGCGCACCAGCATGCCTGGAAGGGCTTTCTAAAACCCAAGCTCCCCTTCCAGCGGGGGTGTTTAGAGAGCCTGTCGGCTCTGCCATTTGCCATGCACCCTTTGCTTTTCCATCCGTGGGGAGCTGCTGGGGACACTTTTCAGTCCTGCTTCTCTGTGCACAGAGTGAGCTCAGGGTTGGGTGTCTGCCTCTGAACATACCAGAGCCTTTGGCTGTAAAGCAGACAGAAAAGGTAGTTAAATGACACCCATATGTTCTCCGCTCTGCCTCGTCATATACCTGTATGGCAAAACTTTTATTATGTTATCATAAATGATTTATTATTTATTTTACTATTATATTATTACACTATTTTTTTCTTTTTCTCTCCTCCATCTGTCTTCTGGCTTTTCTGATGGCACGCTGAGAGGGAGGCAGGGATAGTCAGCAAGCAAGGTGAGGATAACCTCTGAAGTTGAGTTTAGCATTGTCAGAGATCACCTAAAAACATTCCGCACAGAAAACAGAAAAACATTGAACTTAATTTCCCCGGGTGCACAACATGGCAAACACTCTGGGAAACAGTGCTTTTCCCCGACTCACTCCCGCTGCGATCCCCTATATCCCAACAGATGGCTACAGGTTGTACTGGGGTAATTATATCCACTATTTGCAGGTTAATTGGAACAAAAAAAAAAAAAGAAAGAAAAGAAAGCCTAGAGAGAAACAAGTTCTCCTTCCCTTTATCTGCTCTGATAACAGCTATCGCACCGACCCTATCACAAGCCCTACGGGCACTCGGCGAAATGCGTAACTCTGCCGATCTGCTAAGGTGGTCAAGAAAAAGGAGAAGGGCATTTGATAGGAACTAACTTTTCCTTGCCAGCCTCAACACCGAGCATTATCAACACTCTTTTTATAAAGAATTGTATCTGCTGCAGGTTGATAATGGTGAGCAGGGGCTTTCATTGGTATAGGAAGTAATCTCGTTGACCTTCAGCGGAGAAGAAGGTATAAAAACCAAAGTGTTTTTCTTGGGCGACTGTTTGGGCACCGGTTGAATCTCTCAGTTTCTGAGGAGGACGCGTTTTGGGGAAATTTTGTGAGAAAATGGCAACTTTAAATGAAAAAAAGACCTGCAGCGAGCGGATGGAAAATTTCCGTCGTTTTGTCTGGAATCCAGAAACAAAGCTCTTTATGGGAAGGACCTTAATTAACTGGGGTAGGTTTTCATACACAAGAGTCTTCTCTTCCTTCTGATATACTTAAAAATCTTGGGTGGGGGGTCATCCGAATGAATGGGACATAATGTGGTGGCAGATGTGTTGTAATTGCTGAAGACATCAGTTCTCATATATGCTTCTGAGCCGCTTTTAGGGTGGCCCTGTAAGCTGAGTCAATTAGATCAAAACATTGATCCATGTAGCTCCTGCAAATATAAGATGACTTTAAACTAATTTCAGACCAAATATTTCAAAAGGACAAAACTTAACGCATTAACAATTAAATTATTAATAGCTAAGGGCGATGGTTACATTATGATTCTGACATTGCTGACTATAGGGGGTTCTGGTATATATACAGAGAATTTTGCTTTTGTCCGATTCTCTGGAAACACATTTGGTTTTCCGAAATTCCTTTCTAAATTATTGTCAGCTCAGTAGATCTTCTCTCTTATCACCGCGTGCTAATGCAAACTTGTGTCTACGACGACGATGAGTTTTCCGATCTATGTTCTGGGAAGGGCAGCCCTGACCATTGTAAGGAAGGTCCCTGCTCTTCCCACGGACCGTAAGAGCAGCTGCAAGTTTCCAGATGATTTTTTTCTGCCGTGAAGCCCATGAGTGTAGCTTATTAGCCATTCTTAAAACCATGATTTTACAGAAAATCAAACCGAAATGTGAGCCTTTCCATTTTGGAGAGAAGAAGGTGCTATGAGGCGCCAATGATTACAGGGAGTGGTTTCTGACGGCCACCCCAAAATACTCACTGGCTGCTTGTAGGGCACCAGCCACTTGTAAGATACACAGACAGAAACACGGTGTTGTTCTACATCTCACACCAGAATAAAATAGCAAGATGACACACTTTGCCGCTGAAGGTGATTTCAGATGTAAAAGGCAGTGAGGTGATATGGCTCTAAAATCAACACACCTGAAATACTGACACCTGTCAGCCAAGTAACACAAGGAGCAACTTGGTTTTGTTGAAGAAATAACCTTGGCTGTGTCGCTTAGTCCATGTTAATAAGCAGATAAATGGTCTTAATATGTGAAGTCACTTCAAGAAGCCACACAATCTTTTAAGCTTTAAATGATCTGGGCTAAGCACCAACTACTTCAAAAATCCTTGTAAAATTGAACAAATTTACAGCCAAATTTTTCTAGGAGAATATTCTTTTGAATGTAGAGAAAAAGATGCAGAACACCAGTCCCTTCGCAGGGAAAACCTCCCTGGGGCCAAGGGCAGAAAGGAGATGGCCACTGCTGCCAGAATGGTCCCGGCTGCAGAGGGATCACTGCACCGCCTTGCTCAGAAAATGAGATTTTGCCCTCATTTTTTTCCACAGTGTGGATCAGCCTGTACTACCTGGCTTTCTATGTGGTGATGTCGGGGCTGTTCGCACTCTCCATTTATTCTTTAATGAGGACGGTGAATCCGTACGAGCCGGATTACCAAGACCAGCTGAAATCCCCAGGTACTGCCATGGTCCGGCCAGCTGCTGCCCGGCAGGGAGTTAAACCCCCCGGGCTCCTGCAGCGGCTGTGCGGGGCTGGGCTGGGCTGGGCTGAGAGGTGTCGGCAGAGCCTGGGCACGAGGGGAGACAAATGTGGAATAAATCAGGTCGATTGTCCCCAAATGATCCCTGCAAAGTTTAATCTCCACCTGAAAACACTTTCAGGCTTTAAAAAAAAAAAAATTGGCACATTTATTTCATGTATTAATTTTTATATATTTATATATATGTTTTTTATATATATATAAATATATACCTTCTCTCCCCACGGGCAGGGGTCAGCCCCGGGGGAAACCCTGGTTTCTGCTTCAGCCCCCCAAGCACCCCGGAGGGTTTTGGGGTGCCCGGCAAGGTGGAGGGGCGCTGGGGCGAGCAGCCTGGGGTGGGTATTTCCACGCTTGCCAGCAGCATGGAAAGTCCCTGGGAGAGCAGGAATCCCTCCCTGCTGAGATGTGCTGTGCCAGTGGTCAAGCAAGTAAAAATAAGACAGGCAAAGAGACATGGGATTAGAAAGAAAGATTTGTGGGACAGGAAGTGAGACTGGGGAGGGACAAGACAATATCAGCGAGAGACCATCAGTGCTTACTGCTAAAGCTTCACACCCCCCCCATGGCTTGTTTTTACACGCAATGGGGAGGAAAAAATGACTTTTTTGAAGCTGTAGCCTTAAGAAGTGTTCCATCTGCCTGTTGCTGAATTTTGAAGTTTCCTTTCCCAATATTCAGTAAGCTTGATGTTTGCTGGCAAAATAATTTCTGTAAAATATTAAGCGTGGCTTTTTCAAAAGCTGTTTCTCACACTGCAGTACGATCTGTTTCTTTAACCTGACGTGACTATTAAACTGTTATTTTTCACAAGGCCTGGGGAAATCCAGTGCAATGGCTGGAATGATTTTGCAAGCTGTTCTGATAACAGCACGGATATACATGAAAAGGAAAGAGTTTAGCGGTACCAGAGGCTTTAGGTTTTCGGTTGAACAACTCAGAGCTGAGATGGTTTCCGAATGCGGTTAAATGCTCTCCAGCAAAGCCTGGGGATCTCGTACACTTATAGTAACAAGTCTTGATGCGGCGTAATCGCTATTGTCAATTTAAATAAACAAATCTGTGCCTGGCACCTCTCCTCTGCTTTGCCTTCCCTTTTCTTCCCCCATGAAGGTGTAACGTTACGACCCGACGTTTATGGGGACAGAGGACTACAAATATATTACAACGTATCCAACAACAAAACCTGGGAAGGTTTAGTGACAACTCTTCGGAATTTTCTGTCAGGTAAAAATGAGGTTTCCTGCATAATATTGAAGGAATGTGCTGTCGCATTTCCCTTATTGGGTCTGAGGACCTTCAGTCAGCGTTTCCATTTTCTATCTGTCCTTCTGAAATCAGATTTTGAGTGGAAAAATGCATCTTCTGAAAGGGACGAGCAAATCACCTCATGCATCTATAAGTCAAACATATGTAAATACATCTATTAAAGCAGAACTTTTAGTTGCTGCTTCAGAGCTTTTACTTTTTTTTTAATCCTGAATAGCCTTAATAAAATAGGCTAATAGAAAGTTTGAAGGAAGAGGGTAAAAAAAGGTCTTCAAAACTAGTCTCATCTAAATTACTCTAATATTGTCCGTGACTACAAAGTGCTATAGTAGGTCTTGTGAAGCCACTGCATAGTGTCTTCAGAGAGTATAGTCAAAGTAGGTTAGGCGCTCCATTTCCCTGCTCATATCTTAATACATTTATATTCCTTGTGAGCCTTAATATCATATTTCTCCATTTCTCATACACATATTGAGAAAAATTACATTTGAAATGGATTTTAAATGGAGCTATCAACAGAAATTGCCAGCCTTGACTCGATTTGACCTTTTTTTGCTTTCCCTGGATATTCTAAAAAAAGAAAAACCCAAACTGCAAACAATCTTTCCTCGTTCCATCTAATCCCAACTTCACTTGAAATACGGTTTCCCATGGTATAACCTCCAGCCTGATACTGGGATGTATAATTTATATATGAAAAACTTCAGAGGGGAATTTTTCTTTCTGCCTTCATACAACTAGCATATACACCAGCTGCTCAGCGTCTGAACATCAACTGCACCAGTGACACATACTTCATTCAGGACACCTTCGATGGCCCGAATAAAACAAAACTATCCTGCAAATTTACTTCAGATATGCTTCAAAACTGCTCTGGCATCACAGATCCTACTTTTGGATTTCCAGAAGGAAAACCTTGTTTTATTATAAAAATGAACAGGGTAAGTACAAACTTAAGGTGCGGAGCAGGAAAGAATTCACCAAAAAAGCCCCTGATAGCTCAAGTCTCCGCTGGGGACCTGCTACGTTGTTTGCTGGCACGGACTCTAATCTCTGCTTTGTCCTGGGAAGACAAATTCATGTGCTTTTACTGAGAGACCTCCAGAGTTACCAGAGAAATAGTGAGATTTGGTCACCACCCCTAGGAAAGCAACATAGGGAAAAGTGATCTGTAAACCAACTCTCTAAAGCTCTCCTTCATTTTCATGCAACTAGCTGCTTTAAGGGACCCCTGGCTGAGAGCAAGCAGTACAGGCAAACGAGCTGGACTTGCCAGGAGGTGCAGCCAGGAAAGAGCATGCCTGCAGTGCCCATCCCCGGCAGCACAGAGTCCCGCTTCTTAAATATCCAGCCACAACATGTTTTCTTCACCCAGGTACATAAGATGAGGTGGTCCGTTTGCCTTACACAGAAACACATACGCAGCATCTGAAGCTTAGTTAGTTGTTTGCTTGGTTTTATCTCAAAACAATTTCCAAGATGACCAAATGTGAGTTTTCTATTTCAGATTATCAAGTTTTTCCCTGGCAACGGCACTGCACCAAGAGTGGACTGCACATATGTGGTAAGCCTATGAGGTCTGAGTCTCAAAAATTTCAGGCACTGCAGCTCTGATAGCAAGTGAAGTGCAGTTGCAATCAGAAAGATTACCCTGCAACTCTGGAAATCAGATCATTCTGGCCAAATACTGGGACTATTCTCAGTTCTGTGCAATTTCTTGCACCAGCAGGCATCCTAACAACAACAAAAAAATGTTTGCTTTATTTTAAATGACCTGAAAAATTGTTTTTCAATGCTGCAGAGAACCTTTGCTGCTTGCTTTCAGCTCCCACTAGTGAAGTTCACGCCTCAGAACAGCTCCTTCAGGCTCTCTGCACATTTCAGCAGGTCCCCATTCACTGAATTCACAACTGCTATGAAAGAACGCTTGCCTGTTTTTCTTCACAATAGCAACAGCGGGAGACTTCCACTTTTATTTGAAAAATAGAAATAAGACCGGCACTGAACAGACTGCTGAACTTGAGTTTTAATAGACACTGCACAGCTTTTAGCAGCAGTAAAACACTTGCCCAGGGCTGGCTTACGATTGCCCAGCCAACAGAGCTGCTTTCTTGCTTTACAAACAGGATGACGAGTCTCGCCCGCTGGAGGTGGACTACTACCCCGTCAATGGTACCTTCAACCTGCACTACTTCCCCTACTATGGAAAAAAGGCACAGGTGGGTGCTCATGTATTTCAATATCACTTTTCTTGTATGAGATGAAACATATGGGGCATCTCTGCAGTCTTACGAGAACTGGAGAGAAGGCTAATTTTAAGACGATATTTTTAAATTGGTAGTGTAAAATTAAAGTGCTTTTTTTTTCCCCCTCCCAGCCCAGCTACAGCAATCCTTTGGTAGCTGTGAAATTTCTCAACATTACGAGGAATGTAGAACTTAAAATAGTGTGCAAAATCATTGGAGCTGGAATTACCTTTGATAATGTTCATGATCCGTATGAAGGAAAAGTGGAATTTAAACTGAAAATAGAAGACTGAGCAGCAACAGAGACACTTCTGAAAAACACGTGTGAAGAGTAAACTTACCTATTATCACATTCGTCCGTATTTATTTTCTCCCTATGATTTCCATATAAATTTACACAAATTACAGTGCAAAGAGACATTTTCTACTGAAAGATGACCCATATAGCTAAAAGTCAAGATACCACTCTAAGTGTGTGAAGGAGATGAGGATTATCTCGATGTACATAGCTTAGTATTCCATGGCTACGGTTTGCTGCTGCCTTCGTCCAAATATTTGTACAAAACAAGTTTCCTCTAAACTGAGCAGCTGTGCCTTCAAAGAAAATAAGTATAGGATGAAAACATTGTTTTCCATCACTTTTCAAACCATAATAAATAACTGACGTATGATACTAAATCTTGGATATGGAGAAATAATTAGATAGCTAGAAAAATAAATCTTAAATACTTTGAAATACTAGCAAGTAATATAATTCTCAATCTCTCTTGTATAGGATGTATAAAAGTATTTTGAAATTATCTGTATGCCAACGCGTTGCTTTTTTGTACTAGTCAGCCAAGTCAGATTTTTTTTAGTTGCCAAATCAACGACTGCAAAAGAAGTGAACTTCAAATCCGTCCTCTAGCTTACCAATTTTATTGTACCACTTACAACTTCTGTATGTATATAATTTAATAAAAATGACCGGGAAGACTGTAACATCCAGTTACATCCAGGAGAACTGTGTTCATTTAACTATTAGAGGTTTTGTTTGTTTGTTTGTTTGTTTTTCCAGTAGAATAGCCCTGCATTGCAATGATGAGTTTTGGGTTACTTGGAATAATCTGTAAGATGCTGAAGTAACACTAAGCCTTTAAGTGAATCTAAAATTTGAGAAGTCTAACTCTACCACATATGATACAAAGACACAAGATTGCTGTGTCCGTGTAGTATGTTTGTTATGTAGTATGTTTAGCAGTCCAGGATGCTTCAGTTTATTCAGAGAATAAACACTGCACAGAAAAAAGACGTACGAGAGAAGAAATCATTTGATACCTTCACTGCCTGGACACTTTAGGAAGCAGGAAGACATTAACAGGTTAACCTACCTCCTTTACTACAGTGACACTCAGACAGCCAGCTTGCAGACGGAATCCGGCTGGAGGGGAATATTTCCCTTCAAAACCACAAATGGTATTTGAGCCTTTCTTAGAAAAATTGGGCATTCGGCATTTCAGAAACAATAAGAAAATGCATCCTCATAAGAATTTTTTTTTCCCCTGGCCTTTCATGTTTCTTTTCTAAGAGACTGAATGAAAAGCAATTTTATATCCTTGTTGGAACACAGGTCTACCTCTGTGCATCTTTCCAAAATAACACAGAAAACAATAAAATAATAGAATACTTGTTGTAACAAAAATAGTAATTCATGCTCAAAGGTAACTCAAGGTTGTCTATGAACAGAACATTTAAATATTACCAAGAAAACCAAGAACTCTTCCCTTTGTGTCTCTAACATAGGCAGATTCTCTGCTTGACTGTATTTGATTTAGTGTCTAAAATTTGCACATTTGAATCAGGTGAAGCAGTATTACAAGCTCACATTGTAGTTAGCACTACAGCACAACACAGGAAGATGCTGAACAAATTTCTCACAGACTGGGCGTCTCCGCAGCCACAGCTTCAGAATGACAGTCTAGACCGACTTTACAAAAAGCCCTTTGATGGGATAAATACATTGAAAGGAAAGACTGAAGTGTCCCCATGTCGACCAAAGGATGATGCGTTCTGAGGTCAAAAAAAGGGTACGCAGGTCCACTGGATCTGGTTCTTTAAGTACAAAGATTGCCACCCTGAATTTAGATTTCTCTTGAACTTTTAGCCATCCAAGATTATTCTCTTCCTTTACTGGAATTACAAGTAACGACAACGCAGAGCAAGGTTTGTGGGTAGTGTAGCTGAAGTAGAAAAGCTCTGTGAAAGCTCTAAGTGTATTAATCTGGGTATAGTTAATATTGGCTTGCCTGGAACCCAAATATAAGCACACTTAAACAGCAGAATGACCAGCATGCAAGTATTTTGTAATACTGCGATGGCACAGCCCAACGCTATGTGCAAGCATTTCATGTAGTGAGCAATGTAACCATCAAAGCAGCAAAGACAGGCTTGCATAGCTCCACTTCGGAGACATCCAAGCGACAGAAGTTACAAGATAAAGACCAAAATAAGCACAGGGGAAGGAAAAAAGGCAGGGCATCCTGCTCAAGGCACAAGAGGCATGACTGGCAAAAGCGAAACCAGGTTAAGGAGCAGCTGAATCCCCACTGGGGGGAGAGGAGGGGTGGGGAGAAGCATAAAACACTGACAACAACAGGAGAAATGGAGACAGACACTTCCTCTGGTGGAAGAGCTCTCCAGCCTGATCACCTTCACCTTGAAGACTTAACGAGGACCTTGGCCATCGGTTCCAGCTGTACAGCAGCAGCTCCATGCTACTGTATGGCCACAGTTAATTTAGCGTACAAGTGTTATAGGCTAACAGTCTTATATACATAGCAATAATGATTAATAATATGCAAGAACTAACCGTTAGCACAAAATGTGTTGTTAAGGAATGAATTCAGTAGTTTTGTTTTCAAGTTTAAAACTGGCCTCATTTATCAGTCTTTTAAGCGCTCCCATTGCAAGTCTCCAATTCCTTGAGACAGACAGACACACACGCAAGAACATATATAGATGTATACATACATAGAATGTATACATATATGTAGATATACCTAAATTCAGTTGCAACATCAGAGATACTTGATTAGGCCAAATAATATAAATGGCAAAAAACTGTCAGGCTACGTGGGGTTTTGGTTAGGAAACTGAAGCAGCATCTTTAAGAACGAAATACAAGTAAAAACAAATTCCTGAGTTTAGTTAGATGTTGATCAACTAGGACATCTGACAGAAAAGGCAGTTGGTCCATGTCTCCGGAGCAGCGGAGGGGGCAGGCAGGCATTACCAGAGGAGACGACTGGGCTGCTGTCAGTGCCAGACTGTCCGCCCTTTTTCCTATCAGCTGTGCAACAGAGAGGTTAGCCAGGAGAAGAGGCATAGGGAAGATAATAACATGCCATGAAACTAGTATCACTGACGCCATGATTTTTTATATCCAATAAATTTTAGTTTCCAGACTCATCCCTTAAAGGTGTTAAATAAAGCTCTTGAAGATCAGTGCAGAGAGAACAGAAACACGGCAGTTGCTTTGAGATGTATCTTCCTCTTGACACCTCCATCTATTCTTACGAATATTCATATGACTGGTAAAGCCAATAATTGAAGTGTAAAGTCCTAAAGTCTGTTAATAAAAACGATGAAGAAAAATTAACAGATGCAGAAAAAACACTGAATACAAGCTCTTTGATGCTTAAAGGATTTTTTGTGCTATGACTACGAGACTACAGCAAGTTCAAAACGCTTGCCCTCTACCTTTCAGAATTGCTAAGTACTATATATTCAGTCTTTGCTTAATGGTCTCACATGATGTCACTGCTATTGCACTCGGGAATTCCTCTCACCATTTCATGTAACTGGTTTTAATCTCTTACCTGTAATAAAAGTCAGGCAGAGATTGATTCTGCAGCAAATAGAGCTGTCTAACCATATGATACTTTCTGTAATTAGATGTAGAATAACAGCTGCATCAATAATGCTTGCAGAAAATATTTTATGCTTTGCACATACGCTCCCTTCACAAGCTTCATTTCTTTCAGATACAAAAGTTCAAGCTCAAACAAGATTATCTTGTTTAACATAAAATAAAAATGTGCATGAAAGAACAGGCATCCTTTTCCTCAATTTAATTTGAAAAACTCTCTCACTGGGGACAAAGACTCTTCACTTTTCTTCTCTTTCCATTTCTTTTTCTTGATACCAGAGTGATAACAATGGTCACATGGCACTTCTCGTGCAGAAATTGGGCTGAAAATTCCCTTTTTAGGATCCCACTACATCTCTTTCACTTGGTATAAAACGAGAAAGAACTGAATTCTGGAGACACTCGGGATAACACCCTTCATCATTAACGCCTGTATTTATGTGTAGTCCTACCGTTACCAATGTGGGAATTCTATCATTCCAATCAACATATGTTCCAGGGGTTTATTACCATCTTTATCAAGTAGATAACTAATTTTAATTATTATTCTGATTTCAAGTCCCAGTCTTTAAATCTCGTGTCACTTTTCTCTCCGATACTG
The DNA here is from genome assembly GCA_013389945.1 of Fregata magnificens. Lineage (NCBI taxonomy): Eukaryota > Metazoa > Chordata > Aves > Suliformes > Fregatidae > Fregata > Fregata magnificens. The sequence goes on along the minus strand of WAAD01034954.1, from coordinate 22,719 downwards.
ATGAGCCTGTTAAAACGGTATCTTCTTGTGTGACCTGACAAATACAGTAATTTCTCTTTTTTTTTTTTTTTAATAAACCAAAATAGAGTTCCTTAAATCTCTTACTAAAAGATCTTGACCTTAGGTATCAAATAACTGGGGGAAGGGTTTTTTTCTGAGTCTTTTGCAATTTTTCCAGAACCCTTTTTAAATGATGCTGCTAACAAGCACGCAGCTGCTCACTATTGGTCTCACTGTTTGTGTTTGGATGTAACATCACTTTCCAATCCATTATTAGTTTTGCCTATACATCCAAAATCAGATTAGGTAGTTCCTTAAAACACTGTGTAGGAGACGTATGCAGTTCTTGTCCACCTCAACACCCAGATCATTTTTAGGATCCTACATTTTCAGCATATAGTCTTACCTCCTCTAAGCGTAGCTTGAATTCTTTGTTCAAATGATATGTAGTTTAACCGTAACATTTTTCGGACATGGCCTGCTTGCCAAGCAATCCACATTAATGTGTCCTTTTCATTGTTTACTTCTTTTCTAGCCAGTATCACTTAAAAATATTTTTAGATTTTCTTCTAGGTTGTTGAAGCAGATGTTAAACAGAAGTACAATCTTACCTGATGCAGCTATTCAGTCAGTGATAAGGCCACAAAAACTATTTTTGATTCAGCAGTAAACAGTTCATAATCCTTTAACATACAATCTGTTGATATTGTAAAATAGGTATTTAAAATCAGAATGCAATGAAACAGGAAAGGCTTCAAGATGCTGAAACATATCCATCGTTTCCTTAATCAGCTAAAAAGTTGCAATCTCCTCCCATATTCATTTGATAAGACCTACTCTGTACTTTGTCATTAATAATTAACCTTCCAGGCTTTTAATTTTCTTTTAGCTGTTTCCTTCAACAGTTTTTCTAATATGAGATTCAGGGCTGATCTCAGGCTGTCTAGACCACATTTGGACAGGACTTCCTCACATCACTTTGCAAATTGGCACTTTAGCATTATTTTAGCCTGTAAGAATTTGCTCACTATTTCAAGGTTCATTAAAAATCAGCATCAGAAATGTATAGATCCACTCTCTGCTTAGCGTAAAGTACCCGGGTTGCCTGTTTTAAGAGAGTTAAGCTTCAAGTATGTGCTTAATGTTCTGCTTTAACAAATTTTCTCAAGTTTACATGATAAAAGAACATGAACCTTGCCCAAAGTCTGCAACTTTGCTGTCTTTTAACGTGCTACAATGCAGAAACTTTCCATTCTGCCCTGACTAGCCCTCCTGACAGGTTAGAGCTGGTATCACTGCAATATTTACAGCAACGTACCATGATGTGTACACAGTGACATGTTAAAAGAAGATCAACCCTTTGAGCCTAAGTTTGGATTTCAACCTGTACAAAACATCCAAAAAATTAACAAACAAAAGAGGTGTTAGCAGAACAAAGAAAAGCACTTGTAAAGATATTACGTGGGTGATTTTCAATTAACACCAGTCTCTCTTCTTTATTCTCTGTCACATCAGGACATTCTGCCCTTATCACAGCAAAGCTGTGAATCAATCACCATGATTTTCTCTGGTTAATGTTTCACTTGGTAGTGCTGACACTTTGAATGTCTCTCTGGGGACAGCAGCTCTCCAACTGAGTGAGGCAGACGCAGCTAGGTAACAACCATCATCATGCCAGATGAGAATTACCAGTGTATCCAAATGTTGGAAGTAGGAAACGCCTGTGCATGTTGCTTGTTGCGCTTCTTCAGTCTGCTCTCAGCATCACTTGTATTTCTGCTTCTTAGAAACCTCATTCTAAAGGAAGACAGTCTTCAATTCTACCCGCTCACCTAACTACCTTTTCCATCATAGGAGTTGGGTAAGTTTTGACAGCTTCTGAAGATGAGCTGAGCTTCCATTCTTTTTCTGCTTAGTCTTTGGTATGCAGGCAAGCCAGATAATCCTCTTGTTAGTCTGTTCATGATACTGATGTATGCTATTTTTTTTGTTTTCTTCTCCTCTCTCTTATGGGATCCATATGGTGAGTCAGGCTGGAAGGTACCTCAGGTCGCCTCTAGTCCAATATCTGCTCAAAGTATGGTCAGCCATGAGGTCAGACTACACCGCTCAGCGCTTTTATCCTGTCTGGTCTTCAAAACCCTAAGCATGGAGTCAGCACCACCTCTCTGGGCAACCTGTTCCACAGCTTGACCATCCCATGTTTTTCCTCAAACCCAGCTGGAAATGCTCTTCTTTCAGCTTGTGTGTGTTGCCCCTCATCCTCCCACCATGCACCACTGTGGACTGACTCCATCTTTGCAATAACATTCTCGCAATACTGGAAGGCTGCCATTAGGTCTCTTGAGGCCATCTCTTCTTCAGGCTGAACAAGCCCCTCTCCCTCAGCCCCTCCTCATACAGCAACTGCTCCAGCCCCCTGAACATCTTGGTAACCCTCCAGAATCCATGGGAGCTCAGGGAGGAATCGGAGACCAAGAAAAACCTTGGAAAAAATGGGAAATCCCAAATTTAGAAAATAATGACATTAAAAGTTGCTGCTCTCATTGTGCTGGCTTGTCTTTGCTTTTCCTGATAAATGAATGACAGTCAAGGTAAAGCAAGGCTTTAACAATAAAGCGTGTGTGATAATATTCACATCTTTCTGGAAGCAGACAGATCTGAGAAGGCCTGAAAGTTGTTAGCTCAATGTAGTCGTCAAGACAAATAGCCTACTACTCTTCTCATAAGCAGACAAGAAAAAGGAAATCCTTACCAGAAACAATGGACTATCTGGGAAAAACAGTGTATATACTCTTGTTTCTACTGATGATCATTCCAGCAGTAATACATCAATGCTCTTCTCTCCCCCCCTCCCCCGCCCTTCGCCTTTTTTTATTAAAGCAGCATCCAATTTTCAGATTTCCCATTAATGTGAAGATTTCACAACCGGTGTATTCACTGGTAAAGAAATGAAGAGATTTATCTTGTGACAGTTCCGTCCTTCCATGAACAATTTACTAAATGGTCATCTTCAAGTGCCGGTACCCTACCAGCCCCATTTATTTTTTCTTCTCTGCAATAGTTGTCCTTCGTTGAAGGAAGATTTAAAAAAAAAGTTTCCAAACTCATAAACGCTTTTCTTTAGTCAAGACAAGCAAATTCCTACAGGAGAAGCAAAACAGTTTACTTTTGAAACAAACAATTCAAGAAATCCTTCTTAACTTGTTACCCATGTCAAAGTAGAGAGACAGTCTTTCAAAGCTCAGTATCACTTTAGAAAAACAGTGTAAGACGCACACTGTTTCCAGGGTTTATCTGCAGGACCGTTTCAGAGATATATATACACACATACTTTGCTACTTTTCCTCTTCTTCAGATCACAAAAAAGTGCTGACAAATGAAGGGAGTAAGAGCATATTCCTTCCCTGTCATGTTCTTCTCCAAACTGAGCCCTTATTACCATTCTCATTACCTTTACCATCTTTTAATCTTCCTGAAACTGAATTCTGATTTCTATCTCCTTACAGTATTTTCTACTTCCACAGATTTCCTCAAAAATTTCCCGTCCATGACTTACTCTTACATTCTGTTCCTGCTTTTGATCTTCCTTTTCCATCTGTACATGTGGTACCACCCTCTTCAGAGATTAGAACCATACAGTTTAAAGTTACGTCCCACTTTCCAGGTCCTTTCATGGCAGNTTTTTTTTTTTTTTTTTTTTAATAAAGTTTCTACTAGTAGTCTTTTTTGTAGTCTTTGACTAGTCTTCTCTTTGTTTTCTCACTACTTCTTCCGAATTTACACCTTCTCTTTTTATGCGCCTCTGTAAAGACCCTAAGTTTCAATCTGTTCCTTCTTGTCTGGTTCCCTCTTCCTCCTACTTCAAGTCTCCTTTCCTCATTTCCACCTCCTCCCTCACCATTGGTCTCTTTTCTCTTTTTTTTCCTCCTCCTTCACCTAAACACTATGACCAGGTAACTGCCTGAAATCTAGCAAGTAACTAAAAAGTCAACACTTTCTCTTGTTATTGATTGTTACCTTTACTAGAAAGCTCCCCTGAAACAAAGGTAATATAGACTCATTCCCCCAAATCACTCCAATGCTGCTTGTTTAAACTTGCAAATTCCATTTCAGAGATTCATCAGCAACCAAAAGCAAGCAAAATCATGTCTTTTGAGATGCATGTTTTGCCACACTTTCACTCCCACCTTGACCTTGTCTCACCTAAGGTCTATTCCACTGGTAAGAACCAGAAGGAAACTGTGAAGATGCTTTCAGCCTTCCTTACCCAACATCCCTGTACTCACTCTTTGCAGGTAAATCTTGGATCATACACTAGAGATTATAATGTAAAGGAAAACTGGAATAACCCCCTTGGACTGTCAAAAGTTCCTTGATAACTATTGTTGAGCTCTGCAGATAAAACGGCTATTCAACAGCAAAGAGAATTTGAATCAGCTGACTCAATCGTGACAACTTTGCTTCTAGCATTAGCACTGCNCCCGCCCCCGGCCAATGGTTTTCCCAGGCCCATAAAATTAAGTAACTTGCTTGGTTCACTCATATTACAACAAGGTTTGATACAATTAGAAAATGTTCACTGCTTATCAACTGCTCTATAGTAAGCACCTACATCCCTTTACCACAGAAGATTTGTCAAGGCATAAGGCCTCAGAGAAAAAAACACGTAACACAATTCATATTTACCACAGGGTTTAAGTGAATCCAGGAGCCCTTACCGCAGACAGAGCAGTTATTAGACTCTAAGTTGTCTTTGCAGCGACTCCCTGGAGTTTGTGGAAGCAACAAATCCTGACTTTGATAGCAGCCTGCAGAGTGACTGAGCCAGTTTAGTAACCTGTGCTTTCAGATGAGAGCAGAGGATGTGATCTAACAAAGGTTTAAGGTGGATGTATACGGAAAGTAGATGAAGACCTGTTTTGAGGACATGGGAATGTATGACGGAAAGCCAAGATTGAGGAATATGGGATGAAAAATTAGGACAGTAACCATGCAATTTTAAACAGAGAAGCTGGATTGGAGTACTAAGGTTGGCCTGACACTCTGAGGAATAACAGGAGACGTGAAAGAAGAGAGTATACAGGGTAAGATACTGCTTTTTGCATCATAAGTTACCAAGAGCTACAAGGACAAATTACTAAATCAAAGCAAAAAATCTGGGCCCTCTGTAGTGCAGATGCAGTATCCTGACACAGTTAATTCTAGGTCTTGTGATGAGAGGAAGTGAAATGTTCTAAAATAACCCTAAAATTAGAAAAACCACAGAGCTTGTTAAAAATGCCCATGCGCGTTTTATTAATAAAAACTAACAGTGCCAAGGTTAAACAAGTAAAACAATTATAGTCTCTTTATATTCCATAAAATATTACAGAAAAGTTTATTTGTGTTTCAATAAAAAGACTACTGTCTTAGAATAGGCAGCTGACAGTATTTGTGCAGTTAATTGTTTGTGAATAAATTTAAAAAGACTACCACCTGCCCTGAAATTCCTTTATAAAAATGAACTATTAAAAATGATTGACAAATTTTGAGTTAAAAAACTTAAAACATTCTCTATATTTAATTTCAACTTTATAATAGATTACAGGAAGATGCTTATGAAACAAATACAAACATTTGTTTCAGTACATGTCTTTATATGATAGACTTATAAGTATGTAAACAACTATATAATAAAAAGTTTCCAAAGTCTGCCTGTAAGAAATCAGGCAAATTTTACCATAAGCAATAAATCATTCCAAACCTTCAAGACATTTTATATAGCTGCACCAACTGGCAGTAAACATTTGCCAAAAACTTTGTAATTCATATGTCCCAACATACAGTGAAAAGTATATAAACTTGATGGAATCATAATGTTAGATATAATTTAAGGGAAAATAAGTTCACAACAACATTTCTGGAATTTAACATGTAAAAAAGTAGGACGTATCTTTCTTGTTTGGTTCTTTGGACACTGCGTGATTAACAAAAAACACTACTACATTAGCTCACTATCCCTCAAAAAGTGGCATAATCAAAATACACTCCAAATAAACTGCCATTCAGTGTATTCATTTTCCACAGAAGGATAGCATTTTATTTCTCAATGATGTGTCTACATTTTCTTTAGCAAACTTCGCAAGAACATTTGGGGCAAAATCCATTTTCCTTCAAGTAAAAAAAAAAAAAAACAAACCAAACAAAAAACAACCAACAAACCAAAACCCCCTAAAACAAGAGTAAATAAAGGCTCTGCATTAACACACTGGTATCAAAAACACACATCCACACCACATTTAAAAGTATCCTACATAAAACAATCCTTGTTTGCTTATCAGAGGTGCAATTTCTAAACTCAGAACTGCTTACCAATATTCTCCTTGAGGGATGGGGCAAAGTAATTTGAGACACTTCTCCCTAGAACAATTCCTGAAGCTTGCTGAATTTTAACAAAAAATAGTCTACAAGCAAAGGGCATCAGTCGTCATCATCGTTTTCATTAAAATCGTCGTCGTCATCATCGTCATCCCCAACGTAAGAAACTGGTGTTTCAACTCTGGAGCCACTGTACTGAGATCCATTGGAACTTGTAGCCAACATTCCATCTCCACCATTGGAAAAGTCACTGAAAACAGAAAAAGAGGCCAGTTGGCATTGCTTAATGATTTTTCTCAGTTTACTGTGCTCTTAAATATAATCATATATCTATTCCATTCCTTTAATGAATCTGCCATTGCTACTTTATAAATGGTCTTTAATATATGTCTAAGTTGTTTCTCAAAAGCTGAAACAATTGAAGTAATTTTGACATGGTTATGTTTCTTCCTTTTGGTTTAATATAAAGATGAAATTCTTTCACAGGTGCCTTAGAAGTATGCTTTCCAGGTTTCTTCTAAAGTACGTTTAGTGTTCAGGCTACACAGCTATTTAAGCCCTTTAATATTTTTGTGTAGCACTGGACACTTACATCACAAGTGAATCATGTCTTTCAGAAGCACTAATCTTGATTCAAAGACTTGGAAAATGGAGGAATTAATAGCTTTCTCCTTAATTCCTTGTTATTACATGGCAAACTATCATTGCTACATGTGCTGTATTTTTACCTTGAAATTGTTTCTGTTTCATTATGCTCTTCTTTTCTAGTTTTAAAAAACAAAACAAAAAAACCAACCCAAAAAACCTCTTCAGCATCTCATTTTTCCCTCCGTGAGAGTATCCCTACACTGACAATCCACCTCCTGGATCAGCAAGTAGATTTAGAGAGTATCCACTTTCTTACTTGAATGTGTTCTTTTTTCACCAAAACACACACACGTATTGTGGATATGATCTGAAATGTTTTGTTCCTAGATAAATTAACTGTATGCAGAAGTATTTTATTTTAGTAGAGCCAGAACATTCCTGCCTCCATCATTACTTGCTATTTTGCCAATTTTTTTATTGATTACTTTATCAACGGTTTGATAAACTATTAAACTTGGTCACAAATTCTTGACAAAATATTTTTCTAAAAATCACAGAAATAGTATCTCCAACTTGAAAGACATTCATCATTAAAAACTGCTTTCAAAGATATGTTTGCTAGTCATTTTTTAATCCAGGTAATGCACATAATCAATCACGCACACTGTCATTGTATGGAGCTAATTCAATGGTCTATCATCATAGAACAGTTTGGGTTGGAAGGGACCTTAAAGATCACCTAGTTCCAACCCCCCTGCCATAGGCAGGGACAACTGCCACTAGACCAGGTTGCTCAAAGCCCCATCCAACCTGGCCTTGAACACTTCCAGGGATGGGGCATCCACAACTTCTCCAGGCAACCCGTTCCAGTGCCTCACCACCCTTGTAGTAAAAAATTTCTTCCTTGTATCGATCTAATCTAAATCTACCCTCTTTCAGTTTAAAGCCATTACCCCTTGTCCCATTGTTACATGCCCCTGTAAAAGGCCCCTCTCCAGCTTTCTTGTAGGCCCCCTTCAGATACTGGAAGGCTGCTATAAGGTCTCCCCAGAGCCTTCTCTTCTCCAGGCTGAACAACCCCAACTCTCTTAGCCTGTCTTCATAGGAGAGGTGCTCCAGCCCTCTGATCATCTTTGTGGCCCTCCTCTGGACCCCCTCCGACAGGTCCATGTCCTTCTTATGTTGGGGGCCCCAGAGCTGAACGCAGTACTCCAGGTGGGGTCTCACAAGTGCAGAGTAGAAGGGGAGAATCACCTCCCTTGACCTGTTGGCCACACTTCTTTTGATGCAGCCCAGGATACAGTTGGCTTTCTGGGCTGCGAGCACACATTGCTGGCTCATGTCCAATTTTTTGTCCACCAGTATTCCCAAGTCCTTCTCCTCAGGTCTGCTCTCAATCCATTCTCCGCCCAGCCTGTATCTGTGCTTGCGATTGCCTTGACCCATGTGCAGGACCTTGCACTTGGCCTTGTTGAACTTCATGAGGTTTGCACAGGCCCACCTCTCAAGCCTGTCAAGGTCCCTCTGGATGACGTCCCTTCCCTCCAGTGTGTCAACCACACCACACAGCTTGGTGTCGTTGGCAAACTTGCTGAGGGTGCACTCAATCCCACTGCCACATCGCTGACAAAGATGTTAAACAGTGCTGGTCCCAATACCAACCCCTGAAGAACACCACTCATCAGTGGTCTCCAATTGGACATCAAGCCGTTGACCGCAACTCTGAGCGAGACCATCCAACCTTATCCAGTGAGCAGTCCATCCATCAAATCCACGTCTCTCCAATTTGGAGACAAGGATGTCGTGCGGGACAGTGTCAAATGCTTTGTACGAGTCCAGGTAGATGATGTCAGTTGCTCTGCCCTTATCCACCAACGCTGTAACCGCGTCATAGAAGACCACCAAATTTGTCAGGCACGATTTGCCCTTAGTGAAGCCATGCTGGCTGTCACCAATCACCTCCTTATCCAGTTCCCTCAGGACCCACTGATGCATCTCATTAGGTCCCATGGACTTGTGCACCTTCAGACTCCTTAGTCTCGAACCTGATCCTCTCCTATAGTGCGTGGTTCTTCATTCTACCAGTCCCTGCCTTTGCCTTCTGCGACTTGGGCAGTGTGGCTTGAGCACTTGTCGGTGAAGACTGAGGCAAAAGAGTCGTTGAGTACCTCAGCCTTCTCCACATCCCAGGTAACCAGGTCTCCCATTTCCCTCTGGAGAGGGCCCACATTTTCCCTAGTCTTCCTTTTATCACCAACATACCTATAGAAGCTTTTCTTGTTGCCCTTGACATCCCTGGCCAGATTTAATTCTGTCAGGGCTTTAGCTTTCCTAACCTGACCCCTGGCTACTTGGACAATCTCTCTGTATTCCTCCCAAGCAGCCCTTACTTCCACCCACTGTAGGCTTCCTTTTCGTGTTTGAATTTCTTCAGGAGCTCCTTGTTCATCCATGCAGGCCTCCTGGCACTTTTGCCTGACTTTCTCTTCGTTGGGATGCATCGCTCCTGAGCTTGGGAGGAGGTGATCCTTGAATATTAACCAGCTTTCTTGGGCCCTTCTTCCCTCCAGGGCTTTATCCCATGGTACTCTACCAAGCAGATCCCTAAAGAGGCCAATGTCTGCTCTCCTGAAGTCCAGGGCAGTGAGCTTGCTGTGCGCCCTCCTTGGTGCGCCCTCCTTGGTGCCCTAAGGATGATGAAATCCACCATTTCATTGTCACTGCAGTCAAGGCTGCCCTTGAGCTTCACATTCCCCACCAGCCCCTCCTTGTTGGTGAGAACAAGGTCCTTGTTGGCTCCTCTGTCACGTGGAGAAGGAATCAACACATCCCAGGAACCTCCCGGATTGCTTATGCCCTGCTGTGTTGTCCCTCCAACAGATATCTGGGTGGTTAAAAGTCCCCCATGAGGACCAGGGCTTGTGAACATGAGGCTGCTCCTATCTGTCTATAGAGGGCCTCAGCCGCTCAGTCTTCCTGGTCGGGTGGCCTGTAGCACACCTCCACTATACAGTCANTCCTTGTTGGCTCCTCTGTCACGTGGAGAAGGAATCAACACATCCCAGGAACCTCCCGGATTGCTTATGCCCTGCTGTGTTGTCCCTCCAACAGATATCTGGGTGGTTAAAAGTCCCCCATGAGGACCAGGGCTTGTGAACATGAGGCTGCTCCTATCTGTCTATAGAGGGCCTCAGCCGCTCAGTCTTCCTGGTCGGGTGGCCTGTAGCACACCTCCACTATACAGTCACCTGCCCTCCCTTTAATCCTGACCCATAAGCTCTCGGTCAGCTCCTCATCCATCCCCAGGCAGAGGGGATCACACAGAATTAAATTGCAGGGGCACCTGTAGAAGCTCACAAGGAAAACATCCCGTAAGACACTTTCAAGAGTTTCTGCTGTTCTGCACACTTACTCAAAAGGAAGATACTAAGATATCTGTCTAGCTGTAGTCAGATGACTTATAACATGTTCTCCATAATTATCTGCAGAAGCAGTTTCAAAAACAAAGAAAAAAAAATTGAGATTATTCTTGTGTTCCTGTGAACTTTGAAAGTACAAAACCCAGAAACCTGTCTGCCCTCTTTTTGATAAAAATGGAACTGGATTTCAGAAACTGAAGTGTCTAGTAAGACAAAGAAACTGGGATGAAGGCACTGGTAGCAGCATCTTCAGTCTTCTGCAGACTTTCTTTAGAGAGCTTGCTAAATAAATTTACAGCTTTGATTTGTCTTGGCAGCAATTTTTGGCACCAGAGAAATTACACATTTTGTAGTTTCCTATTGCCATTAATATTTATATATGTACTATAATTAAACATAATTTGTCACTCCCCTCTTCCAACCTCCTATGAAGAGAAGTGGTAGGAGTTCTTGTGCTTCTCACCAGGATAATGAACCAGAGTCAGCCCCTGGGTTTCTAGTGGCCTCTGGCTTAATAGTGGCCTATTTAAATTTCAAAGTCTTAAAAATGCATGGGCTCTTTTTCACTAAGACCATGCTCATTATCACAGAAGAAACCTTAGTGAAAACAGCAGATTTTATGTACTGTGTAAGTTCTGCTTCTCTGAAGATACTTTGGCAGTATTCTCACTCAAGCTTCAGTTCCCTAGCACAAAACAGGCAGAATTCCCCACACTTTTTTTGGGCAGCAGGAATGGGCTCCTCACCATTGCTAGTCCCACGCATTCCTGAGCTTAGCCGTTTCCCTTGCAAGTTATTTCCTTTTTTTTTTTCCCTTTGCATTCAAGTAAGCCTATCATCTACAAAAAGGTATTTTGTTTTGTTTTGTTTTTTTTTTTTAAAAAGACATGCTTTAAAAATGTAATTGCATTAGCCTTTTAAAGTAAGCTAGATACTATATCTTTAGAAGGACCTCCTTCCAACTGTGACGGAAGGCAGATGGGTGAGAAAAAGCTGCCAGAAGACTGTCTTCAGAGAACAAGAATAAAGCTGTGTTTCCTTGTCTAAAGAAATCCCAGCAATACAGGATTTTTGCCTTTAAACACAAATGGCTTAAGAAATGTCCTAAAAGTTAGGACTTCCTTAAGAATTTAAACGGTATAGCAATTTCCCAAAAAATTTACAAGGCAGAGCCTGCCAGTGACTCTGACATAGAACAGTCATTGTTGTGGAAAGAGCCAAAGTAACCTAGAACTTGCCCTCTCCTCTCCAGCCTCATCTCAGTGTCTGCTAAAAATCACGGAACAGATCCTCCTGGAAGTTATGTTGCAGCATATGGAAGACAGGGAGGTGATTAGGGACAGCCAGCATGGCTTCACTAAGGGCAAATTGTGCCTGACTAATCTAGTGGCCTTCTACGATGGAGTGAATGTATCAATGAACAAAGGAAGAGCTACAGAAGTAATCTACCCGGGCTTCTAGAAGGCTATTGATACACTCCCCCACAACATTCTTACCTCTAAATTGGAGAGATAGGAGTTTGATGGATGGATTATTTGATGGATAAGAAATTGGCTGGATGGCCATGACCAAAGAGTTACAGTCAACAGCAAAATCTCCAAATGGAAACCAGTAACGAGTGGTGTTCCTCAAGGGTGCATACTGGGACCAATACTATTTAGTATCTTCATTAATGACAAACAGTGGGATTGAGTGCACCCTCAGCAAGTTTGCCAATGACACCAAGCTGTGTGGTGCAAGTGATATGCTTGAGGGAAGGGATGCCACCCAGAGGGACCTTGACAGGCTTGAGAGGTGGGCCTATGCGAACCTCATGAAGTTCAACAAGGCCAAGTGCAAGGTCCTGCACATGGGTCAAAGCAATCGCAAGCACAGATACAGGCTGGGCGGAGAATGGATTGAGAGCAGACCTGAGGAGAAGGACTTGGGAATACTGGTGGACAAAAAATTGGACATGAGCCAGCAATGTGTGCTCGCAGCCCAGAAAGCCAACTGTATCCTGGGCTGCATCAAAAGAAGTGTGGCCAACAGGTCAAGGGAGGTGATTCTCCCCTTCTACTCTGCACTTGTGAGACCCCACCTGGAGTACTGCGTTCAGCTCTGGGGCCCCCAACATAAGAAGGACATGGACCTGTCGGAGGGGGTCCAGAGGAGGGCCACAAAGATGATCAGAGGGCTGGAGCACCTCTCCTATGAAGACAGGCTAAGAGAGTTGGGGTTGTTCAGCCTGGAGAAGAGAAGGCTCTGGGGAGACCTTATAGCAGCCTTCCAGTACCTGAAGGGAGCTTAAGAAATATGGAGAAAGATGTTTTACCAGGGCCTGCAGTGACGGACAAGGGGCAACATTTTTAATCAGAACGAGGGTAGATTTAGACTGGATATAAGGAAGAAATTTTTTACGATGAGGGTGGTGAAACAGCGAACAGGTCTCCCAGAGAAGCTGTGGATGCCCCACCCCTGGATGTATTCAAGGTCAGAATGGACGGAGCTTTGAGCAACCTGATCTAGCGAAAGAGGCTGACCTCCATGGCAGGTGGGGTGGACTAGATCTTTGAAGATCCCTTCCAATGCAAACCATTCTGCAGTTCTAAAATTGCCCAGATTGGAGTAGTTGCATTACATGTACAACAGAAATTTAACTAACTTTTCAGATAAGGCTACGTTTCTGGACACAACAGAAACAACTGGTACAAAATGAACACTTTTGCAGATAATTCGTTCAGCGAATCAGCTTGCTCAATTCGAGTATCTGTTAACAATGTTAAACATTTCAATGATATTTGACTCATTTTACAACTTAGTAGAGCTCACAGAAGGACACCTTTTTGATTAATGCAACAGCAAGAAACTAGCGAGCAGCAACTACATAAGGAAAAGTGTCTTATATAGCAAGAGAAAAATAATAGTTAAGTTCTGAAATTACATATGCCCACGCAAAGTTAAATACCAGTTACGGTTTATCAGTCTACCAGCTTCTGATGCTGTTTAAAACCAAAAGACCAAAACCTTTTTTTAATGTTAGACACTAACGACAAAAGCAGACTCTTGCCCATATTAAATCTTTAGGGAAGTATCTGTTTTCTTGTCACAAACACAAAACTGAACAAAAATAATACATTCAAGATTAACACCAGTCTAATCAGTTTCTTTTCCACTATACAGGAAAAGATTTCTTTAATGACACTGGTAAGAACCACCACTACTCAAGTAAAAGCGATGTCTGAGAATAAACTTAACCATATATCCACACCACATTTAATCAAAACAGAACTTGTTTCATGAAGTAGTTAACCTCTAACTAAGTTTCTTTGATGATCACAGATTTTAAAAACGAATTGATAATTTCATCTCACCTGGCTGAAAATCTTGTGCCATTTGATGCAGAACCCGATGAAGATGTGACATATACACTGCTGATTGATCCCTGAGCCATTTCTGTAAAACAAACAATATGTATTTCAAGAATACTTCAAAACACACTCATCTAATTCAGTGGAAATGCTTAATCCTTTTAAAGTCCAGAAAAGGAGTCTTGCAACCAAAACAAGACATATTGATGTACTATAACCAAAATAGCATAATTAAAAACCAAGAAGCTAGTGCAAAAGCAAAATTTCAAAATACATTAAAAAAACATTTTATTTTGAAGTGAGCAAATTAGATGTCTTCAGTATTCTTATATAATGAAAATGATTAAACAGTATAAAATGAAGTCATGACCATGTTTGCACTTACTACCTTTTGCCTTTGCACGTGAATCAACTATAAATACTGTCCTCTTAAAAGAACTACACACTGCAAAGATCTACTTGTGTGGTATAATGCAAAATGTAGTTCTGCAAAGATCAACAGCCCATTCTGTATGAATATCTATGTTATTTGTTCCCTAAGGTACACTAAAAAGCATATATATTTGAGGACTTGTTAGAAAACTTCACCACAAACCAGTGGAAATTAACTGATCTTAAAATATTTTAAAGTTTTTTTTCTTGAGTCCCATATCAAGGAGGAAAACAAAACAACTCTTCTTGGAGTAACTAACCTGTCACATATGGTTCCAGAGCTTTAGGAACCAAACTCCTTGCAATTTTTAGGTCCTCTGCTGAACAGCTTCCAGATTCTAGCCCACAAGCCATTCCCATTCGTTTTAGTACTTCTATATCATCATGAATTTCAAAAGTATTGTCAAAATTAAATAGATATTCAAACCTGGAGAGGAAAAAAATGCCTCAATTAGCTTCAATTACTTCACCTTTCCAGTTTCAGGGAGTGCAGCATTTCAAAAGCTTAACACACAGTGTTAGTGACACATCACATTAAGCAATCAAATTTTTCAAGATTTATCTTTTTGCTAGCAAGTGACTAAAACTGTAATTATACATGCTACATAAATCATTAACAGGTTTAATAGATACAGAGCTTTAACTAAACATTTTGCATGTTTGATAATGTTTTCTTTAATCCCATTCCTCTGCCTACTGTGTAGGTTTTTTTCATGTTTTTAAGCTTTTCTAGTAAGCTAACAGTGCAAGTAGAAACCACTGCTACATTCAGCTTTTATTTAGCAGACAAAAAACCTAGCTTTTTGAACCAAAAGTAGAGAACAGCAGTTCTGAAAGCAAAATCCATTTTCAGTTCTGCTGGCTGCATCATGTTAAACCCAAAGGAAAACACTATTTGGTACAGTATTATATCAAACTTCAGCAGAGCTGCTTTACTTTGCTTCTAACATCTCTAGATAGTAAGTTGTAAGGAAGTTAAATGTGAACACAATTATTCTATTTCTTAAAAAGCTCTACAAAACTCTGTTTCTATTCAACATGATTAAGTTTTACCTGTCTGAAATGCATGTTCTCAATCTGCAAAAGGTAGAAGTAAATTTATTTGTATTTCATTTTTAACAAATCTAGATGAACACCTCAGCATGGATGTAAAACTCATAGCTGTACCAAAAGCCAGATAGAAAATTTTGTTAACTCACTTGTCATTTGAAATACTGCAGTCAATCACTGTCTTCTTGCTGGTGTTCACAATGATAAATGGCAAATGGATGACAGAATTGGAAGGTGGCGGTCGATTTGCCTGTTGTTCTGCTTGACGGTTTCGCTGAACGAGGTTCTTGAAGGCAATTTGCTACAAAAAGCAATAGTGAGATGAAAGTATGAATTAAACCTTTAAGATCCTGTTAAAAAAATCCCTCAGATGAAGAACACCAGCAATGGTTGCAGCAAGTAAATGCAGAAAAGAAAAGAGAGTGTTCACCATATTCCTGCATGTTAAGATGCAAGAACAGACACACAATAGTATTGAAAAATACAACACAGTAAAACTTAACTGAGGGAAAAAAAAGCATATTTTAATAATTACATCAGGACAGTTCCTTAGACAGATCCTTGACAGAACGAGGAGATAACAACAACTGGAAAAAGGAATTTTCATATAGCATCCAACTTCCGCTCTGTTTACTATTCCCTGCTAGCTACTGCGCTCCACAAGAACAGCTGAATGATTAATACTGTATTTTTGCTGAAATTATATCCTAAAAACCAGTTAACGTTTGGGATTTGAATGTCTGACGCTAGGTTTCTGAATTACTCAGCTAAGATTAGTGACTTTACTCTCACATCTTACCAAACTGCTTTTCAGAATGGAATGTTCATATTTTAAAAATCAGCAATTGTAAGAACTATAAATCAAGTTAACTATTGAAACTCAAGTTATAAATCTTACAGTAAGCCACCAAACTAAGAAAAAGTATTTTTCTGGTCATGGAATCAAATGAAATAAACAGGGATTAAAAACAAAACCCAAACCCAACACAGGGGCTGACAGAAATCAGAGAGCTGTTGAGATTGCTGTCCCACAGCTGTTTGTATTTTCTGCATGCCCTCCCTGAGATTCTCACTCCTACTGTGTAGGTAATGCAACTACTAAGGGATACATTCCGGTGAACCAGCAGCACAGTGACTTAGGGGATAGACTACTACTTCCCCCAGTGTACTAGAGATAATCTGGGAAGGAGTTCAGCAACTGTTTCACAGCGGTTAAGCCACGTACACAGCAGGGGCAGCAACATCCCAGAAAGACAAGACATGGATCATTATGAGAGATGACCTCTACAGTCACATAATTTTATCTACGGACTCTAACACAGAAAAACATTCCACATACAAGAACTGAATTGGAAAATTCAGAGGGTACGGTATGAACTACTGCTCCTGTCAGCATAAATGCTGTTTAAACATACTTGAAACTGCAAAAGAATTCATCATAACTCATGGAAGGTTGCTGGCTTCCCCCACAGCAATGGCCAGCAGCACAGTCCCAGCTAAACTACAGTGCTAAATTAAAACTGCATACACCCTTATCCTGAAATTCACCTCTAGTCTTAGAAGTTTCCCATACCTCACTGGGATAAAACAACCCGAAATACAGATGTAAGTTACCTTGCCCTATAGACAAGAGTACCTTGACTGTACCTGTAGAATGAGTTCTTGTAGTTGAGACTGTTTTTGCTTTATTCTTTCAAGTCTTCTCTGTTTCTCCACCTTAAGACAGAAAAAGGATTGGTTAGTTTGTTGGTCTTAAGTAGCACTTTATATCAACATTTTCTCCCCTTAAAATCACTTCAATAACAGAGAACTGGAGGTAGGACATACGATGTCAATCATTAAGGTTCTGCAGATAATTTAGAGATCTAACTATCAAGACTCACATCAGTACTACTGACGGTAACTGTAACAAAGAACAGAATTAGAACACTAGGGAATAAAGTACAATATATCAGGGAGAGGGCAAAAACATCTTTGCAAACAGAAGTTATGCCTCAAGGAATTATCCAAATTCTCTCAAGGAGGCAAAAAGCATGTAGACCAGAAGGATCCACTTGATGTAGTCTACTGATATGGGAGGTATTGGAGAAGATCCATCAAAGATGCTTAAAGAAATGAAGCTGCTATGGAGCCCAAGGTAAAGTACTCATAGTATTAAATACATACTAAATAACAACATAAAAGATAGGAGTCAAAATGGTAGGAAATAAACAGCTTTCTCAGTGGAGGAAGCTCACCAGACGACTCCCACAAGGACTTAATTTACAGACTGTCATTCAAATTATAAACGATCAGAATAAGGGGATGAACAGCAAGGAGACAGAATCTGCTGACAATGCTGGGTTACCTGGCATAGTACAAAGGAAGCTCATCATAAGCACACTCAAAGTGTCTTGTAGCAGTGAGTGATGACATCAAAATTATTTTTGGTAAATGTAACGTGGTATGTGTGAGAAAACATAATCCCATCCATGCATATTTTAGAAATACAATTACATTCAGTAGAGATCTTACATTACAGTATCTACAAAAACCATCAGCTCAGTACATCACAGCAGCCAAATATTTGAATTATTAGGCAAGGAACAGAGAACAAACCAGAAGTTATCACTACATCAGTGTATGAACCAGAACATTTACATCTTGAATTCTGTAGGTCTGGTGTTCCTATTTCGAAAAGGCCATACAAAAGAGCGATCAGGATAATCAATGGTACAGAACAGATTCCATACAAGGGAATAATGAATAAACTAGGACTCTACAGAAGGAAGAATGAAATAATGGCGGAGAACATGGGAGATACCTATAAAACTATGAATAGGATGGAGAAAGTGAATAAGGAATGACCACGTCACCGTCACTTCCAATAAAAAAAAAAAAAGAGAGGATATCAACTAAATATAGTATGTTCAAAACCAAACAAAAGGTATTTCATAAGAAGCTTCTAATGCACGTGAAACTCACTGCAACAAATGACTCAATATTAAAAGCAAACTTTGTACAAAGTAAAAATTTGTGGAAGAAAAATTAGCTGAGGGCTATTAAATAGAAGGATACTGTACCTGCCTCAGGTTATGCCTGAACCACAAGTTACAGGAGAAAACATCACTAAATACTTTCTCTAATCTTATA
Source organism: Fregata magnificens (assembly GCA_013389945.1). Taxonomy (NCBI): domain Eukaryota; kingdom Metazoa; phylum Chordata; class Aves; order Suliformes; family Fregatidae; genus Fregata; species Fregata magnificens. The sequence continues at coordinate 4,388 of WAAD01034954.1, read as the reverse complement.
CTCCTTCCTAGGTAACTGCTACTGTCAGNTTCTGTTCTTAGGTCCTTAAAATATGCAATAAAAAAACGACTGGAGTTACTAGAGTCACTTGAATGCAGTTTTCTGTTTGTTTTTGGTAAAAAACAAACAAACAAACACCCCACCCCCCAAAAAAACCCCACAACAACAAAAAAACAAAAAACCACCCCAGAAGTGTACACAGTTGAAAAAACTGCAAAAAGGCATGACAGTATATTTAAAAAGAAAAAAAAAAAGGTAGGACCAAGTCTTATAATTTAGCATTAGAAAATAAGTCAAATAACCACCTTCCCCTCAAAAACTTACCACAACTCACCTGAGATATTTTCCTATCACATGCATGTAAACTACACTGCTTTCCAT
>WAAD01034953.1:8173-76883 GCA_013389945.1 Fregata magnificens | reverse complement strand
GGCCGCCCCCGCCAGAGCTCTGCTGTGGTAGCCCGGGCCCTCGGGTCCCGCACGGTAAAGTTATGGAAACACGCCTGTGACTGGAGCGCAGTATTTACTTACGGTGTTGCGCTGGTTTAACTTAAGATGTGGTCTGTGCACTGAGTCAGTTACTCGGGTACGAGACGTTTACTTAATGGTTCCAGCTCTACTGGTTTTGCAACCGAGGGGGCCAGAATTTGTTGTTTTTAATGGAAACATAGATTTGGATATTACATAACTCTGGGAGCTGGAGCCCTAAGCACGTGCCTAGGCCTTAATTCCTTTTGCCCAAGGATACGTCAACCTTGTTGACAAAGTTGTGTGTAAAAAGTGCAGAAGACAACTGCTCTTTGTAGTCATACTTCAAATTCTTGTACAGTATACCATTCCTAATATCCTATTTGTCCATGTCAAAGGGACAGAGTTTGGCTTTTGGGTAGATGGCCAAAGCTTACTGCCACATCTTAAAAAAAACAAAGAAGTTAAGTCCTTTACTTGTGGGCAAAAAGTAACAATTATTACCTAACTTTCTGTAGTAATGAATGCATACGTTATTACTTGCTTGCTCCACCCTCTGTCAAATATCTCCTCTGGCTCAACTTGCATATTTTCAGCTGCTATTACAATTCAGAAAGGGTGCACATAGCTGTTTATGAATAAAAATAAATAGTGGTGATATATTTTGTTGTTAAGTAATCTGGTCTAGGATCCAGGCTGTCCTTCAGTGAACTGCTTTTAGAGCATTTTTTACCCTCTACAGGATTCATTTTCTGAAGTAGGATCTTGATAAAACAGGAGACATGAGGTTTCGTTTTGTAAGCTTTGTAGCAATGCAACAAGCAGAGCGTTAAAGATGAACACGAAATAAAATCAACATGGTATGTTCAGAGTAAGGGCCTGATCTGGCTTGCTTTTTTTTTTTTTTTTTTTTTAAATAAAAACATTCCATTGCTTCAGACTATAAGCCAGACCTCTTAAGGGGAAGAGGAAAAAAAAAAAAGGAAATTCTGCTTAGTATTGGGAGATCGTATGAAAAATAGCCCCTCACCACAGCCAAGAATTTCAAGCCACTCTTTTGCTTTGGTGCTTGTGGCACTTGCCACGAGCATCACTTTAACTGGTCCAAGCTGAGCTTTCTGCATTGATACCCATGCACATGTGCAGCAAGACTGCCTCAGATTTGTTACTGGAATTGCAACTGAGTTTCTTATAATTTCTGGATTTTAAATCCTCAGCCACGGTGGCTATTTGATTCTGTAAATCTTCCCACCACCACCACATTTTTGCTGCTCACAAATGGAAAAGTATCAAAGCAATCTAAAAGTAAGTGCCCAACACGAGTGATTTCAAGAGTACATGAGCATAGTGTAGTAAGCGTGATTTGTCAGCCAGCTGCTCTATCCGCGAAGGATACTCATTTGTACGTATTCTGCCGCAATTTCAGCCCAGGCTACAATAGCTCAGAACTTTATCTTTAGAGATGCTTATCTCAAACTAGTCTGCTGACAGGGTGGGGTACGCTATGGACAAGCTCTACAACCAGCTCTTCAGGCTAAAGTTTGTGAAACAACGTTAGATGAGGTCAGGTCTAGTAAAGACCGTACAAAGAGGACCTAACCAGTACACTTGAAAATTGTAATGTCCACAGGACAGGTTGTATATGTTATCTGATAAAGATATTCATCTTTATGAGAATATATTTTTAAAATTGTTTTTCTTGTATTGAACTTCAAATAAAATGCTAGAAGCAAAGAAATTTTTTGTAAGATATTCTTTATCCTAATTTAAACCATCTCGGAGGAACTTACCCCACATCCAGCAAGAGAATTTCTTTTGATTTTTTAGGCAGCTTTCGCTTAGATTGTAAACCTGTCAGGTCTGTACCAAAAAGGCCTGGTTTGTGATTAAAAACAACTAAGCCACTGTCTGTCAGCTGACTGCATTCATTTATACGGTGCTGTTAGCCTGCTTCGATTGGAAAATATCCCGCATTTCCTTAAGTCACTCCAGGGGACTAAGGCCAAACTGACATTTGCAGGTTGACCTGACTGGGCTGGCTGAAGTGGTAAATGGTACCACCCTTGTGCCCTGTCCACCTTCTTTTTGCAGGTTTTTATGTATGCAGCTGTGGCAGCTGACTGCTGAAATACATCTTCGCTGAAGTTAAGAGTTTGTAGACCAGCACCTGAGAGTAAACTGAAATTCGCAGCAGTTTATATGAGTCTGTCATGTAAGTTTAGGCTCAGCTGATGGATGTAACCTGAGTGCTTTTGATGATATATTTTTTGCTTAATTTTCTTGCAAGATTCACTGCCCCAGACAGCTCCTTTGTATTTCATCAAGCCTTGCTAAAGACTTGAATGATTGTCACTTCATTTGGACTTCTCCATACATTTCCCTTTTCTTTCTTTTCTCTTTTTTATTTTTTCCCCAGTTCTCTTTCTTGCTTTGCTGAACCTGCCTCGTCGTTCCTTTCCTAGCCCTTGCACTGGTACTTTGGCACGTGTTATCCTTTTCCTGCTTAGCAGTGCTTTCTTTAAAGCTGTACTCTTTTCCAACTGCCCATTTCTCCTGGTCAGGTCCATCTCAATCTCTCACCTTGGCAATTCCAAATAGCAGTTCCCAACTGCCAAGGCTCTCTGTGATTCCCAGTTGCCCCATTTTAATAGCTGTTTGATGCCTTATATGTCCCATATCCAACAGCAGGCTAACAATGTGGTGGTAGACTGGCTAAGCAGCCTGGTTTGAAAGCTGTGACTGGCGTGACTAACAAAGTCACTCTTTACATATCTAGACATCGAAGACCAAGAAACTTGAGAATATGGGTTGTTATGATTATGACTTGTCTCACCAGGCCCCATCATGCCACAGGTAATTTTAAAGAATTCTTCTGGGTTGTGACTTGGGTTTTGGTCTTGCATTTCACTCCCCACTCAAAGCCTGTGGTTAATGCGAGAAAAATACACACATACCTTCTCGGGTGGTAATCCCCCTTACATGACATATTTACTGCTGAGGAAAAAACTATCGTTCTGTTTGCCTTTTTTTATAATCCTGTAATTACTATGATTATTCATGGTGTTGACTGAAATTAAATTGAATTTTACTTGTATATGGACTTTCTGATCTTGGGCCTAATTTTGCTGTTCTGTCAAACTTGCTGTTTACTCCAAGCCCTGCCCTTGCTGTCTGTTCATACCAGTTTTGTGCCATACCTGTCTTCGTTGCCTCCTTCCCTTTCTTCTTTATCCTCTCTATTTCCTCGTTATTTCCATTGTGTTGATTTTTTTAGTTCCCCTCTTCTAAAAAAAAAAAAAAAAAAAAGAGAACCAACATATAATTCACTGCCTCAAAATTGTTGATGTAATTGATCCCTTTTCCACACCCTATGTCTGGCTTGTCTAAATTGATTGTAAGCATCTCAGGTCACAGACTGCCTGCTATATGCAAAATACAATGCTATAGGAAGCTTCTGTCGGAGTTAGTCTTTAGGCACAGTATAAATAAATAAATTTAATAATAATAACTCTATGCAAGTAATCCTATTGATTTTAATGGTATGGCTGAAAGTAAGTGCTCAAAATAAGAGCGGCAAAAAGGGTGCCCTATGCTACAGGGAATTAACATGAAGAGAAGATGCATTTAAGGAAGCATTGACAATATAACTTCAAAAAAAGCCTTATTTAACTGATTGCCTCTTGTAATTTGCCAAATAAAAGATTTTTATTGGTTTAGTCATACATTCATTTATTCATTTTATTTATTTAGTTATTGATTTTCATTTATTTATTTATCCACACTGAAAACAATGAAAGAGCAAACACGTGCAAGTGTTTCTGCTCCAAAAGGTGAGGTAAAAGCCTAATATCTATATGCAGTATCTGTACACGATGTCTATATACAGATGAGGAGGAGCTTTATAGAAAATAAGTTGTCGATGCCAACCTCTACAGTTGTTCAAGAGGAGCTCATCGTGGGATAAAGCAGGAAGGTCTTTATTTGAAAGTGCAGTAGTGGAATTCAGTTGTACCAGCTGGCAGAAAATAGGAGCTATCCTTTCAGTGTCAAGCAAAAGGTACGTAGGACCAGATCAGTGTGTGAATGGGCTTGCAACCTGAAGGCTAACAGTTTTGTGTGTGGTAGAGAAGACTCTCTCTGGAAAGATGTGGAGAACTAACAGTTAAACTGAAGAACTAAGAAAATGGTGTTGCAGAGCTTTCTGAATGGAAGCGAATGCTTTACTTGTTGAGGCCAGAGAAAAGGATGTCAACAGTAACTGAGATGAGGAGAGCTTGTGCAAGATTGCCAGCCATGTCAATAAATAACAAAGATCACATTTTGGTTGACATCTCCACAGCAGTTTAGACCAATCTGAGCCCAAACCACACGTTCCTAGCTCTGAGGTTCCACCCACTCCTTTGCACAGTTGGCTGTAAAATAACTCAGTAGAAAAGTGGTTGGTTTTCAGGCTGATGGTTTGTCTAACACACGCTCATTACCAAGACTTTAAATTGCAACGGAGACACCTGAAGTTTGAAAGGAGACAGTAATGAGAGACAATCACATCTATATTTGCCCATTAGGATGTTGAGTTATGAGCTAGAAGGGAAGGGAGGAGAGTCAAGAACAGCACTCACCACTGCTCTTGCAGAAAAGGGAAGGAAACACACGGGAAGGTACTGACAAGCCAAGCTGAAACAGTGATTGGAGAGGCAATAGGTGAGAATAATTGCAAAAGGTAAGATAGAACACTAGCTAGCTATGCTAAATGTGACTGATGGCCGGAGAAGAGATTGGTTTAAGATGGATTGAGAAGCTTTCAGGTGACAAGAGGAAGCAACACCACGTTTGAAGGGGATTTAGGGTAGGACCAGATAAGAGATGCGATTGGAAGACTTGTAAAAGTGAGATGACAAGAGGCNTTTTTTTTTTTTTTCTTTAATGTAAAAGAGACAAGCATGTCTGTGTGGGTGCTGTTGGGGTCAGAGCAGACTGAATGACTAGAGCTGTGAACAAATGAAAGAGTGGGTGTGAGGAAGATCAGGAAATGAAATAGGGTGAGGTTAATAGGGCAAGTGATGGAGTTACAGAAGATGTGTAGATAAGATTTTTGTTATTGCTACTTACAGACTTGTAGAAAGAGGAAGCATCAAGAGAATATTTTGTTAATTTTTAAAGAAAATGGTGAGACTAGAGGAGAGCAGCAAGGAAGGCTTGACAAGGGTTAGCCAGCAGCAATGAAAAGCTAGTTAGCATTACAGGCGTGCCAATAAGCTGCATAAGTAGAATTGTTTAGCTGTAAGAAGGCAGAAATGGAGGAGAGAGCAGGCTTGCAGGAGAGGAAGTTAGCTTGATCACAGGATTTCCGTCAGAGACACTTTGCACTGCAAAAGCAAGCATGGATGAAGCAAGTGCTGAAGGTAAGCCGGTACTGTGGGTAGGTATGACAGTTTATCATGAGAGACAGAAGCAAAAAAAGGTCAGTGGTGGATGAAAGCTGTATGTGTGGTAAATGTATAGCTAATAAACTGCTACTAAAGCAAATACATTTTTGTGTGCTTAATATCAAAATGCAAATAAAGCTAAAAGATGTGCAAGCTTCATTTTTAATCAAAGCAACCACTCGGTATTATTCCTTTAGCTTTTCCTCACTCTGTTACTTTCATCATTCTGTTTTTCCTTCCTTCTTTTTTTAACAGTCTACAAGACATTTGTTTCTCCACCTTCTTGCAGTATTGGAGTACAAAGCTCTGAAATAATATTTTTCCTTAAAAAGTTACTTATCTGTTGTTACTAGAATGCAAATGCACCTGCAGCCACAATCTTTCAGTGTTGTTATATTCCATGCCAGCTAAAAATAAGTGAGACAACTAAGGCTTGTTAAACCGCTTAACAGATAAGATACAGCAGCAAAGCTATGCCCAGAGAAGTATTCAGAACTGTAACGGTTCATTATGTTGTAAATATAATTTTACTTTTTTGAGTTTCTTTTCTTAAAATCACATCCCTGGCCTACAGAAGTTAGGGAAGATGCTTCAGACCAGCCTTTTAGTTATCACAAATATTTTTTCAAACACTATAAAGATAATATACCTAAGACAATGATATTAACCCAAGGTTGTAAGGTCAGGTTTATGGAATCCAAGGCTTTAGAAGAAACCTTTGAGATTCTACTACTGTAGAAAGATAACGCCTTTGTTAGGGAACACATAATGTTCTCTTCTCTTAACATGTGGGGCCACTTTAAATTTGTAAGTCTGCATTATTAAACCATCGTGGGAAGCATAGCAGGAGGAAACCCTTGGTAATTGGCTGCAGCTCCAGATGCAGCCACCAGCTCATTGGAGAGCGGAGGATTCTCCGAGGTTCTAAAATTAGACAATCTCCGCCCTCCAGAAATGCTTCTGGAAACAGCGAGGAGGAGAAATTCTAACACAGACCGAGGGCCCGTGGTGGGGAGTGAAGTGCACAGGACCCTGCTCCCAGCGAAACTGCGGTGTATAAGGATGCGCAGAAAGATACCTTTTTTTTTTAACTTGGTTAGCTGAAAAAAACCCGCACACAATAAAGAAACTGCAAGAGATTAATGTTAGCAGTGTTTTACATGGATATTAAATTCAACATTTCTTATGTAATAATCATTCTGAAATATTCATCCAGGCTGAGGAAGGCTTTGAATTGCTAAATCTAAGCTAGGGCTGTCAGACTTGTGCTCATTGACTTTGAAAAGAAACGACTCCTGCCAAATTAACTGTGAACTAAACTAAAAAACTGGTGAACTCTATCAGCTTTTGATTTTTTTAAATAATACATGTTTATCCATTATCTCTGTGTAGTTGCAGTGTTTACAATATCTTCAAATTAGATATTGGATAAGGTATCTCTGTTAAAGAAACAAATGCCATGCGCCTGTATCAGTGAAGGAAAGCCTGTATCTGAATTACTCAGTCTTGTGCACTTGGAACCTTTATTTTTTTAGGTACGTGAATAAAAACTTCAGTCTTTGATTTTCAAACATATTTCAAACTGGCTGGAAAGAAATAATTGCATAGTTTTGTTTCTCATTTCTACTTTTATGTTATTTACATTACTCATGAAAAAGAATAAGGCAAAGTGGATTTTTCTTACAGTAAAAACAGCTTTTGCAGTAAATTTGCTATTTCCTCTGCTAATCAGGGTACACAGAGTCGGCATCTATGGCTCTTAAATTGGGGTTTTTTTTGTCGTTTCTCCTTTGCATCTACTTTTGGTCTGATTTCATTAAAAAATGGAAGCCTATATACCTGGTTTTTTCTCCCTGTCCCTTTGTCACCTCAAGGACTCAAATGCGATGGCCAGTTTCAGCTGAATTTGCCAGCAGGCCAGAAGTCTTAACAGCACCTCGGCTCACACAATTTTTGAGAAATCGGTAATAAGAGGGGATGAGGCCCAAATGAGAGGGGGCACGGCTGCAGTGCGAGCTCAGTAGTTATCGGTGCCGTTCACTGGTCCACACCCTGATAGTGCCGGGCCCGCTGGCAGGCGTTCAGCCCGGAGAGCTGGCCACAGCATGTGCAGCCCTGCCCGGGGTAAACAGGGTGGATGGGGAGGCGATACGGGCGGCCTGAGGCCACAGCACCCAACACCTCGGCTTCCAGGTGGCGGGCCGGGCTATGGCACAGATCACGTTGGATGGATGATGGCTGTACAGTAATTGCTCCGAGCGGGAGCGGCCCCAGAGAGCCGGGGAAATAGGGAGTGCGCAGGGAGCGAGGTTATTGGCACGATGGTGGTAAAGTCTGGTAAAAATCCCCAGGGAACGCGGCTTCCCCAGTTCTGTTTATGGCTCACCTCATTGTGGTTTAACTGGGAAAACAGTGATGGTTTCTTACTCGTTACATGGTTGTTTTTGTGACAAAAGTGAAGTAGCACTGGATAGACACTGCAATTCAATAAAAAATGCTGAAAAACAATATTAGAGAGCTGTAGATTCAGGTTAGTACGTCTGGTATGCCGGAAGGCTGCGTACTGTCAGCTCCCGATCCCGCTGGTCAGGCGTGTAAACAGGAAACCTTGTGCGTGCTCCCACAATAAATATCGGTATTTAAATAACCTGAAGAAGGGCTTGTGTGCTTATTCTTTTTTCCAGTTACCTCAGTTTATGACTGTCTGCTGTGAGATCGTGCCTCCCTCAGCAGCCCTGAGCGCAAGGTAAAACCGACATAAAGCTTTTATTGTCGCGGAGAAATGAGATTTTTGATAGCTCCCCTCCAGATCACGCTGCTCCCTTCCTTTATGCTCGTATCGCAGAGGTGTCCATAATTAGGTAGATGTGGCCCTCAGTTATTTGCCCGGAGACCGCGGCCGTCCCGGGCTGCGAGGCGGCCTCTCGCTGCCAGCACACCGCCGCTCCCCCNAAATTTTGCTGTGGCAGGGCTGGGCTGGGCTGGGCTGGGCTGGGCGGGGGGAGCAGTCGCAGCCGCTGTGGTAGCAGAGCAGGCGGAGCTGGGTGCGTGGCGGCGGGTCCCTCACGGTAGGCGGGGCTGAGCCCCTCTCCGGGTCGGGCGGCGGGGAGGGGGTCTGTGGAGAGGAGGGAGTCGCTTCTTCGGGTCTCCATCGACTCCTGGGCCCCTCGGGCCGCCCGTGTCCGCGACGGGGTGTTCCAGCTCCGGGCTGGCTGCTCCGAGCGCCCTGGGTGTGTGTACTTTCAGTCTGGTTCCTAGGCGAAGGCGGCCCCGGCCGTCCTGCGCTCAGCTCTCGTCTTTCCTCCCCTGCGGGCGGTGGCAGCTGCCTCGATGGAGGCCGTAGCCTGTCCAACCAAATTTGAAAGCGAACGAGGAGTCTCAAAGGTATAGGTGCAGAAAAGATCATCCCATCCGAGAAGGCAGGTATAACTGAGCAATGATACATGATTTTTGCAGCAGTGAGCCGGCCAGTCGGCTGCGTACCTGTGTCTTGTCCAGTGCAGATGGAGAGAGACCTAGGGCTGTGAGCGTGGAGGCAGAGGGACGAGGGGGAAAAGAAGGACAGTGGTCACAAGCCTGTAGGAAACCCATCTGCGCTAGTTCCTCTACTCACACAACAATTTTGTATTCTTACTAATGGCCTGACCCGAACAGTTAGAAAACCGGCACTTTGTCTTGAGTCCATAAATATAAGAATTAAAAAACAATTGGGAAATACCCTGAGGCTCACAGGTGGCCTAGCTCCGAGGAGTAAGTCCCACACCACAGTCTTCATGCATGAGAATACAGATTTTTGGGTTTGGTGGAACACACGGTTGGTGGATGGAGGATGCGGGAGTACAGTGAGCCTGGCACATAGCAAAGTGTATGATAACGCTTCTCTTTCATACATCTTCTGAGTTAATCAGTGAAATATTAGAAAGAGAATAGTTTACATTTTATGATTGGCTAACAACATTTAATTTTTGGCTTATTTTCCACAACATGCTACTGCACTGAAAAAGGGAGTGTGAACTACAGAGTGCTAACTAGTCCAGAGAAAATCTCAGGTGAAATGGGGGTGACCCTCTCTGTTCCTAGAGTACACGGTAAATGTCACCGTAGGTGACTCTGTGGTCAACAAACTCCAAATATCATGAGCTGGTGTCATTGCAGTACGAAAGGAGCACGTGAATTCCAATTTAGAAGCCAAGATGCAGATGTTAATGCCTGAACCTCAGATTTTTGTGGAAAGAACTCTGGCCCTCATCAAACCAGATGTCATTGATAAAGAAGAAGAAATAGAGGATCTCATTCTCCGATCAGGATTCCTGATCATTCAGGTAATAGGCTGTGTTCCAGAGAAAATAACTGCAGTTTATAAGTCAGAACAATATTTGTCTCAACTTTCAGCAGTCAAGCCAGTAACTAAAAGCTAGAGTGTCCAAAAATCAATCTGTATTTTTCATGTCATCAAACACTGCTGCCATATTCTGTAGGGATACGTTTTGTTGGTGCATGGAGTGGAACAGAACAGACCGACTATTTGCTGACCACAGGAAAACACAGACTTGGTTAATAAGCTGGGATTTAGCAAACATACGTAGCAGATATGTGGATTCTCCGAAGTAACTCTTTGGAGAGCGTACCGTTGTGGCATCACAAGGTTTCATACAGCATGCGTTTGCCAAGTGGATACTTAGAGAATTGATGGAGTTAGATAGCTGGACAGTTGCGGTCTGACGTATTTTTTGTTTCCTCTGTTTTTAATGTAAATGGACTTTATGGATATTTAAATGGATTACAAATGTTTCATTTTATTGGTTTGGGCCGCTCAGTACAAGAAGGACACTGAGGTGCTGGAGCGTGTCCAGAGAAGGGCAATGAAACTGGTGAGGGGTCTAGAAAACAAGTCTTCTGAGGAGCGGCTGAGAGAACTGGGGTTGTTTAGTCTGGAGGAGGCTGAGGGGAGACCTTATCGCTCTCTACAACTACCTGAAAGGAGGTTGGAGCCAGGTGGAGGTCGGTCCCTTCTCCCAAGTAGCTAGTGATAGGACAACAGGAAATGGCCTCAGGTTGCGTCAGGGGAAGTTTAGATTGGATAGTAGGAAAAATTTCTTTACCGAAAGAGTGGTCAAGCATTGGAACAGGCTGCCCAGAGAGGTGGTGGAGTCGTCAACCCTGGAGGCGCTAAAAAAAACGTGTGGATGTGGCACTTCAGGACTTGGTTTAGGAGGCATGGTGGTGGTGGGTTGACGATTGGACTTGGTGATCTTAGGGGTCTTTTCGAACCTTAATGATTCCATGATTCTATTCTATGATGTAAATAGGCCGTACTGAGCTTGTCCTTTTACATTTTGGACGTGACACAGAGGCTGCGGGAATGTTGCCTCAAGCACCGGAGTCAGACCCTGTGCTGCTGTGACTTCGAGCAGAGATTGTGTTGAGAGAAGATTTGCTGTTAGCTAATAAGAAACGTATTCTCTCAGTCCTCTTTTATGGGGCTCTTTATACACTCGGTCTGTAAGAGCACTGGAAAAAAAATTATTACAATAAGTCAGAATCTGGGGAATAAAACAGAAGGCGCAGTGGATCGCTTGAAGCGAGGGGTATGTTAGGCTCTTCGGCGAAGAGCCAGCAATGCTGCTCCGTGCCTGGCAGGACGGTTTTCCTCGCGTTTAGCTGTCGTTCGTAACCGGGCCNTCCTCCTCCTCCTCCTCCTCCTCCTTCTTCTCATGCCGGCCCCGCGGCAGCGCCCTTGGCCGTGGTAGCCGGCTCTGTGGCACTGCGTGAGCGACGACTGCTCTTCTAGATATAATTTTAAGATTTTTTTTTTTTTTCTGGAAATGTAGTAATTTTTCTTATTCTTGTAAATGCCCCTTTTTCACATTTGTTCTTTTTTAATTTCCTCCCTTACCTTTCTGGTTGTTTTATTTATACAAAATGTATCAGAAGATGAGAGAAATTAGACCTCCTTGATTTATTTTTTTAACAACAAGGTGTTTAGCGTCTTCTGATGTCTCCAGTGGCTTTGGGCACCAAAATGATAAGGAATCTGAATTTGTGGTGCTCTTATGTTGCATAAGTTCGGGCTCAAAGAATGCACTTATAAAAAAATTTCTTTACTTCTCGTTTTGTGACTGCCCTATGCCTTCTGATAACCTCCCAAACTTGTCCTAATCCTGGGCACCTGCAGGCTAGGCAGCTATTGTGAGAATCATAAAGCATGAGTACTGAATGAAAAATAGAACAATTGCATAATTAACGGTGTGGGCTGAAGAGAAAATTGTTTAAAAGTAGAACATTATGCTGGAGCAGCTGAGTAATTAAATCCTGCCCTTGTAATGCTCTTCACTTTTTCTGTACTGTGCCCTGACTGTACCTTAAGTCATCCAGCAGCTTTAAAATGCTGTAGTTTGCGTAGGCTAAAATCACATCATACTCAAATGGCCTGTTTGTGTGCTTAATTAACTTGGTAAACTCTTGCTCTTTGTTATTCTGTATCTCAAAGAGGATCAGATCTGGGAGAATCAGATTAGTCTGGGACCTCACTCTCTGTTCTCCTGCACTTCAAGATATGTCTGCACCAGAGGACTGTATCCTACCTGAGGTAGAAGCTATCTTAATTTGGCAAGCTTTTTTTCATTCTTTTTTTCTTTTACACTTTATAGAAACGGAAGCTCCAGTTAAGCCCAGAGCAATGTAGCAACTTTTATGCAGACCAATATGGAAAAGTGTTTTTTCCTAATTTAACAGCCTATATGAGTTCTGGACCTTTAGTTGCTATGGTGCTTGCCAGACATCACGCAGTCTCATACTGGAGGGAATTGCTTGGACCGTCAAACAGCATAAGAGCTAGGAGAACTCACCCTCACAGGTAACTCACTGATTGGCCTTTGTGAAGTCAGAAGGATTTTGTCTCTTAATTGAGACCAGAATTTCTCTCCTTTTTTTTTCTTTTTTTATTTTACAATAGAGATACAAGTCCATATGTATTGCTTTTATATGCTCTCAGACTATAGACACTTGGAAGGGATTTGCAGTTGCTTATCAAGCAGTTTTTTCTCTTGTTTTTAGCTTAAGAGCAATATATGGGACTGATGATCTGAGGAATGCACTTCACGGCAGTCTCAGCATTTCCTCAGCAGAAAGAGAAATTCGATTCATGTTTCCAGAAGGTAAAATGGTGCAAATAATACATTGCCAATCTTTGGGAGGATAGTGACCTCCCCTGTTATTACTTGTCTCTGTCCAGACTCTAGATACAGTTGGATTTAAAGAGGTTGGGTTTGTTTGCTTTATGAGAGTGTGAGTCTCTTTATGTACAAGCTGAGATTTTACACTGTGAAAGGCATACTAAAACCGATCTGAAAAGCCATAGAGTTACAGGGATTGCTTCTACTTTTCAAACGCTGTGGTCTGGGAATGAGAGGAAATGGGAAGCTATTACACTCCAGCATGTCTTCCTGGCACTGTCAGCCCTGGGAACTCCTGTTGGCTTGAGAAGACCCACTCTCTTATTGGGCTCAGGTTGAGTAATTCCGGTTCAACAGCAGCTGGATGCTCACATGATAGTGCAATTCCAAAGTTAAGTGCCAGAGAAATGGGCCATAGAACCTGGAAAGGCTGAGAGAGGATCTCTTGTTTGTAATGTAACAGTTGAAAGATGGCTTTGCTCTCTGACAGAAAGCTGCAAGGGAAACTCTGCTAGAAGAACTTGTCTGTTCCTGTCGACTGTATCAGTTAGTTTAATAAAAGATGTTGCATTTCCCTACAAACCTTACCCATTGTCAACCATGTCTCTTCTCCTCACCCTAATGACAAAGCTGGACTTAAGGTGAGATTTTTAGAGTCTTCAGAAACCAGCTTCACACTGCAAGAAGGAAGTATTAAGCATGGGATATACTGTTTCTCTCATGCCCCAATGCATCTTCAAGGATATAGGTTTTCCCCAGGTGATCCAACTTCCTCCCCTTTCATAATTGTCTATAATTAGTAAGATGACCTCAGGGACATTGTAAAGGGGTTCAGGTAGTTTCTTTGCAGTTTGTTGTGGGAGAAGCTATAAAAACCATTATGTATTATTAACTTATTAAGGAAAACAGCAGCTCTCATATATAAACAACCTTTGAAAGAATGCCTTTTTTTAATCACTCTACAAGCTGCTTTGCAACACCTGTGGTTACTCTTTACAGTGATCTTGGAGCCAATTCCGGCTGGACAAAGAGCTAGGGATTACTTGAACCTTTATGTAAAGCCTACGTTACTAGCTGGGCTCACTGCACTGTGTAAAGAGAAGCCGGCAGATCCAATGGTATGTACAGTATATCAGTATTGTGTTGCATGCTTTGTGATACATTTACTTCATATTAGTAAAGTCCCTGTATATGGGAAAGCTACTCTTTTGTTAAAGAGCTGTGCTGTTTTAGCTACCTGTCAATGAGCTAATCAAATAACATTTGCCTTTGAAGAAGTTGATTGGTTTGTTAACCGATGAAATGGGGACCAGGACTAAATGAAATCAGCCTTGATGAAATGACAGGGTTTTTAGGTGACTTCTGTAAAAACTCTTTCTAACATGTAGTTGTTACAGATGGCTGGAAAAGTAAATGGGTACTATCATATGATGTCAAATATAAGTTTTTACTTTATTTACTGTTTCTGAGGTGAATTTGAGATGAAATAGCTCTCATACAACAGACACTAAGTGAGATTAGGTGTTGAGTAAAATACTGTAGAGTTCTTAGCAAGGCTGTCTATATTTTGTCATTGTTATGTTTATTTAAATTAATATTATCAATCCCTCTTTAGGATAAGCTGATATTTTGACTATACAGCATTGATTAGCATTTACTTGGGTTGCTCCGCAGATCACCAGGAACATGAATTGTGATTCTTTTGAGTGAAACCTGTCTTGAATAGTCAAACTGACCTACAGAAAATACTTGTCTTCTTGTGACCCCTTTCTCGTTATCAAGCTGATGCATCTTGTCCTCCTCTCACATATTATTCCTTTTAACCACGGATGTCATTCAAATTACAGTTCTTCATGGAAACACTAGAGTTAATTTCCTGTTTGTTTTTTGTTGGTGGTGGTGGGTTGGTTTTGTTTTTTTTTTTTTAGTCCCTAAACAAAATTAGCTTTCTTTCATCTGGAAAAATATGGTAAATATTTTTTGTATTCTTAAAGTTCAAGTCGTTCACACTAGTACTTCTTTAAGGATGCAGATAATTAATCACTGTGACAACTTACTGGCAGTTGTGGTGGATTCTACATCACTATCAGGTTTTTAATCAACATTGCATTTTTCTAAAAGATACGTTTCAGAAAAAAAGCCTGAAGAATAATTCAGGGGTGTTTCTGTGAACTATGTGGTATACATGAGGTCAGATTAAATGTACTTTGATTGTTCCAGCTTTATAACCTGTTCACTTTATCTGTATGTCTAAGACTGTTACCACAGAAATCTAGAAAACAGAAAT
Organism: Fregata magnificens; assembly: GCA_013389945.1. NCBI lineage: Eukaryota > Metazoa > Chordata > Aves > Suliformes > Fregatidae > Fregata > Fregata magnificens. The sequence goes on along the minus strand of WAAD01034953.1, from coordinate 61,956 downwards.
GAAGAAGTCTTTTCATCCATCCCTTTGCCCGAAGGCCAGACCAATTGTATCTAATCATTCCTAACAAATGTTTGTCTGGCCTGTTCTTTAGCACTCCAAATGATGGAGAATCTACAGTCTCCCCAGACAATCTGTTTCAGTGCTTAATTATACTTAGTTAAAAAGCTTTCCCTAAAAGTTAGCCTAAGTGCTCCAATTTTAAGCCCATTACTTCCCCCCCGCCCCGCCCTCGCTCCCCAGAGGACATTGGAGACAATGTAATACCTCCTTTTTTTGCAGCAACCTATTGCATATTTGAAAAGCGTTACCATCTTTTTTTCCCCTTCGGTCATCTCTTCATTATATTAAAAACTGATTTTTTTCCCCCTCTTACCTTACAAGTCACATTTCTCTACCTCATTGTTTGTTTTTGCTTCCTATTAATCTCTGCATTCTGAGCACAATTTTCTAGCCAGTTATGTGGCAACTGATAGTAACTTCGAGACCATGCTTTCCTTCCTTGCTTGTAAGAAAGCTATAAAGCTATATGAAGCAGTGTCAATAGCTTTACTAAAATGAAAATATGGTATTTGCTCCTTCTTCCCTGTCTATAAGGTCTGTGACCTTGTAACAGAAGGAAAATAATGTTGATTTGACACTACTTTTTTTCAGAAATATGTGTTGGCTATTGCTTTTCAGTTTGTTATCTGCTAGGTGACTTACAGGGAGATTGATGAAATGTTTTTTTTTTCCTAGTATCTTTCCAGGAACTGAAGAACTGAAGTTGGGGTGATTTGGCTCTAATTTTTTTTTCCCCCTCTTTATTTTGAAGATGGCATCAGAAACTATCTGTCCACTCAGAAATACTTGCTACCAGCACAGAGATTGTCTCAGCCAATTCCCTAAGTAACACAGGATAAATTTAATCAGGCTCAAATGATTTAAAAATTTCTTTTTCCCAAGTAGTCTTTCTAAGGGCTTTTGGGCTTTTGTGGTTTGGGATTTGGGGTTTTTTTTGTTTGTTTGTTTTCTATTTCTGTCTTGAGTTCTTACTGTTGTTCTGCTATCGCTGACTAACCTGTGGGGATTGTCATAGTGCTCTGTTTATTGTCTCTTTCTTTGCAAACCAATCTTTTTGTACCTGGTAATAAAAGGGAGTGTTGCTTACCTTTACTGGTCTACTAGTCTATGAATTCTTTCACTTCACAGTATGGTATGAAGTTTGTTGTACTTAGCATTCCAGAAACTAATCGTCAACAGCCTTGTGAAGTAAATAAGGATGTGTTAAAAACTTCTCTTTACAAGTGGAGAAACCGAGGCAAAGGGTTAATTTGCCTAAGGCCAGGCTGAGACATCGGCAGATGAAATTAGAACTCAAGGCATTCCTACCTCCCACATTCTTATTTAAGTACAATTTGCTGGAAAAATTAGAAGATGAATTTCAAAAAGTAACCATGTTTTGTTTTTAAGTTTTAGGTACTATAAGGTGATTTCAGTGCAGAAGACTGGCACTTTTAATGAACGATTACTAGATAAAGTATCTGTAAGTGTTGTCAGGAGTAATATTTCATTAAGCAGTTTCATGCATATTGTACAGCCTCATTCCAAAACAGAGTTGACTGGATTATTTGAAGTATGGCTCAAATGTTCTTAGACACACAGATAGACATTGCCAGGAAAAGTTGTCTTCTAAAGGTCAGCGTGAATTGTTCAGAAGCAATATAGGCTGTGAAGATTTAAAAGAACATTTTGAAAAAACAGGTTATTCGTAAGTCCGTTTTTTCTGAAAGGCCTTCATTTCGCAGCACGGTAGGAGAGTGTCTGTATCAGAGGTTTCAAGTAATCCTTTTAATATTCTCCCATACACTTAATAGGAAACAGCAGAAAACTGAAAATGTTTGGGTGTTTTGTTCCACAGACTTGGCTTGCTGACTGGTTGATTGAACACAATCCTAATAAACCTAGGCTACAACATCAGATCACTGAGGAAGAGCATCAAGGGTGAGAGCTCAGTGGAAACCATCTCAAGCATTCCAAGTTACAGATATATATTATAATTTTCAATGTATCCCTTGGCTATGTAATTAATATTATCTGAAGTAAATGTTATTGTCTTAACTACCTGTGTCTTCATAAGATAAATAACCTTACACTTAACCAGAATGTAATAGTTCTAGCAGCTTTTCTATTGACAAAGTGAATCTAGAATTACATGATAAATGTATGGAGTCAGGTGATTAGAAAAAGACAAAATTCTCAACAGGTGTGACAACTGCTATTTTCACCATTTATCTTGGTTTGGCTGTCTGGGGACAACAAAATTACTTACACCAGTGCAGACTCCCAAATGACATATAGCTGGCCTGTGCTTTGTGAAACTGAGAGTTGTGTTTCAGCATTTTTTTAGCAGACACAAATTCCATTATGAAGGGAGGTACTTGGATGTAACTTCGAAAACAATTACTGGAAGCATATTAGTATCTTAGAATTTTAATTGCTGATTACATCACGGAGTTAAGGTCACTCTTGAAGATGATTCACTTGAGCCTGACATATTTTGTTTGAATGTAATTTGAAGGACTTACTTGAAGGTACATTGAATGTACCTTTCCCATCTCAGTGGCGAAAGGCACAGTCATTATAAATCAGTCTTTGATTTCCATTAGAAGTCACAAGAAGGTGTATTTTAGTCAAGGACTTAAGGCTGTCTTCCAACATTTGTTTGAAAGAAAGGTGCTTAATTGGAACAGCTCACCTTAAGGCTGTCTTCTGTATTCTCCTGCTCTTAAAAGGTATGCTGATTTCTGTTGTTTTCCTTGTATTGTTGTTTACCCTTGAACTTTAATGTGTTCTATTTGAGAATTTCAAGAGAATGGGTTAGGGGCTGTGCTATTCAACAGGCAATGGGTTAATCCCGCACTATTACCTTTCCTAAAGTAACTGGACTGGTTTTTTGGAGGGCGTGGGGCTTTTTAATTTTCTTAAGAGCTGTACTTGGCTGTTAACTTCAAGCTTTGTGTCTTGTGGTTTGACTGGCTAGGATGGAGAAAACAATGTCATTTTCACAACTCTGAAATATTAGTATGCTTGACTAATACTAAACAAAAAAGCAATTTCATAATTTTTCATGAAAAACTTGCTCCCCCGACTTGAGTAATTACTAGAAACATAAGCCATTTGTCTGTAACATTAAACTTTAAGCTAATTGTTTATCTTCTCAGTGGAATAAGCCACTATTACCAGCCCAGAGAATAAACATTTAGAAATCTGGTCCCTACAGTACTGAGACCTAAAAATCTTGGGACTGCTCCAATTACAGGACAGTTGTGCTTTGTGGTTTCCTGTCAGCCAAGCCAAAAAATTTCTTTTTTGAAGATGCCAGAAACTAAAATCCAGTGAATTCACAAGACATTCTCCTGTATTCTGTTAGTTACTATGGCATTTGCTTACTTATTTTGATATGATACTGCCTGACAATAAATATCTTCTTTATGTTACTGCTGGAGTTTTCAGTTTGCTTTTGTGACAGACCTGTGTTATATTGTACCTATAGAAGATCATAACTTCCGTAGAGAGTATGTGGGTCCTTACCCAGGAGAAAGGGCAACAGCAGCTGATGTTGCAAATGTTACCTTTATAACCCGTGCAATATAAAGTTTCGGTCATTCAAGCGTGTGTCTATTATGGATTTATTCTCTAACATTAGAGCTAACACCTTCAGTTGCTGACTGGTGTTCACTTCTGCTTTTCTAAGGGAAAGGTAGAAAGAGAGAAGATACCTTCATCCCTTGGGTGCCATCCTGACTCACTGTGTCTGTACATGTAGGACAAGTATTGATCCAGCAAATCTCACATCTGAGTTCTTGAGGAACCTGTGTTACTAAGTAGGCTGTGGGCCGAAGGTCAGTCCTGGGAATGTAAAATGGACAACCAGCCTGGTCCCCTGGGGGAGCTGTGACACCACGGGAGAGGCTGTTGGAGGATGTGCTGCTTACATTTCTTTTGGTCTTTAGGTTTTCATTTGGCCCAGAGTGGTATAGGCTTGGCCAGTGTTATAAATCCATATGACAGAAAACGTAGCTTTGGAAAAAACAGATGAACTGAAAGATGTCTTACTATTTGGTGTCAGCAAGGTAAGCTACTCTCTGTGGGAACGAGTGACCTGTCTTCTCCCTCTGTTGAGTCAAAATAATTACCTTGCCTATTGAGTTTTATTGGGTATTTTTAACTTTGAGGGAGTTCATTTTAGTTTTACTGCCTTAGTGCTGGAATAGAGCGATGTCCATAAAACCAGCAGTTCAGTCTGTTTCCCATAATTCTGGTTTTTTTCAACAGACTTTCTCTTGGAACTTTGCTTATCATATGCTTGCTGTCACCTGCACTGGAAGTTATGATTGTTCAGCCTTCCTGTCTCGTAAGGGGTTTATTATCTTTAAGAGCAGTTAAACTGCCAGGAACCTTGAACATACTTTAGAGATGGCAGAAACCTCACTTAAAGCCAGTTCCCCATTGCCTACATAAGTCAGAGCATTCCAGCATGCCGAGCTTCAGAAATGAGTCACTGTTCAGAGCTTAGGACTTTCATTCAGCAACTTTATGCAAAAAAAAAAGTTACATGGAGCTTTGCAAACCCTCGTCTTTCTCACATAGGAAAAGAAGAGAGGATTTGTCTGTCTGCCTTCATTCAGGCTATTAATCTTGACCATCCTTTAAACAACAGCTGTCTAAGCAAAGTTGGTACGTTGGTGATAAACTGATAGACGTTTGTCTCATGGCACTATATGAAGGAAAGGTGTGACTCAAACTCTTACTGTTTTCAGTACCATATTAGAATGACATTATTTAAAGACACAAGGGTCATAGTGAAGTCGGAGCAGTCAGATCAACATAATTCATGTTATTCTGGACAGTAAATGTTGGTCGTTTTTGGTGCTACCCAACAACAGTGCATCCTCTGAAAATACTGTGGTGAAAATACTGTGGTTTTCAATTTCCTTTTTAAAAAATTTGAAGAGTAATTATTTTTATTTTGTTGGAAAGAGAGACTCTTTGCACATCATAAAAAGGTAACTTGCAATAGGTTTTGCAGTACTGTTTCCTTTTAGATGCCAGTCAGTAGATTTGTTCTTGGACTAGAAATAGGAGTTTCAGTCCTCTCTACTGATTACCTTCTGCTTTGCTTTACTCGAGCAGACTTAGCTCAAACCAGCATGGCAATGTTGCAAGGACCATCACAGGAAATAGATACTTGCTTTTTCTGCTGTTAGAGAAACAGCTATGCTCCATCAGGAGCAGCTGCCCATACCTAGAAATCTTCCATAGTCTGGATGAGCTCCTCTGGGTGTGGAGTGTGTCAGCAGCATGACTGATGTGTTGAGCCTCCTTGGGAGGAGGCCTGTCAAATTATTGTTATGCTGCCTCCTGCCAAGTGATCATGGAGATGCTGCCATAAGCTCAGGGGAGAGCCTATTGTTGGTCTTCTGAGCCAGAAATGAGGCATTGTTGTAAGACTAAGCAGTTGGTGGGAGAAGGCAGCTTGCAGACAAGTGGGTGAGTGATACTCTGATAATGATAACACTGAAGGATTAAGAATTCTCTTCAGTTTACTGCTTGTGAGTGTTTTACAGCTGAAGGAGGTGATGCTTTCATTCAAAGTACTTTATGTAGCGTTGTGCTGGGTATGCTTGCATTTGTCTTGTATGGCATCATATTTTGTCCCCTGAGAGCACCTGACTGACTCACTCTTGCTTAGCTGTGGTACTATTCTGAAGCATGATTAGTTTAAAAAAAAAAAAAAAAAAAAAAAAAAGACACTGGTACCGTATAGGCAACTTTTTTACCACCATATTTACTTTATTTAAAAGTCTTCTCACCTGGGATCTCTGAGTCAGCCTGGATTACTAGAGAGAATTGCGAAAGACAGTTGGGTGCAGTCTGTCAGCCCCAGACTGCCTGGGCAAGCAATCATATATGAACTCACCCTAAATTCCAGGGAATTTTTATGTGCAAGAACCTAATTTGGCTCTAAACACTCTTGGCTTTAGTAAACTACTCTGTAAACCACCCATGCTTCTTTATAATCTATTTATAGTCAACACCTAAGCTCTCATTTCCTTGCAAGGGGACAGTTGGTTTTTTGTTATGTTTCCAGAATCTGCACTGATTGTCAGGTTAGGAAATTCTGCACTTCCAAAAGCAACATCTTATTGCTATGCTGGCTATCGGTTCTTATCTCTTTTAGGTGTTGTAAAGTTTTTTCTTACTGGGTGGCATTCCTGTTGCAGTGTGAATGACGGCAATGTTTTGTACGTATTTAGTTTTGTGTCAGGCCTCATCTCTCTCTGTGAGAAAATTCCCAGGAGTATTTAACGTACGCGTGTGGATAAATCTCCTGCATGCCCCATAAAGTACTTTACTATGGGCCAATATAAAGCAGTCATTACAGGGTGATGTTTAAACTTCTGAGATTAACACAGTCTCTCAATTGCACTTACTTATTTTTATAATGTGTAATTTAGCAACTGAACCATGAAAAGTTATGGCATAGCAAGGTCTTCTTAAAAACAGTGGTTCCAACTGTGCTTTCGGTTTGCTTCATTGTAAATCCAGAGCAATTCCATTCTCTTAGTTAAAAGAAGGAAGGAAAATCGGATCATTTCTGGGAGCTGCTCAGCTGGTACATTATACATACGTCTGAAACATATTGTCAGATGTTGGCATGGCACATTCTCCACTCCTATTGAAAGCTGAGCTCGTGCCAGATTTCTCTGTAGCCAGGCTTGGACAATACTGTTTTCTGCATGCAGAACACTTCGTCATTTGCCATTTTGCTAAGGGAGTTGTGCAATGGTGTTTCTGCCTGGACGAGGAAAGTTTGATCAAGCCTCTGTTCGAAAACCAGATGCTTTTTTCTGTGGCCACCACACCTCTAGATAGCCATGAGATCATTCCCTGCTACTTACCACTTCCAACTAAACTATCCCATGAGGCTATTTCAGGATACTTCTTTTTCTTCAGAAGTCTTCCATGTAAATATACTGAATTGACCAGCAAAGTTTTGACCGTGACTGTCTTTGTTTTGCAAAGTTCTCTTGTAAACTGGCACCATGCTGGCTTCCCTGAATAGCACCATCAGTGCAATTGAATTGGAGCAACAAAGGCGTAGGAAATGAAATGTCCATTCAATTTCCTATTCATGTAAATGATAGTTTATCATACTGATTATTAGCTTCATGTGTGGTTAGGATTGTGATGGTTCTTAAGCCTTTTATTGCTTTTTTTTTTTTAATGAACTGCAATAAAACATTGCCTCACCTGAGGGCTGACTCAGTGTCGAGGCAGTCTCCAAACTTAGTGTTGTAATTGCTATTAATTCATCATTACATATGGCAAAGAATGTCACCACACTACAAAGCAGCCATGATGTATCTTTACTAGTTGCTCATTCTCTGCACAGTGTTCCTTTTTAAGACTACATGGGATTCCTGGAATGAACAATTTTAAGTAATCCGTAAACGTAGTTTTAATAATGATACCTATTTTCTTTATAACATCTCTCCTCAGTAGTTGAGGGAATGCTGTACAAAGGAACTAGCAGTACACAAATGGTAACAAGGGTGAAGGTCAGGGACAGAGAAGTGTAATGACTCTCCTTGGGTCATCCTTTGGAGCAGCAGCAGGATCAAGAATAAAACCCATCTCTTTAGCTCCAGCTTTGTGTCATGTCAGCTGAGCAGTATGTCAGTATATGTCCTCAATAAAAAATGCCTGCCTGTAGTTTAAGGAGATTTGGCACCGTGTGCTGGATCTGTAGCCCAACCTAATGTCCTCTGAGTTAAGGTGGAGGAAGTCTCTTCACTGTCTTTTTTGGAACAGAATGCAAGTCAAGGCTACCGAACTCTGAACTCAGGCTTGTCCACCAGTCTTCCATGTGCCTAACACCTCAATTTTCCCATCTGAACATGGGCAAAGGTTCACATGATCATCCAATACCTCGTAGACTGCTAGGTTGAACAGTCCATTTCTTACGGTGTTGGCGCTCATGCACTTATTGCCTGCACTAGACTTTGGAGTGGAAATACGGGTAATTTCACAAGCAGATGGTTACTGCATATGCACTGCTGGGATCTGCACGTTTAAGCGCCTACTTGTATGTAGGGATGGGGAGTTTAACACCTGTGTTCTCAAGGTTTGCCTGTCATTTGGCACTTGGATCATTTGGCATATCATGTTTTGAAATGTTTCTTTGGAGACAATGACTGTTACCTGAATATGCGTAGAGAACTTCTCTGTGTGTGATATGATGTTTTAATGGAGAAAGCTACTATTGCTGTAATGCCTGTTACAAGTCTGTTAATCACTTCTGGACTTCCTAAATCAGCAATCAAAAATTAGTGGCCAGTTTTCTTTCAGTCCAGCCAAGGTTCATTTTTAAAAATAACATGTATTGCAGAATAACTTTAAAGAATCTGTTGGTCTAACATCTTATAAGAATGTCTTATAGTAAAGGAAAAAGTGGTATTTTAGCACGTCTCTTGCTAAGGCATTGCAGTAATAATTACATGTAAATTCAGTTTGGTGGGAATAAATTGAAACCAAAGCAACATTTCAACTGAAAATAGTTGTAAGAAAACTTTTACGTAACACAGCTGTGGGAGAGGGAGGCTGGGGAGCTGTAATGGAGAGTGAGAGGTCATGCTTCATCTGTGGAAGTGAAAATGAGCAGAGCCGGCATAGTTCTGATATTGTGTCTGTCTGTATTGAACTATCAGGTTTGGGGCGCAGCTCCAAGGCTGGACTAATTCAGCTCCAGTGGTACAGATGAGTCTGTGACCGGGAGGATCCGTGTTTCTCTGCTCTAGCGGCATATCCGACTGTTTTGTTTTCTGTTCTGTGTTGCTGTCTACAGCCACTAAAGGCAATGATCCAAGACAAAACCACACGGTGGTTACTTACACCACTTACACCATCTTTTGGAGCTGCGAAACAAAGGAACAGGTGGAGAAAAGGCCAGATGAGGACAGGCGTGTTCCTCTTCTCTGCAAACTCAGCTTCAGCTGCCTGTGTCTTCCTCTGTTCCTGCAACACTGAAATAAAATGTTTCCCTATGCCTCCACCTTGCAAATATTCTTACTGAACTCTGCTCAGCTCCGTGACGATCGCAGGTGTGTGTAGGCAGGACTGACCTGGACAGAGCGAGCAAAGACTGATGGACAATTAAATTTTCTAGCTATTTTTTTCCCCTCTAACTGCTTTTTTTCTGGGTAGAAACAGTTGAGGTGACCTTCATCAGCTGCCACAAGGCAAAAGGTGTGAGGCAAAAGGTGTAAGGCAAAGTATATTTTTAAAATCAAATGAACAGTTTTATGTGTGCTTTTAGAGATCTACCGCAGAAGATGATGCTGGGCCACGTCCTTAGGTACTATAATCTGGTGTAATTCTACTGAGGTGAATGCTATTATGTCAATTTGGGTATGACCTGAGAACATAACGCCCTGACAGTATAAACTGGCAGCTTTTGATTTTCGCTCCCTTGTACTGAAAAGATATTGGATCTTTCTTTATCTATCCAGTTCCAGTGAAAATCAATTGTTTCATTGTCACCTATTATTGTCACTATACCTAATCAGTATTAATTAGCTGTTCTGCTATAGGCTTTCTTCCTTATGGTTGAGAAAGTTTAAACACGAAAGAATTTTCAGAAGCCACTGTTTGTACGTACCAACCCACCTGTGCATGTGAAATAGCAGTACCTGGTGCCAAGTGGGTTCTCCAGAAATATAATGTATCTTTTATGTGCACACATGTATAACATTAAATTGTTTCTGCACATGGAAGTTATGGGATTTGCACGCTGGTCTGGAGATGACAGATTGCTGATGGGAATTTGTTTAATCTTTAGAGAAAAAATTGTCTTCCAAAAGTTTCTTCTTACCTTGGTGTATAGTGCAAGGGGAACATGTTGAGGCATGCTTTTTTCTGTTTGCTTTCAACAAAAATGGGAATTCTTTAGTTAAAAACAAAAAATGGAAATTCCCTTTTTTCCCCCCTCTCAAGTATATTTTGGTAACTGAAGCACATTCACACTTGGAGAGATGGGCCTGTTTTGCAAGGGAAAGCCAAAACATTCCAGTGCAGCTAATATTGCAGCTCCTCTGGTGTCTTAAGTTCAGGCCACAGCAGGGGGTGCAGACACCTAAGGGGAATGCGGTAACTTTCTGGATCTTTTCTTTGGAAGAAATAATAAGATGAGTCACAATTAACCCCTTCACCTAAATTAGTAAGGCTCTTGGAGATGAGAGGAGAGATGGGGAGTCTTTTAAGCAAGGTTGCAGCGGAGAGAGGCTGCCTTGGGGTAGTCTAAGTCGCCACATAGACTGGGCAGTCCTGTCCTTGCTATCGGTGCTGTTATACCTGACTTTGCTTTGTGGAAATCGAGATTTTTTTGGCATCGCTCTCTAGTTTCAAAGAGCTATTGCTTTCTCAAATGACTGAAAGTACAGAGACAATTTCCTGAGAAAGTATCTAAACCTTCACTTTGGAGGACGTGTGGTGCCCCCAAATTAAAGGGGGCTGTGCCCTTGTGAACAGCTGATGGCATGTTTTATTCTAGGCTTGACTTTTCTTGACTTCTGTAACAGCTATCTGACTTGCCAGCCACACTGTAAGTTTACTTGACTGCCCACTGCAGTGGATAGGGCATTTTTCCTTGGCTGAAACTCTTCAAAAACTGATTCCAAGCCTGGGTTGGTTTTTTTGTTGCTAGGGTTTTTTGGTTTTTTTTCCTGCTAAAGTAGTTAAACTTGGTTCGTGAATTAAATTGAGCCATCACTGACCCGTAGGCTCTGCTTCTGGCTTAGGCCTCTTAGTTCTAATGGCTTGCCCTGCAGGAAAGCAGTCTTTTTTCTTACATCCCTTCAAGCCCAATCGAGACATTCCTCTTCACCATTGCAGGAAGCATAAATTTGCTCCCTTTCTTACAACCTTTTCTTGTACATCCTTCCCTGAGATGTCCAAGCCTGATGTAATGATCTTGCCTTGATTATCTTGCTCTGGCACACCAACGGGCTTGGTCCAGGCGTCATCTGTCATGGAGTGCACTACTCCCTAGGAAAAAAGGGCTCTCCAGCACAAGTATCAGCACAAAATATTTTTTCCCTCTTACATGATTAATGTGGAAGGAGTGTTTTTAAGTATACTGACTATGTGTAGGATCCTGAACAAGTACTTTAAAAAAAATCAATGGAAATAAACATAGCAGCAAAGTAATATGAAAATGTATACCACTGCCAAAACGGAATACATCTGTTTTTCTCCACCATCCCGTGTGACAGAGCCTGGGAAGCAGATTGTCTGTTCCTCTGCACCATCAGCCACGGAGTCAAATGAGTTGCTTGTGATGTTTTGGGATAATAGGAGATTGCGGCCAGATCTGAGGGCGTCAGATTCTTTTGGCATCTTAAAAAGGACAAAATTATAGTTGTGAGGTGGCCATCCAACCTATCCACAGCCCGGAGGTGTTTCCAGGTGACCTCTCAGTGTTCCCAAAGCCTTACTGCTGGTGGGGCAGAGGAGCGAAAAGCCAATGTCGGGTGACTCCAGGCCTTTGGCCCGCTGTGATCTCTTCTTGCATCACAGCAAGTGCGTTCTAAAATTTCTCAGTGAGAATACAGGCTGCTGCGATTCTTTGCCAAGCAACTGCATTACGCACCTTTTTCCCCAGCTGTTTCCATATTTGCAGTGGTATCATTTGCATGTCATGCACCGCAGGCCTGTGGTGAAGTTAGTCAGAAATTGCTTTCTGCTGGAAACAGTTACCTCTTTGGCAAAAACATTAAAAATATATATTAATGGGTGTCAAGAAATGCTGGATGTTTAGAAAAAAATACATTAAAAAACTTGAAATGTAGAAACTGCACATCATCAGCTACCTTATCTGTGCAACCTGGAGTTTTTCCTAAATGTAAATACTACTGAGGGAATTTCAGTGAAAGAACACTTTGTAATTTGCCACAGTGTGACTTCCAATGGAAAACACGCCATAGCAGCAGCAGCAGCAGTCGGGACCATAAAGTGCTGTCTTATCGGCTGGGCTGTCATTAGGAAGTGAGGACTATTTCTAACCCTGATGAAATCTCCAGAGCATTTCTTCCTCAAGGACTGGTGGGTGGATTAGCAGTCAGACCTCAGAGGAACTGGCTGAAAGCCTCCGTGTCCGTGGCGGTAGGGACGCAGGTGGAATAAGAAGGAAGACTAGCAGATCCAAACCTTTTTTTAAGGATTTTTGTTGGTTTTTACCATGAGTCCTTTTCTAGTTTGTTCTCTTTAGCTGTCTTGAGAATCCATGTCTTTCAGCAAGCAGATGAGTCTGCGTGTCTTCCCTGGTATCTCAGAAAATAAGGATATGTCTTTGGTCCATCACAGCAACAGCTACGCACTGGCGAGATGGGTGAGCTGGAGACTTCATGTCCCTTTGCTCGCTGCCTGTCTCTAGCAGCCGAGTGCTTGTGGAGAAGCCCCTCGATCATTAGATAGCCACCGAACGATGATCGATGGACTTTTACTTGACAGAGCAGAGGACAATGCTGGCCTAAACCCAGGGAGCAGACCTGCCACTGCGGCTCTTCCCCCTTTGCCTCCCAGATATCTGCGACCCCAGTGACAAACTGCTGCCAAATGTAGATCCTGCAGGGCACGTCTCTCCGGCAAGTCTCCTTGTACCCTGTAAGCACCGATCTGCTTATCTCAGCAGTGCTTTGCCGCTTTCTGTTTTCATTTTTCCAACCTTTGGGTCTTAACTTTTTTTTCCCCAGGTGTGAAAAATGAGTGTCTCAGGGGTGAAGAGGTCTGTGTGAAAAGCTGCCTGTCGTTCAAAACACAGGCCAGGGTGGCATTTGTTCCAGGGAGTAGCACCTGAAGGACAAGTCTGTTATTCCATGACTGCTTAGTTGATACATTTTCCCAAAAGCCAGTATTCTCCAAGGAAGAAATGGCCTGTCTGGGAAAATAAAGCAAGACATGTAAATTGCTTTAATGGCTGCTCTAATGCATTTATATCTCCTTAAAAGGAAGTTAAAGTGCATGCACAAGATGATAGATGAGTTTATTTTCACATGCGGATTTAATAGCCTACCAAGATGTAACTGCATTTTTAGTGCTAGAAAAAGTCTCCAGGAAAATAGTTCCCTGGGGTGAGGGCAGTGTCTTCCTACAGTCAAATTTCAAGGGAATGAGTTAAAGAGTTTTTGTCAGTGGTTAGCTTGGTTACGAGGCAGGGTGGTTAATACGGTACTGAACAAATCATGGTGGTGTGGAAATTAATTACACCTTCTTCACAGAAGAGAGAAAGCAAAAGTGCCCCAAAGACCATCAGGGGTTTAAAACTCTGCTCAGCTTCCTGCTGGAAGGTGCTGATTGCCACTCTCGGTTCTCTTCATAGCACTATTTGTTACTCTTCCCAAATATTTATTTGATCATAGCTGTAAATAAATTTGTGCTGAAAATGTACAAAGCACCCCGTACTTAGTTTCATGTGAAATCTGAGATCCTCTTCACTGAAGCAGAACGGTGGCAAATCCTTGGCCAGAGCAGCCCCCTTCAGAAAGCGAGATAATCTAAAATGACCTAAATAAGACTCTCCCACAGATACGGCACTTGCTAGGTTAAAGCACAGGAAATTGTGAATTTTGGGCTCCATCCTGTTTGACCATTTGCACTATCTCCTTATCAATGTACCGTGCCTGGCCCTGGGAGATTGGATGGTGTCTGGATACAAGAGGTACAATTTAGTGTTCCCAACTGCTTGAAATGGACCAGACAGTGATTTGTGACCTCTCTGGCGATCGGTGAGATAAAGCTCTGCAGTGGGGATGTCCTCTGCCCTGCCACTAATCCTGGCCAGAGCCGGCCCAGCCTCCCCATGCACACCTTGGAGATGGAGCTGGAGCTGAGCGAAGGCTGTGACCTGATCGCTCCCAAATAGTGGGCTGTCTCAAATCCAGATTCAAGTCTTGCAGCCTGTAGTAGATGGGGAAAAAAATGAATGTGCTGCTGTCAAAAGCATATAGATGTTTCACAGGGAATTTAAATAGTAGGCTGTTTGCTAAAACAGAAGCTGAGGCTGCTACCTGAGATGATAGCCCTGCCACCCCGCAGGGGGAAAGCCCACGAGACAAGAAACAGAGGGTAAAGTAGTCCAAGCTGGGAAGTACAACTGTGTTTGCCCTGGGATAAGGCTTATTAACGTAAGCACATCAAAGCATAAATGTAGCTGGTTTACTCCTGGACCCGAGCTGGCTCGAGCAAAGCCATCCTGAGAGTCTCTTCCCAGCTCTCCTGTCCAGGATCGGCTGCCGCCGGTGCTCCCGCGCCAGCAGAGATGTCCCCCAGAGCCATGTTTGCAGCCTGCCACTGACTGGTATTACCTGCTCTCCAGACACCTGTGGTGCTGCTGCAATGCTGGGAATGCTCAGCACCTCAGGAGGTATTCGGGACTGAGTTAATTTAATTATTCTCTGGCTTATTGCCTTTGAAATCCACTTAGTGATAGGGAGGAGGTGCCTTGTCCCTATCATAGTTGATGGCAGCTGGCCAGCCGAAGTGTCTGCCTGGCAGGAGTGGGAATGGAGAGCTGGGTCAGAGTAGGTTTAGCTTCAAGGCGCTGGGCAAAAGGGAGAGAAATAGAAATTACTGTGTTTAAAGCTGTCAGCTATATTCTCGATGGATGATCCCCTAGAAGAGTCAGGCCAGGAGCTATAGTGTTGTGAATTAGAGAAGTCTGTGGAATTGGGAAGAAACGTGAGAACTGTTGTCCTCATCCTTGTCTGTGCCCGACCAAACTGTCAGGCTTGATCTAAATCAATGACAAGAGTCCCACCAACCTCACAACCCAACATTTCGGACCACGTAACTCATCACAGTGCAGTTTTGAGCACTGGCAGACAGGCTGTATGGTGGGACGTGGAGTGCAGCCTCTGTCCCAAGCAGAAGAGCTTGCGACCAGCAAACTCGGTCCATGCATGGCCCGAGTTTGAGCCCAAGTGAGGTAACACTTGTGCCTCTCCCCACTGTTTTACAGTCTTTCCACTGACCTCGTCATTATCATCTTTTATGGCATCCCATGAGCTATTGAAAGCATCAGAGGAGGAAATTAAGGGCCGTATACTGTCCAGGCTCTGTGGTCATACGTCCCCTGACGAGCTATTCTCTCCCGGACGTGCCCACAAGTGGCTTCGATTAGTGTTGCATAGGACACTGAAGAAAGACCGGAGAGAAAGAAAAGAAAAGCTAAAATACTACTCAAGATCTCTCTATTTCCCATCATGTCCTTCTCCTTGTAAACCTCTACCTTCCCCTTCTACGACAGATTTAGACTTATTCTCTTCCATTTTCTGGCCCTGGCCTACTCTGTCCCACATGATTGCTACTCTTCTTTGCATCCTAACTGCATTTGGTGGGCATTTCCTAGCTGTGGTCATCAGTCTCTGCTCCTTACTGCGCTTGGAGCTACCACCAACTCCCTCTCCTCCCCCTCTGCATTTCAGACCCTCTGGCAGGAATGACTTTGGGTCTGAGACATGATATAGGCTTCAGACAGGGTCTTTTTTAAACTCCAGAAGTGTTTGGAGCAAGTCCACTTTGGCTGGGAGTGCTCTTGTGTGAAGTCGTCCCAGCAATCACCTCTGCACCCAAATAATAGCTTAGTTAGGGAACACGTCACCTTTCTTGTCATGAATTATGGGCCACTGTGTGTGTTTGGAGGAAAGGAGAGTGGGATGGGAGAGGAAAAAGAGGCAGAAGGAATTAATTTTGAAAGTACATTGCAAGTTACATTTATTTGGTTGTCTCTAATCCATCAGTCTTCTGTTATATTGCTCATCTCCTTGGGGCTTGTTTGAAAAGGGGGAATTTACTGCACTGTAAGCCAGGGCAGTGATTTGCAAAGTGGGGGGCATGGGTTGTATCCTAGGAGAGAGCAGGGAACCAGAAAAAGAGGCGGAAAAAAAAAAGCTTGTGAATCCCTCCACAGAGGTGTAAATCTGCCCTGCGTTACCCACTCCCCTCCAGCCACCTGTGGGGACGTCTTTGGAGGGGAACAACCTACCTTACCCACAAGTGGTTCTTGTACACCAGCACATGTGGCTGATCAGAAGTAAGGACCAGCGGGTGGGCAACTAATTCACACCCTGGCTCCCTGTACGCTTCTTTCCCCTTGGAGTAACCCTTGGAGGAGAAACTTTCCCAGTAGACCTGTGCTTGCTGATCAGGCCTCCTGGGTGGAAGCACAGAATGAACTCATGGTAAATACGGACTTGTCCTCTCCAGCCAGGGAGAGTAGATGCAACAACTCCCTGTAGACAGTTATTGCAGGTGTCCTCCCCGACAGATGTTTGGGAAACACTTGTAACTCTTTTTCTCAGGTGTTAGGAAGAGGATTTGTTTTGTAAATAGTGAAGCTGTTGATTGCCTTGACTGTAATAAGATGGAGCTGAAAGGGTGTTAACAAGTTTCTGTCGCGCTGTGCTGGCAACGAGCCACCACGGGGAGCTTCGCAGGGGGAAGGTGGTGAAGTTGCTATGAAAGTACCTTTGCTCTCTAGAGAAGAAACAAAATTAGGCATCAGTTTAACCAAAGACTTGGGGTAACGTGGGAATTTTCTAGGAGGGATTTAACTTGAATCACTGTGCAATTCAGTTCCAGAGGATTCCTCTTCTGTCGAGCAACGTGGACTGGAGTGTCCCCACGGCAGCACAGCTGTGAAGGTCTGAGCTGGAAGGGCTTGTAAGGGTGGTTGTCTTCCTCTGCTTCTCTCAAGGCACAGGTAGAGGGAAGCTCCTGCACGCACTTTGGGAAGCCCAGGTGCTTAGCAGCTTTGAAAATCAGGCTGGTGGGGTTTAGGGATCTAGCTTTAAGCACCTCACTCAAAAAAAATGTGGCTTAAGATCAGAGTTGAGGTTTCACAGTCGCTAACCGGTCACAAAAATTTTTCCTATACACTCCAGCAAGCCAGACACCCAAATTCTCCATCTTTCCCTGAAAATCCCTGTCAATAAATCCTGCAGAAGGCATCGCACAGATGCTTTTTAATCATCCTCTATGGGACTGGCACTAGCAGGGGCTAACCAGGGGCTGATTAAGGGCCTTTAACTTTGTCATGCTAAGGGTTGGTTTTGCAAGTCGAAAAGGACATGTGACTTGTTTTTTAAGACTTTAGGGAATTGCTGGCACTCACTGGTTTCACTGCACCAGATGCAGCGTGACCGGGAATCTACGCTGCATATGAAAAGGTCACTTACCCTGTTCAAGAGAGGAGATTCTAACACTTGTCAGCTTGAGTGATGGAGACTCTGCATTGAGAGCCATAATATTCATGTCAGAGAATTGCCAAGCCCATACGGAAGCGTTGAAGATGGATGGCCTGGGGATATACTCCTGACACTTTAATACGGGGGGAGGATACAGCACAAACATCTCATACAGAATTATAATCCATGAAAGGGCACTGGTGGCATAAATTAAAGGTAATCCACCAGGCAAGGGGTTTAACAGCTGAAGCGAAGCGGGCTGGGGTAGAGGAGGGCTGCTGCGGGGCATTGGGGGAGAGCACAGCCCCCAGCTGGGGTGGGAGTGGGGCGGGAAGGAGCAGCACTGGGCCAAAATTTGTCCCCCTCCAAACCGCTTTTCAAAGACCATCTATGCATGTGGCTCTTCAGTGGGTAGCCTTCCTGGCTCTATTTCCCTCTCAGACTTGTCACTATATCAAGCAGATGCTGTCCTGCTCCTCTGTAGTCAACAACAAAGCACTCTGTCAATTAAATAAACTCAATTCTCAGCTTGCTGACAGTCACTGTAGAGCAACACGACCTGTAGAGGGGAGGGAGACTGGGGCAGGTATTGCTCACCACGGTACATCAACCTCCGAGCACAAATGTCCCTGCCAGCCTGCGGGGAGAGGCTGATGAGGCACACAGCCAACGATGACAGCGTAAATTCTCCATCAGAGCCGTCCCTGCACTCTCTTCTGGGAGAGGGAGGAAAAGCAACAGCATGGATCCAATTTCTGCACTGGGTGATATCCTCAGCCCGTAGTGGTGGCTCTGAGGTCTGCGCTGCCGCTGCCTAGATGAATGTGAACGCTTGCCTGCCTCCGTGTGAACTGCACACCCCAGGGACGTGCAATCTGTCCCTATCAATAGCGTGCTGGCGTGGTGTGCACCTGGACTTCACCTTTCCTCCACGTGGGCGGAGGCGACCCTAGCCAACACCGTGCATGAGTCCTGCCCGTTTCCCTGCCTAAAGGGGAATTAGGCTGTGGGGACATTTCCACCTACTGGGAAGAAGAAACAAGAAGAAAAGCTGGTGAGACGGTGGCCGCCGCAACTGTCGAGCACTCGCCACGGCTCTCGGTGAGGGTGCCGGGATGGGCGCCTGGATGGCAGCACAGCACGGCCAAGAGGCAACAGGTGAAATGGGGACAGTGATGATCCTGGGTTAGATGGAAAGGTCCAGGAAAGCCTGCAGGCTTGGCCTGGCCCATTGCCCTGGTACAAATATCCCAACACTGACTTTCTGAAACCCTATCAATAGCTGAGCAGGCAGCTCTGACATAAACCTGCCCCAGTCTGTGGTAACGCTATAGCTGGATTGTATTACTTCTTCGTTTAGAAAATGATTCCCTTTCTCATCAAAAATGGAATATAAACCAGTCCTTTCCAAAAATAAAGGCACAAATACACTGCTGGGAAGGTGGTGGTAAGCCAATGGTGATTTCAGACCAATCCAACAGCTGTCCCGCAGGTTTCTTATCACATAGGTTACTCTTCCATGGCAATAGCCGTGTCCCGTGAGCAGCAGCTCCGGCAAAGCCTGTTCAAGCATGAAGGTGCTGCTCCAGGACTGTCCAAGCAGCTCCACAAGCCTGCCTGAAGCCCCCCCCAAGGGTTCGGTGGGGTGTGCCTGCTCCAGGGCATTCCCGGCACAGGTCCTCCGCATCCCTGGCACCCCTTCCCATGCCCCAGCATTGCGAAGAGCCTTCGGCCCCGAAGGCAAGAAGCCGTGCCGACAGCTCTTTGGGGCCAGGCAGCAGGATTTTGGTTTGAGTTCATGCAGCATCTGCAGCACTTGGCCCCAATTAAGATTTTTACTTTTTCATTGTAATTAGGATCGTTACTGTGGGATGGCAGTCAGGTTCCTCCTCAAGGGTTTATAGGGCCAGTCCAGCCCTTCTTCCAAGCAGGCAATGAGTTACAGGTGGTTGGGATCAGTGTCCCAAACTGGAGTTGACTTTGGGTAATCATGACTAAACACATTCAGGTTTGGAGACATCATCATTCCCTTCAAATGCTCTTTGGTTGCAGTTAGAGCATGAGCCTTTGCAAACTGGGGGGGGGTTTGCTCTACTGTGTGTTGCTGTTTATTTTGAAAACTGCTGTGTGGGAGTTGGCTCTCTGGGTAAAATCACTACTGAAATGATGAAATCAGCCTGATGGATCGTGCCCCACAGGCAGCCTCAGGGTTTATTACCCTGTGCCACTCTGTGCACATGGCATTTCTGTGTGTGTTGTTACTGAAAGTGAGTACCAGTGGGCAGGGGTGTAGGGGCTCCCTGACAGTGCTGTGATGGATTGAGATGGTCCTGAATTTCTATTGTTTTGTAGTGAATGTAGTGAGAATTGATGGCTGTTGTATCCAAGCAACAAGGGGGAGGATGACAGAGCTTCAGCTTCTTCAGGACTGTAATATCTCTTGCAAGGTGCAGCTCTAAGCTACAGAGTTGTCTTTTGTATTTGTTCAGGCTCAGTATTGTCTCTGCAAGCTATAAAAAGAGAACGGAAATTTGTATTGTGAGATGGTACATAACTTTCTCTTGAGTTTGCTTCAATTTGCATTTGGTCTCTGGCTTTTGCATAAGATATGCTCGTTGCCTTAGATAGTCTGGGTGCCAGAAATGTAAATGGATTAAAAAAAGCAATTAGACAAATTCAAGGAAGAACAGTTCATCTCCAGCATTTAAATGCAGTGGATATGAGTGCTGGCTCAGCAAGCCCCTGGCTGTGGGACAGCGGGAATGGGAGGGTTCAGCAGGAGAAGGATCAGTCTTGGCTGTGGCATCTCTGCTCCTCTCTGCAGCCCCTTTCCCTGGGCCAGGCCCTGCATGGGACAGATATCTGGTCTGATGCTATGGGCACCTGCAAACCTGTCACTTCTTATTTTCTGCAGTAATTTTAGTTTAAAAAGATGCTGCAGAGAGAAGCGTAAGGTACACAGCATGTCCTGAACATGCCTGCTCATGGGGAGCCCTTATCTCCCAGGATTTATCTGTCCAGTTTATCAACCCTGCTATTAGTATACAGCAAGATGGTTTTTATGCGTGCTTGGGAGTTATCCTGCTGAAATACAGTTTCCTTCCTCCCAGCGCGTATCAGCAGCAACTGTCCTGTGCTCTGTGTAACCTCATTTTGTGGCTCTGTGGGATTTTGGCAGCGTGCTGTGCCTGCAGCTCCCAGGGCTGCCCAGGCGTGGGGCTGGTGCTGCTGAGCGCTGGCCCGGGGCAGATCTGTGGGGCAGCAGCAGTCCAGGCAACCACAGCAGATATTACGAAAATAGAGCCTGTGTTTCTGTGCAGACAAGCCAGCCAGTGCACAAGATGCAGGAAAGGGGTTTTGTTTGTCTGTTTTTATCATTACCAGTTCAGCCTAAATTTTGGTGGGTTGTAAATGGTGTTGCAGCAACACTGTGCAAAAATCTTGGAGTTTTTTGCTTTGGTGGTGTGGCCTATTAGTTACGGAAATTTTAGCAATAGCTACTCCGAAGGCAGCAAACAAGCCCCCCAAGTGGATGCCCCGCTGGCATAGCCCTTCCAGCTTTAACGAAACCGCTCTTTGCAAAAATAAATGTGTGGAAGTCAGCTGTGCTTCCCGACTTGCATGTTTTACACCTTGAGCTTCCTGATTTGGCTCAAGCGTGTGTTAAGGCTGTGTTTGCCCTAGGAGCTGTAGGGATACCCAGATACAATAGCGTCAAAGCATTTGTAGTGTGGGCGCAATATGCTGGCAGAGCTGTTGGGTTTTTTTCACTTGTCTGTCTTCCTCCTCCCCTGGCTGGAAAGCAAACCTGGTAGAGCATCCTTTGCCCCTGCATCATGGGTGCGGGCAGTGGCAGAGCCCTGGTTCCCTCTGGAGCAGCACTGTGACTCCTAGGAGCAATCCGGGCTGAAGTATAGCCCTGGAGAGGCCAGGAGAAGAGCAGGACCTGCCTGGGATGGCAGCAGCCAGCGCGTGTCCCTTCCTGCCCTCCCCGCCATGGCGTGGGGCTGTTTGCGCCCGGAGCAGCAGGGAACCAGCAGACACATTCACAACTGTCCCCAAGTTTTCTCTCCTGCCCCCAGTTCAAAGGGGTCCTCTCGTGCCTCCAAGAATTTTGCAGTGAGTGCCGATGCTTTCCACATCAAAGCAGGGCAGTCTCGCATTGTCTGGGGGATGTCGAGCCTAGGCAAATTAAAGAGGGATTGGGAGCTTCAAAATCAGCTTTAGCCAGGCAGTACCTGCATGCCCAGCACTTGAAAAAGGTTAGATATTACGGTGATAGGTATTAAAGCAAACCCTCTGGTGACTGAAGGCTGGAGCCAACTTTTATTGAGGTCTAGGAGAACAACCTTCTCGCTTGCTTCAGTGGCTTTTGGATTAATGATAAGAAATCTTGGAAGTGCTGGGCTTTACACAGAAAGGGACAATTTTGCAAAGTCAAGTCATACTGCTAGGAAGCCAGAAAGGAAAAAGCCAATCTTTTTCATTGTGTTTATTGCAAAATATAGTCCAAAATCTAACTCTTTAGGGATATCTTCAAAATATATAGAGAAAACAGATTGTGCTAAGCGATATTACAACTTATTAATAAACAACATTAGGCATAAAGAATTCTGGATTCTTATCTGTAATTTAAAAACAAAAAAGTATAGGAATTGTAAACAGCATAATTTCATCCAGTACAAATACATGAAGCTACTGTCCATTTGGGGCAAGGGTTCTGGTACCAATATACAAAATATAACAAGGGGAGGGGGAAGATATGAAATCTGTAAACACTGGCTTGAAACATATCAAAGCCCTCAAAAAGCTGCAGTCATTGTAATACATGCCATGACACTGCAAAAACCCCTTTCACATCAGAAAGTGCATAAAGTTTTCCACTAGAAATGCTGCTGAGCAGCCGCTGTGCATGAACTGCTGGGCTGGGGGTGCTCCAGCTGTGGTGCCCACAGCTGCCGGGATGGAGCCGCCCAGCAGGACCCGCTTTTGGCCACAGCACCAGTTCCCCCCACGGTGCCATGAGGCTGGAGCCCCACTGCTGGTGTTGGCTGACCTGCTGGATGTGGCACAAGGGGTTGAGCCTACTGAAAAAGTTAAATTCTTCTGTCTGTCCAATACACAAATAAAGTGACTGCCAAAAAGAAAGAAGCTACTGGCAAATATTGAGGAAAAACCATGGAAGCAAGAAGGACCGTGGTCCCTCAGCACCCGCGCCTTGTGCTTCCTAATCTCACCGCATCCATCCCTAGGCGGCCCCATTGCCTTGTGCGATGCCCCACTCAGCCCTCCGGACCCCATAGCTCCCCAGGGACCCTCCCTCCCAACCCAGCTCTGCAGGTGGCTGCTGAGCGTGGGGACACCAAAACGTCCTCCTCGGGCACCACGGCTGCCCTCTATCTCTTATGGCCCTTGTTCCTCCGCTTGATGTGGTTGGGGGCGGCGGCGGCGGTGGTGTCGCGGCGGGCGCAGAAGTGCTTGGCCACCAGCTGCCGGCACTGCTCGCACCGCACTGTGCAGCACCAGTGGAACTTGCAGTTGCAGCTGGCCACCACCTCCGTTCTCCTCTCTTCCACGCGGAGACCGCACTCGGTGCACAGCCGCCGGCAGCTCCTCTTCTCCCACTGCGAGAGGTTCTTGCCGGTCTGCAGGCACTCGCGGCCCTCCGTGCCGTGGTGGCCCAGGCTGGCGTTCCTCGTGCAGTAGTCGGGAGAGTCCTCCAGGAAGACGAGCTCCGTGGCATGGACGTGGTGGAAGGTCTCCGCCGTGGCCCCGCGGCTGTCGGCACTGTTGCCGGCTCTCATCCGCCTCTTGTCCATCTCCAGCTTGTGGGCTTGGTCATATTTTATCTTCAGGTAGTTCCCGATCTCGCGAAACTCAGCGAGCTGGAGCCAGCAGGTCTGGATGCTGCAGCTGCCTGACACCCCGTGGCACTTGCAGGCTCGCTTCATTGTGGCTTTCACAGCCTTGGTGGAAAAGGTGGAGAAATAAGGAGCAGCAGAGCATCGTTATTTAAATCCCCGAATCAGGCTCTACAGCACTTCTAATTCGGGGGGCGATGGGTCAAAAGTGGCTTTTGCTGGGCATGACTTCAGGTCCTTCCAAGACATGAGCTGATGCTCTTATTTCAGTTCCTGGAAAACATCTGTCCCTCTTCGCTAACAAAAAGGACAGAGATAACAAGTGGGCACAAACTATTGTCTCCAGCCCTTGCAGGAGCTGTTTCTCCAGGACAGGAAAAAAGTGCATTTGGCGGGTCATGCCCTTCTCACGCCATTCCAGTCTGCAGCTCACCTCGCTCATCAGAGCGTCAACCCATCATCCCTCTCAGAAGTTTCATTCAAAACGTGTGAAACTGCTTCAGAATAATCATACCCACCCTCTCTGCATCTCCTCCAGGGAAGCACTTCACAGATATTATCTACCTATCTCCCTCTGGTATTTATAAGGTCTCAATCACTGGTATCTATGTGAGATTAAGCCTCGACACACCCTATGAGATAGCTATGTTAAGTGTTGCTGTCCTTGTTTTTACAAACGAGGAGTTTTGGCAAGATGCTGAAAGCCTCCGCCGGCCCAGGCAGGGAGCGGAGGGCGAGTCTGGCAGCCGGCTTGCGAGTGGGGCCAGCTCACACCTGGGTTCCCTGGCCAAATAGCTTGGAAATGCATATTGCAAGAAAGTAAGGTGGGTTTTGCTTTGTTTTACAGACCAGAGAAGTGCTAGGTGAGTATAAAGCCTGTGCATTTCTGAATGACTGGTGTGTGCTAGTAGTTAACTGCATTACACACAGCTGCAGAAGCTGGAAGCAGGAACAACTCTTACTGCAGTTCCTTGTGTTCAGGTTTAGGGCCAGATTTTGGCTGTAATTTTTTCCCCAAGCAAACACTACACAGCCTAGATTATCACAGAGGGCTGGAGTCGGGGACCTGAACAGCCTACCAGACTCTCGGGTTTTGTTTTCAATATAGATATCATTATTGTTATAATATATTTGACTTACAAGTCTCCCGACTTCGTTGTTGTGCAGGTTAATCAGCGCGCGGGTATCGTGTCCTGTTTCCAAAGCATCCACAAAGAGCTTGGAAATCCTCTCCCCAAACTCCACGTTGTCGCTGCATCCTCCCCAGACCCAGCCTCGGCCACCTGCAAGACAGATGCACGCTAAGCGCAGAACCGCCCCGTCGGGCCAAATTCTGCCATGAAATCCGGGGGGCTGCATGTGGGGATGGAGAGATTATGTCAGCCCATCTTGAGATGGCAGCTCACCGACGCGGCCGTTCCTGGAGTCGTCGCAGCCGCAGCTCTCAAAGTCTCCCATGCTGCAGTTTCTGGTGAGGGTGTACATGACGCCAGCCGAGCTGATGGCATGTACAAAGGATGTCTCCCGGGTAGCTGGGATGGAGGGGAAAAAAGTTGTCACATGCAAACATAGACATTGGTCCT
Organism: Fregata magnificens; assembly: GCA_013389945.1. Taxonomy (NCBI): domain Eukaryota; kingdom Metazoa; phylum Chordata; class Aves; order Suliformes; family Fregatidae; genus Fregata; species Fregata magnificens. Next base: position 37,230 of record WAAD01034953.1, on the reverse strand, counting down.
GGTTTATTGGGAATGAAGCTCTCCCGTGCTGCAAAGGTGCAAGAAGAAAAGAAAAGAACCAAACCCAGTTTGTGCAAATGGTAAGGTGCTACAGAAATTAAATGCTCGTGACTGGAGTCTCTTCAGGCTTCAGCACCAAGGGTTTCAGCAATTTGGCATAATACTGTGCAGGTGTCCCTGTATGGGATGGAGTTTCTTGGCAACAGTAGGATCTTAAGGCGATGCCCCAATCCTGCTCTGGCCGAGATTATTTATCACTCACTTCACCTGGTACTTGGTTTGTCTCTGTCCTTCCCTGCTCAGGGGGTATGTTCATGCTTTGATCTTGCCTGCTGGGGAAAATCATCATCGATCTTGTTTCAGTCGGTGGTTGAACCTGTGCTAACAGCTGTCTGCACCCACACTTCTAATTTAGTTTCTTTTTTGGCTTTCCTAACAGATTCAAATAGAGATGCTGCTCTGGGAAAAAAAGATTTCTGCCTGTTGAAGCAGTCAGTATTCAAATATATCCACAACTTTCTTATGTTGCAAGTTCAAGTGTCGCCAGCATTGCGCTCCCTGGGATGCTGCACAAAAAGCGTCAGGAGCAAGCCCATGGAGCAGCACTGCGGGAAGGACCGAGCTCTAGCCTAGCGCGGATAGAGATCCAGAGAGAGCCTGGGATTCCTAGAAAAAATATTAGCACTATTTATTACGTCCAATTAATACAGATGGAGAAAAACAACCAAGATATTTGGGACACAGAAACCCTTCTCCATCGGTCGGTTTAATTAGCAGCCCCAGCTCTCTCCAGAGCGCATCCCAGCTCGTACCCAAAGGCATCCCGGGATGGGGATGCTGGTGCCGGCGGGTAAAGGCACACTCACCACTGCGGAGCCGGTTGTGGGTGGAGAGCTGCAGGGCGCTCTCGGGGCAGTTCCAGCGCTCCCACCCGAACTGGAACTTGCACTCCTCCATCCCGCTGTGCGCCCCGGCCGCCACGCTGCTGGAGTACGTCAGGTAAGCCTGGCACGGGAAACAGCGGGGTTAAAACCCACCGCGTTTTACCATTTATCAGTGAAAACAGACATAAATGGGTTGTGAGTCCTTTCACTCATTACTCGGCAGGACTTGGAGACGATATGCTCTGGGAAGTCTGGTTCCTTGGAAAAGTACTGTTTCCCATTTGCAAACCAAAATTGCTCTACTTAAATTCCTGACGGTCCGTGTGTTAATTACCTTAGGTCCTGTCATCAGAAAGTTATTCACAGACCTGAAACAAAGAAAAGAAAATGAATCACAGTTCACCGCAAGCTGAAGAGCAACCCTAAAAAATGCCCTTTCCACTGAGTTGGACCCTACCATGCTGCTGCATGGAGAACGGCACCATAGACCCCTGCGATGGAGAGGATGAGGAAGGTGCTTCTCTTCATGGCTGTCACAAGGAGCGGGGCTGGATCCCTTTCGCTGATCCGTAGCTCTCTGCACCGCAGGTCCCCGAGTGAGCAGGGCTGACTCCCTCCGCTCCTTCCCAAGGTGAGCTATCGGGATGGAGGAAAGCTGCGGGAATCTACAACCCTGATATTTATAAGGTGAAGTTGTGAATAGTCAAAACCCCCCATTCATTTGCTACCCAATGACTTAATGTGGTAAAAAAGCTCCCGCTCCAATGGGTGACAAGGAACCGCCTAAGGTTGCACTTCAAAAGGCGGCGCGGTGTCCCTGGGAGCGGGATGGTCTGAAGGAGAGCAAACTTCCCTAACAATGGGACACTTTTAACTCTCTTCCCCACCACCAGCCATCCCTTTCTCTTGGCCCTAAGTCCGCTTGCCTTCTCCTTTTCATCCTGTGCTTGCCAGCGGAGGCTCAGTCCCTGCGTCCCTCCGAAATAACAAGCTGATGCATTTCTATAGTTCCCCTGCTATCTGCCTGCTCCCTCCTATGAGAACTCCCAGAGGAGTTTTAACAACCGTTCTGTAAAGATCTATAGGGGATAGACCTCCCAGGTCTTCTTGATCTGAAGTGATGCGTTTAGCGGCGGGGCTTTTTTCCCCTCCTCGCCTCTTTACGATGAAAGTTTCTGCATTTCCATCCTGATAACAGCGTGCACGGCTCGGGAGTGTTTGGAAATCTCTCTAATTTACGTGGCTGCATCTTGGGAACACTGTGTGAATCATTTATGTGGTTTGCTCCATGCTCCAACACTGTAATTAGGGGAACAGTTTTCTGGGGTTAGCAATTTCCCTATGGTGAAGGCTGCCGCAGCAAAAGCACAGCAGTTTGCTGGCTCCGCAGGCAGGAGCACTGGCTGTACCCCTGAGCGGTGCGAGGGGCCTCCACCACTGCCGAGCCATCGGCTGTGCTCAGAAAAGGAAAATCCTTATCAGAGGAAACCCAAAAAAGCCTCTTAATAGTTACGGCCAATATCATTAAGGGCTGTAAAGAGCTGTAATGCTGCGGACGGAGCAACAGCGAAATGGTGTTCATGGAAAATTCTTGGTCTGTTTTCCTGTGGCTGAATGGTCCCAACTGGGGGCTGGCTTACCCTGGGTGGGGATCCTGCGTGCTGAGTGTGGCAGTGTGGGTGCTTAGCCCGAAAACAGTGCCATGCCATGCCATGCCAGCAGTGCCAAGCAGCCCCCCGGCTCTGCCAGGCACTGCCCCATGGCACACAGGAGCAGCATCTGCCCGGCGCTGGCTCCATGGCAGGGCAGAGGTGCTGCCCTCCTCCTCCTCTCAGCTCCCCGGCTGACCCCTGGGTACACCCGTCTCCTGGTGTTAATCACTGCTACTGCAAGGGGACTCACGAAGTGGCTGCAAATGTGAGGTTCAAGGGAACGGGACGGCACCGCACGTGGCACCCGGGGGGCTGTGCCATGAGCAAAAGAGGCCACATGGGGATAAACCCCATCTCTGCACCCGGGCAAGCAGCTGCAGCCAGCGGCACTACGGTCAGGCAGGAGCCTGCACCTTAAACACATTTGCGAAGTGCTTCGCTGTCTTGCCATGAAATGCATGAGAGCGTTGCAAAGCCAGCAACCTGCCCTATGGTTTTACACGTCACAGCGCTGAATGTCTGAAGCGCAGGTCTATCGGCTCATGTCCCGGGCAGCTGGGGGGCTGTCACTCCTCTCCCTCCTTCCCAGGAGCAGGCAGACAAACTCCTTGCTGTTCCTGGCTGCAGAAAGCACTGGGACTCTTCCTGTCCTGCATCAGCATGTTAGCGAGCAAGAGGAGAACCCTCTTCCTCCAGACCTGCAGAAGGGAAACCTGGAGTCAGCTGGGCAAAGCCGCAAACAACTGTTTGCAGCCGGAGGATTAAAATTGCAGATTGGTTGAAAAGCAGGGATGCAAAATACCTTCCAAGTGAGCACAAAGCTGGTGTAGTCCCGCCAGCATGGCAAAACCCTCTGTGAGTCAGCATTTTAATCATTACCATCCCAAACAGATCCTACTTGTTAGAGCTGTCAGAGGACAATTACTGGGAATAAAGTGTTTCCCATGTATCAGTGAAGTTCATTGATTAAAGCCCATGCATATGGTTTGGAAATCTGCGGTGCATTTTCTATATGCACGCAGGTCATTTTTGGGTTTGTGTCTGGCTGTCCCTGGGGGCATATTGATGTTTTTTGTTTTTTTTCTTGTCTGAGAGAGCTTGTACAGCTAAAAAAATGTTGGCGTGTCTGCTATGTCAGTTCACACATGATATTCCTATCACACGCCAGAAGAATAACAGCATCTCTGGGCGTGAAGCTCTGCTGCGAGCAGTCGCTGCAGTTGGCAGGATCACACAGCTATTTGCCTCGGCTATTAAAAATGTCCCTTCCAATTAAAGTCACAGGGATCTTAAAAGTCACTGGCAACGTTGTCACTTACATTAGCTGTCAGCAAACAAAGCAGCGTGCTGGGACAAGCCTTCCCGCGCTGCTGCAGTTTTTTTCTGCATTTACAGCTCAGTCCTGGCGAGTGGGAGCCAGTGCTTCTGCGGGCTTATCCAGACCGATGGGACTGCAACGATCCCAGTCGTATTGCTGCTGGACTTTCCCACCTTAGGCAAAAGCAGACTTTGGTTCTGCTGTGTTAATAGATTTTGCACTTATAGAGCGCTTCATGCAATGTCCTTGCAGTAAAAGAGATTAAATATAGCTGCCTCTGTTTTACAGTTGGGTAAACTGAGGCACAGAGCCAGGCAGTCTTGAGATCTCAGGGTAAATCAGTGGAGAGCTGAACTGGGCGTAGCTGTTCGGAAGCTGATTTTGGTGCTTTGCTCCGTACATCGCAGGGTGTGTGGGGGCAAAGCCCGGCCGGGCTCAGGAGGGCTGCGGCGGGGCTGGGTGCTGCCCCATCACCCGTGGGAAGAGCCCGCAGGTCGCAGTCTGGGTCACCTGAGCCGTAGGTCCCATCTGTGAAATGATGCCGAAGGAGTTTCTCTTTGGCTTTCCCGCTGCCTAGAAACTTGCTTTTGCTTTGGTCTTGGATGGGGAGAAAAAAAAAAATCTGAAAGGAAAGTTCTGTTGAATTTACCTGCTTATGCAGAAAACGCTCAGTCGTTCTGGGCAGCCTCAGACCTCAAAGCGAGCCGTCAGCCGCCCGGCACGGTGGCACCGCAGGAGTTTGCCTTGGCTCCACGTGCTGTTGCAGGGCAGGCTGTTTGGAAAGCAGCGTCCTGAATGTCAGCTGGAGCCCCTTGGCTTTACTGATAAAATGTTTGACAGTTTGTTTCCTATTTTCTTGCTACGTGACCAAACAGCCAGCGCTTTTTGTGGGACAATTGAAATCCTAAAATATTGTGGTATCTGCCTCAAGTCAAGAGGCAGTAATAGTATATACAGCCCCATGCACCCCTAAAACCCTCTTCACATCAGAATATGGGTTTTAAGAGAAGGCAGACACAAGATAAATGGGTTTATGTAAGTGCCATACAGTCTGCCAGGCGGCGGGTCCCGCGGGTACGGGCTCTCGGCTTTCCGGGCAGCGAGCCCCATGGCTGTGGACAACAGGAAGATAAAGCACAGACCACTTGCTAAATTGTCCTCGGCAGGTGACACATTCAGACCCCTAGCGTCAAATCCTGCATCGCTGGCTTCCTTACAATAAAAATCCACCTGGGTAATTAGAAAGCTTCGCTGGCGAGGTGGAGGATGTTTTATGATGCTCTCCCGCACCGCTCACCCTGGGAAGCCACCCGAGCCCCCGCGGGTGATGCCGTGTCCTTGGTCTGTACACAGCCAGCCGCTCAGCAAAGGGGACTTGTCCCTTTCTTTCAAAATAGTCCATCACGGAGGACTGCAGCCACAGGGCAATCCTCCTGCATGCTCAGCTCTACGCAGGAACTGGGTTTTTTTAAGTCATCCCAACTTTCCTGTATTGGGGAAAATAGGTCCCCGTTGCTCTGCCTGCTGCGCGGTCCCCCCCGGACTGCTGCGGTTCCCAGCAGGACCCCAGCCCTGGACCTGGTGACGCTGGTGGGAGTTTTGCATATATAACGAATATGTTTTGATTAATGAATGGTAATGGAGGATGGAGGTGAAACTGAAATCAGGTTTTATGCCACACCTATCCCATGGGTTTGGTCCCCTTCATTCCTATTTTGGCACAGAGTTAGAAGTGGCCCGACGTTGGCTGAAAACAAGGTTAAAACGTCCAACCGTGACGGTTTAGGTGTGCTTTCCTAGTGACAAAATTATCTCAAGGCGTTCCTGTCTCCTGCCTCCTCACATCAGTTTGCCCCCCCTCAGCTGTACCAACGCAGCGGGTTTCTCTGTCTTTTAATCCTGCTTCCCAACAGAGCCTCATGCACGGCGTGATGGGGCAAGGAGCGAACTTCGTCAGAGAGGCCAGGAACGAGCAAGTCTGCTGCTGAAGGAAATGCATCCTGGAATAGAACGCAGGACTATCAGAATGCCAAAAAACAGGACCCCAGGGGGCTCCAGGTTGGTTGCACAGTTTGGGCTTTATGTCTTTTGGTTTCAGGAAGCAAAAAATTTGGGTTTGGAACCAAATTCTGATTTTTCCAGCCACAAGCCAGCTGGGGACGCGGATGCTTCCCAGCAAGGGCTGTCAAGGTGATTTGGGAAGAGCGTTAATGGGGGTCGTAGAAATGGCCCCAGACCATCACAGAGGTCTCAGGCCTGTGTGCACAGGATGTTGGGTTTGGGCTAGAAAGAGTAGAAGGAGCAAATGAGGGAGGAAAAGCCTCTTTTTTCCATTAGCAAGAGGTAGAGCAAGGAACTCAAAGGGGAGATTTAATTTGCTGCAGGCCCATCGTGCGTCAGGAATGAGACAGGCGAGCATAGCCCTGCCACGGCAGGGGGGGACAGGCTGAGTGATGGGTTGGAGCCCCCCCAGCCCGATCGACTGCTCCTCCGCTCTCAGGGGCAGCAGCTGGAGAGGGGTGTTCGCCCTGCAAGCAGAAGTGCCTGTTTCCCTGGGGAAAGTCACTTGTTGATCCCCAGATTCCCATGCGGCGCTGCCAGCCCTGGATCCCAGCCGCCGTCCCCCAGCACCGGGGCGTGGAGCCGAGCGGCTCGTCTGGCTGGGATGGCTGCTTGTCGGTGCAGGGCGAGCCGGGAAGGCTGCAACCCCCGGCCAAACTGTCTGGGGAAGGCTGCGGGCGCTGCTGCGCTGGAGGTGCGGGCGAGATGCACACCCGCCAAAGCAGAAGCTCACATGAGCGTTCGAGACAGCAACCTCAGCCCAGGAGCCAAGCCGGGATATTGCTCATGGGAAGAACAAGGCTATTTCATTTGCAAGCAGATAAAGGGCATTTCTTCCCCTTCCTTCCCCTGGTTTTGCATTGCGTGTTTCAAAGCTATACTTTTCCACTATCTTCTCACTCCAGTGACTTCCCCACTCCCCTCCTAAGCCTCTGTCTCCCTGTCCTCACCCATTTCCAAACTCCCAAAGGCAGCTCCCTTGCCCTCCCAGCATGGGGGCAATGAGCAGATGACCCTGCAGTCAAATGCCTCGATAAAAGCTCTGGCGTGTCCCTCTGCGGAGACACAGGCGGCAGCATCCCCTCTGCGCTGTGGAGGGAGGTCACATCTCCTGCCCCAAACTTTCCTGGCCCTTCCAGTGGAGCAAAACTTTTCCTTGCTGAGTTTCCTAAATCCCAGTGACCACTCTGTGCCTCCATCTCCGCAGCATCCAAAAAAGATGCAAAGCTACTTGTGGGCAATGACGTGCCTGAACTTGGTCCTGCCGCATCTCGAGCTGCCACGAAAAGCAGGGCAGAGTAAAACGCCCGGGTTTAGATCAACCTCCAGATCTCAGCAACTCTCGAGAAGATTCAGCCGCCCGGTTGGCCCCCGAGAGGCAACTCCATGACTTGATCAGCCTCGCCTCACCTGCCTCCTTTAGGTGTGTCCTTCGAAGCCTACAGGGCTGTTTACACAGCAGCGTTATAAAGTAGGGACAAGTGTTTTGTTTTTCTCTCCTTCTTTAAAGGAAGTGTTATGCAAAACGGTGTTAGTGCAGCAGATAGGTTACTGCCTGGGCATCTGCATGAGGGGAACCGATCTCTGTCCTGGCAATGTGTCACCTCAGCAGATAAAAGCCTGTCCAGGAAGAGATTGGGCACTTGATACAGAGGAAAATTATCACCTCCTTCTTAATCATTCCCGGCCAAACTCGAGTTAAATTAACTGATTACAACCTGGCTCATGTGGTGCTCCCCGGCCTTTCCCAGCGTGGTTCCTCGCACCGTCCCTTCCCGGCTGTGGCTCTGTCACCCCTCCGGTCCCCCATCGACATCGTGTCATGGGGGAACAGATTAAGCCCAAACATCTTCATTTCTGCGCTGGAGGATATGCGTGATGGTGGTGGCTGTGTCTGGCACACCAAGTGTGGGAGGTTTTGAGACTCACAGAAGAAAACGGTGATTTGAGCTACAAATATTTTCTTGAAACTCATCTTTATTTCTTTGGACAGAGGCAATTCTGAGTGCGAAAGCTGAGGCTTCCTCTGGGGGATCCTGGGCTGGAGACCAACTTTAAAAGTACTTTGAGTCTGCCTGGGAAAAACAAAGCGAGGAGAAAACTTGCTTCTGCCACCTGCTTTGACCCAAGAAGGCGGTGGGGAACCTGGCTGCTCGGGGGCTTGCTCCCCCCATGCTGCCCACCGTGGCTCCGGCACTTTGCTCTTCTCTCCCCGCCAAGGAAGCTCTTCTTGCCTTGCCTGTCTTTTCACAGGCATCAAGCTGTGTATTTCCATTTCTTAATGGAGCAGGGCATTGATGTCATGTTCGTATATATCTACTTTAATCAGCCTGCGGATGAAGGCAGTGCCATGCATTTATTAATCTTTGAGGTGGGAGGAGACATCTCCAGTGTTACCTGAGTTCATAGCAAGGTGACAACTCATGGCAAGGTCTCTGGCTTTACTAAACCAGTTTTAGGCCTTTACTGTTTGGTTTAAAGTTGACCCGATGGGAATGCGTAAGGTGGGGATCCGGCTTACTGGTCCAGCTTGTCAGCATCCTCCAGGCATGGAGACCCGTTAGGACCCCCCGTGGGATGAATTTTTCCCAGTGACACCCTTTGAAAACAGATTTCCTTGATCATATTCCCTCCCTAAATCCCAGATCACCTCTGAAAACCTGAACTGTGGTAGTTTTGGAGGGATATTTGCCCAGTCCCTTCGAGGATGAAAACAGCGTATTTTGCATCCGTTAATTTAGAGAGGGTGGAAATGGAGCAAAACCTACAGTGCCGGGATCAAACACAACGGTGCAGCATGGCATGAGCAGAGGGTGCAGTGGCCAGCAAGGATGCCAGTGGTGGAGATGCCTGGGGCAGTGTCCCTGGGCAGTGTCCCGGGGCAGTGTCCCCCACAGGCTGGTGACGAGGCTCCCCCCTGTGGGACGTCCCCACACCGCACACCCGTCCCAGCCCATCCTGGCACCCACCCGTGTCCAGTGGCAGAGCAAGGCTGGGACACAGCTCGCACTTGGGTGGCCTGTGGACACATATGGATGGGACAGCCTTGCAAAGTCCCCCCATCCAAGTAGCTCAAGCGGCAGCTGATAAAAGCCGCCCAGTGATCCCGCCTGCCAGAACAACCTCCAGTGATTTTTCGATGCTCGTTGCTCAGGTTGGCTGGCCCATCCCTGGGTTTTTCAGGCTGTGTGGATAACAAAAAATATCTGTATTGTGGCTCTGTGGTTTGTCTGGCCACGCTTGGCGGAAGGAGGAGCTGTATTTTAGCAAAATGTCCTTTCTGGGACAGGAAAGCTTGTCTGCATGCAACTGTTGGGAAATAACAGAGACTGTATCTGGGGACTCTGCATTGCACCGGACTTCTGCAGCCTGTGTGAACAGGAGGGAGGCTGCTCAGGCGTCTCTTGCACATAAAGGCGGCCAGTATCACCGCTCCCGATTCACACATGGTGAAACCAAAGTGTAATGAGATGATGAGATTTGCTCAAGGGGAGAGGCCCGGATTCCCTAAATCCTGCCCTGTTCACTTCCCTGGCAGCCCGCCTCGCTTAAATCCCCCACGGTGCGGCTGGCATCGTTACTATATATTAACTGCTGGGTAAGCTGGGTCCTGCTGGTCCTGAGCACTGGCAGGTCCGGCTGTAGGCACCTGGTGTCTGCGAGGAAACTCGGCCCTGCTCCCATCGGTGTTTTGGTTCCTGCTTGGTTAGCAGCGCCCGGGGGGGTTAATCTCGAGGCTCAATAAATTGCCTTTCCGAGGGGTCTGAGTGTGGCACAGTCCCCCGAAGCAGGACCCCTCCCCAGGGACTCGGTGCACACTGATGCAGAGACCAAAGTCACCGATGGGTGTTGCCGCTCGGCACGTTTACCCCAGCATTACAGAGAGAAATAGCATCCCTGCCATTTGAGCGTGGCTCTGGGATTTATATTTTTTTAGCCCATTCTGAATATTGAGTGCTATTTTAGGTTAACCTCTTTTATTTCCTCCTTGGCCGTGCACCGCTGAATGCTTCAGACATAAAGTTTAGAAAAAGCAGGTAAGTTAAAGCTTTATTAGTGCTTTGTACAGCTAGAAAATAAATGAAGCCGGGGTCAATGCTGTGAGGAGCCAATGCACACATCAAGGCAGCTCCCGTTTGAAATAGTCTTCAATTATCTGTTGTGAAGCGGGAGAGAGACTCGTGCGGCTGATACAGCCACACCGGTGTCCTGACATTTCCAATTCCCCGGGTATTTTTGAAACACATTAAAAGAGAAATAAAAATTAAATTGGAGCCCGGCCATGCGTGTCACGCTTGGGATGTTAAAGCAGCGGGATAATAAAATGGTGCCAGGGGGATGTTAAAACAGAGACATGATGATTCTCAGCTGGGTGTGTTAGAAGAGGCGATGCCAGTGCGGACCCAAGTGGGGTGGCACACCCTTGGGAGGGAGCACCGTGCTGTGCCGTGCCGTGCCGCTCCGGGGCTGCCCCATGGCCAGGGGATGTCTGGGCAGGCCTGTGTTTACCGTGTGGTCATGGCAAATCCCCACTTGCTCACACTGGGAGCAGTTTCCTCCAGGTTTTCCCTGCTCTGAAGCCCTCCGTAGAGCAAACATCTCCCTTTGCTACATGTCCAAGATGTGGGGAGCGTTGGGTGGGCAAAAGCAATTCTCCAGCGTCGCCTGCGCCTTCCCGTGCCCAGGCTAATATAATTTTAGCTGCCCCCGTCTCATCTGGATTAATGCCACCAAAGTCATTGGTGTTACTGGGGATGTCTGCCAACGTGGGAGAACTGCAGCTGGCACAAAAGTTGTTTGACGCCTCCTCCCTCCGAACGCCATCGCTCCTTGCCACCCTTGCTGGTGCCAGGTGAGGTCCGTGCCGGAGCTGATGCACGTCGGCTGATGGCTGGAGCTGGCACAAAGGAGCACCGCGGGCTCAGGTAACCCAGCTCTTGCTGAAATAGGAGTCTGGATTGGACAGGAATAAAATAGTACAAGTCAGGAGGAGTGTTGGGGAGGCTGGAGCTATTATAAGGCCGTTATGGGGCTATTACAGCACTATTAGCTATCGCTGCTCCTGCTCACTGGAGAGAAGGGTCCCAAGAGCGATGCTGCTGTCCTGTGGCATCCCTGCTGCCTCCATCCCCAGCCCTGCTCAGGGCTCATCCCAGGCCCTGCTCAGCCTCTAAAGGGTATGCCTTCACCCAGCGCATCTCATGGCTTCGTTGCTAGATGAAACGTGTGATATAGGACCCGCACATGTGTTTCTTAAATACTTCGAGGTGGTGACTCTGGTGCTAGCAGGGATGGGGGCACCAGCTGTGGTCAGGCAAGACCTGGGGTAGCTCCCATGGTGAGACAGAAAAAGAAAAACCCAATTCTTCCCTCTGAGGAGGAGAATTATTTCCAGCATCATGAGAAAACAAAGCAGACCAAGAGGGATTATTTTCCCCAAACAAGATGCTGTTTGAAAACACCCACTTGGAGTCACACATCATTTTTTTTCTTCCCTGCTTGTTGCAACTATGCCAAATCCAAAAATTTCAATACTGAGTTTGCCTCTAAATTCACAAGACCAGCTGAAAGTTCCTGAGTTTGTTGTTTTGTTTTGAAAAATCTCATTCTTTTCATTCAGTGCTTACTGCTGGAGCCCTAAAAGACCCTATTTTCACGTGTCTCTTTGACCACAGCAGCTAGAAACACCATTTTGCTCCCCTCTCCGCCCTCTATTTTCCTGACTCCCCATCGATCGAATGAATTCTGGAGCCTGGCCTCAAAGCAAACATGAAGCGTTGGGAAATTTGCAATTGATGGTAGGAGTTGTCAAGAGCTGTTGTCAGCACAGCGTACAAAATGTGTGTGAACCATCCCCAGCAACTGTTCCTTCCCAAGCCAGCTCTTCTGACAAGACAGAAAGCACGCAGAGCCACCTTCCCCAGCACAGATACCCGCCACAGAAGATGAAACAAGAGCTTACCCTGCTGTCAGTTTGAGCAGCGTTGGGTTTGAGCTGGAGAAACACCCCCGCACATGCACACACCTGCTCCCACATACTCTGGCTCAGCCCAGCCGTCCCCGCACCGTGTTTCACATTCAAGGCTGAGCAGGTTTTGCTGCCTGGACACGTCTCAGTGCCCAGGATCGGGCTGGGACGGCTGGAGCTTGCTGGGGACCCAGGGACCTGCTGGGTGGGAGCAGGTGGAGCTGCCGGGGCTGGCTGCCCGTGCCCGGGCTCTGGGAGGACACAGCGGCTTTGTTTGCCTGTGTGCGGTGTGGGAGGCTCCCCCAGCTTGGCACCAGAAGGTTACTGCTTTTTAAAAGACTATTGTTTTCACCCTGTACTTTTGGAAAAACAATGGGCAAGCTGGGCAGAGGCACGAGAGCCGCCCTGGCTTCTTCTGCCTTGAGTTTCTGCTGCTGTGGGCACCTCCCCGGCTGCGCTCCTGGCCCCGCAACCTCCTCCTTCCTACGCAGCCGCAGCTCAGACCCCTGATCCCGCTGAGCTTGTGTTCCTCACATCTCCCCCTTGTTTCTTTCCTTCTTCTTCACCTAGTAGGAGAGGTCTCTGCTGTGTCAGGAGCACCACCAAGAGCAGAGCAGAAACACAGAAAGGTGTTTCCCCAAAGCTAAGACTTCCCCAGCCTTGGCTTTGCGTGGGCATCTCAGCTTTCGTTGTGGTAAACCATCCACCCAGGCAAAGCTGTTTGCCCTCATCGCTGCAGAGCTGGACCTAAAGATTTGCTGTGAGGGGCCTAACTTGCCATGGGCCTAATGATCCAAACAAGAGAGAACCCTCAAATGTATTTGAAAAAAAACCCACATGTGCTTTGGGACTCAGTCTGCAGTATCTGAGCTGGGATCAGCAGGATCTCCAGGGGGTTTTAGCTGGGCTCCAACTGAGACGCAACACACGCGTGCCCTTTTCTTAGGAGAGCTAGGTTCAGGGTTTGTCCTCCCTGGCTTTCACTGTTATCAAATACCTGCTTAACAAGATTTATTAAATCAACTAACTTCTGTACAATAATGACAGGAATGCAGATTTCCTCTGCTCAGCTGGGGCTTGCTGAGACTGTGCAGAGCAATTAGAGGTGACTCACAGGGGCAGGTGGACTCAGCCAGGATCCCAAGAGGGCTGGCCCTGTCCCCGGGATGCAGGGGGCAAGATTGGCTTCATGGTGATGCCAAGAAAGCGGGTGTTTATCTGCAGAGAACAATTTTTTTGCTGTAACTGGATTAGCATGGAAAGTGTTTTTCCTTTGGGGGAGTTGCAAGGTAACGTCTTGTTATATAAAGGATCCAAACAGCAAAGGGCTGTTGCTAATTGGCAAAAATACTTATGTTTCTCATCTGGAGCTGGTTAAATTTGCTGATGAAGTTGTCTGCAGCTCAGCTGCCCACCAGTATGGAGGCTGGCGAAGGACCCTAGCTCCCGGAGCGGGTGGCTGTCGGTGAGCCTTTGTGCTGGAGGACGCTCTTCCAGGGGGGTGAAGGTCAGGAGCAGGTCAACACCCAGAAGGTGTTTCCTATGTGCAGGTGAACTGTTTGGTTTGGCTTGTCTCGTAGGTCCCTTCCGATGGCAGGAACAAATATTTCCTTAGTATAATGACTAGAATAATGAAAATTCACTGTCTTGGCCTTAAATGATGAGCAGCTTCCTGGTCTGTGTCCCCAGCTTGTCCCACAGATAAGGGCTGTAACGCTCTTTGATTAAGACAACAGGGAGCCAGACCTGTCCCTGCTCTTGACAGATTTTAATCGTGTGATCCAGTTCCTGGGCTGAAGTGGTTTCACACAGTAGCAGAGAGGGACGCTTCTCAAGTCGGGGTACTGTAACTACATGTCTTTAAGCCTCTCTTAACTGGTAATGGTCAAAGAAACAGTCTCCAAGCCCTGCCGTAAAGCCCTGTTCCCCCTGGGGCAGGTGGGTGAAGGGTGGGAAGATCTGGGCTTTAACCTTGAGGAGTTTTTCCCGGCGTGCAGCTGCCATAGCTCGACAGCTTTTGCAGTCAGATCCAGGGGTGGGGAACTTGGCTAAAGTGTTTCTCATCTACGTAGCCTTTTCAGTGGGGCGAGACGCATGAATAAAAGCGCTGAGACTTTGGTGTCAGGCTTTAAATGCAAACAGCTAAATCAGGAGGAGGTTTCATGGGGGCAGACTGAGCCCTGCAGCGGCACCAGGAGTAGCTCCAAGCCAAGTGCTTGGACAAATTTGATATCTCCAGAGCTGTAGACAGTGCTCTGATCTCTCACGTCACTCCTTAGAGCTACACTGCTAATCCTTTGTATTTGTGCAAACACGAGAGGAGAATATCTCTGTTGTTTTCTTGCTCCGGCCAGACCTTCCTTCCCTTCCTCCTGCAAAGTGCAGGCTTGAGGACGCAGCCCAGACCTTGAGTTTCTGGGAGAACTTGGGGGCACAGACACCGGCCACTGGCTCAGTTGTGCCAAAGAGGTTTTTGGTGATTTACAGCTTATTGCGCTGAGTGAGTTGGCAGGTGCTCTGAACTGGCAGAGGAGGGAGATCGTCACGTGGAACAAAGCGCTGTCTCCTGGCAAAACCAAGGAGAAAGTCAAGTCTGCGAGCTTACCCGCTGAGTGCAATACGGTGCTTAAAAGTCATATTGCGGAAAAGTAACAGGTAATTTGGTTGAACGGTATGAGCTGTATGAGTTTCCAGTAGGTGGTGTTGCTCTAAGTGCTGTCTCTGAATGCTCTCTCCATGAAGGAACCGTCATCAAAGTAGATATTTAAATAATGTCAAAGGCTCTTTGACCTCGAAGTGTGCGGGGGTGAGAGGAGGGCATGAGTCACAAAGAAAATAGCACTGTTTTCTTTGTTGCTCAACCTTTCACATTCTTCACCCTTTAAATAAAAATGAGTATTAATAACTCCAGCAGACCCTAAAGAACCCCCTTAGAGTCAGGTGCCAAGGGGAGTGAGGTCCTCAAAGGAGAATATGCAAAAAAACTTGGTCATGAAAAGAAAACAGCAGCAATGTTTAAGTGACCAGTGGTGATTGAAATAGCAGTCTTGGCCCTTTGAATACCACTAACATTAAGGAAGCTGTAACTGAAATCACTAGTCCTGCATGCCATGTCTCTTGGCCACCTCTTTACTTTTTGCTGCTACCAGAAGTCACCCATTTTGTGGCTATGCTGCTATTGTTGAATTACAGTTCTGACCATTCACATTAAATGTCAAGTGTCAAGCAACCCTTAAGTAAATGAGAGCTTTCTAAATACTACCCCGACTGTTCATTTCTGTTTTCTGAAGCCCGTAGAACAATTTCTGCCTTGCCTTACGCAGGTATAAACCCAGAGTAACCCTGTTGAAGTACACAGAATTATTCCTATTTTACAGCGCAAGTAGGATCAAACGAAAGCTCCAGGGACAGCAGTTTATCTTCCCAGAGTAAGCACTTGTTTTTCTAATATGATTGCAAATTAATTCCAGAGATAATGTGATACCATGTAATTGAGAGTCCCCTGAGCTGGTACCAGAGTCTATTTTTGCCAAGCCCTCTGCAGACCACGGGGGATGTTATTGCACCACCAGTAATGAAGATTTAGGGAGTCCTTGCTTGCTTTGAAGGTTTGTGTCCTATGCCCCTGTGCTGCTGAAGGTCCCTCTCTCATCCCAGAAAATCAGTGCAATAATGAATTTTCTTTCCTTCTCCCACCTTCTCACGTTCCTATATTGCTTGGTATTAGATGGGCCAAAGGCTACGTGTGCTGCAGTTGTCCCAAGGCTGGTTGGATCTTGGCAGGCTAAAGAGAGAAAAAAGCTGTGGAGAGGCTGCTGCAGCCCTTCTCCCATCTGGGATGCTAATTTGAGTATTTCCTCAGCCCAACCACCAATTTTTCATGGACTTTGTAAGCAGGTACTTGTCTCTGAGACCTCTAACCTACTGTTGGACAGGACTGAAGCAGGCCAGCAGCTTCCCATCTTACTCATGCCTGCTGCCAAGCTGGGTGTTTAAAAGCTTAGGAGCTACTAGCTCCTCAGAGTTCCCCTGAAACACACTTTTGAGCGAGACAGGGAAAGGGGGTGAAGTGTCCAGGTGGCTGCAAAGGCAGTTGGGGGGGTGCCTGGGGGTCGGTGCTGTCTGGGGCTGCAGGAGTCTGCAGGATACAGGTGCCTGTGCTGATGGAGAGGGGCTGCGTGCTGACCAGGGGGACCTGTCGGTGCCTGGGGTAACTCTTCCCCACCTGGCCGTGCTCTCTAGGTACTGTGGCAACGTGAGAAGGATGCTAGTAAGAGTTGCAGTGTTAACCCTATTTCTGCAAGGCTCAGAGACAGCTGATCAGAAGAAACCTGTTTATTGTGAGGTTTAGGAAAACAATTTTTATGCAAATTGCTTTTTTTGGCAAGTAATGAGGTTGATACAGAGCTTGGAATTACAGTTTTAAGAATACAAATACATAGTATCTTGTTCAACAAACACAAACCAAACTTCTTCCCCGGGGGACATTAAATGAGCAAATGTTTGCTAAAATAAATGGGCAACAAACATGGGGGGGACAGGAAAAAACAAACCAACCCAACTTGGAAGCCAAAACCCCACTGAAGAAGCGGCAGTCACATCTTCAATTTTACACTCAGGCTGTACTTTCACTTTGCTTTTCCTGTTCGATAGCTGCCAGAAAACCAGAGGAAACAAAAACATCATCAATAAACATTATAATGACTCTGCAGGATACAGATTTCTACGGTCATTCTTAAAGCCAGGGGATGGTAAGTCCCCACTTGCTTTCTTTGGCCACCCTGGAAATGCCAACCTGTTCCCACGTCTGCATAGCTAGTAGGGTGCAGTTCATGATGTGCAAACCCCCTCTCATATTTACAGCTTTAGCATTGGTAGGGATTAAAAAACAGGGAAAAAACAGGTATCATGTCGAGGGACAGTGCGTCTCAACGGCTATTGGTACTGACATATCCAAAGTGGTTAGTGACACTCTTCTGAAGGAAACCACTCAGCAATGTCTGGTCCAAATGCAGACAAATGCCGTTTTCACATCCGAAGTTGAATGTGAATCACAACCCTTATCTGGCTGCCTGTGCACAATGCGTGTACGGGAGAGGACCCTGCATGAGAAAAGCCCAGGGGTGCTTTGCTGAGGAAGATTGCTTGTCAGATGAGGAGGATGGTGGGTTTCTCTTGCTGCCTTATTCCCAGAGAAGGTGCCTGGAGCTCTCCTGGCCAGGGCTGACAGCAGGTACCAGTGGGGGGCAGCAGCTCATCTGCCTGATACACATTAAATCCAGAGCCCCCGCATCTTCTGGGGATGCTGCCTGGCCTGCCAGGGATGTGCAAGTGTTCCCCTGTGCGCCTGTGCCTCCGAAGAGGCTGGTAACATGGTCATTACAAACAGTTTGATCCTGTTACCTGCAACCAGCAGAAAAACTGGTCTTGCTTTTAGCAGAAGCAAGAGCAATCACACCAGAAAGGATTTTTCACATAAAATGCACCACTGGTTATAACTACTCATATCCCTGGAAGCCCAGCATAGAGTACAAGTCTTAGTATTATCCCCGGTTAAAGTCGGGGATGAGTTTGAGCCTGTAATCCTACGATTAGTATTCATTTTGCATATGAACTGCAATACAGATTGTGTCCTTGCTACTCGTAGTTCAAATAGCCTCATAAGCACTTACTTTCTTTAGTGGGCAATGGATTTTTCTCTCTGGTTTCTGTCTTCTTCAGCTTGGTCTTGTCAAATGTTTCAATTTCTGCAAAATCTGGTTTGTCGGACATGATGGGTCCTGACAAAGAAAGGAAAAACACACCCGTGGCTTCATTAGCTAACGCTGTGATATCAGCCATCTGCAAAGCATTTTCTGCTCGAAAGAAAAAATATGAAAATACCATAACAATGTTTATTCAAAAAACCCCCACAAATCTAACACCTCAATCTGGGACCTCTCCCTGAGGCTTGGCTCTTTCAGAGCAAAAGAGGAAAGGCATAAATAGAAATTTATCTAGATTTCTCAGATGAAATTTCTAAAAATCATATTTTGTACATGGAAACAAGAATACCTCAGTAAAGACAAGACAATGCATTAATTGCCAATAATCCACAGTGCCTCCTGACGCAACCCTCTATTTTAAGGACTGCTGTTAATCAGAGAGTCTGCAATAAACCCCAAATACAATATGAACAAAGAGCTTCAATTATGATTTTGTTTTAATTAATAGGATTTTTCTTTAATTCTGAGCACCCTGTCCTGAGTGCCTACATACCCCCAGTATCTGCATGAGCTGCTGTGGACACTTGCGCTTAACAATAGAGGACCGGTTCACCCAGCTCTTTGTTTGCTCTCGCACTCAATATCCCAGTCACAGGCTCAATGCGTTTGATTATACCCTATTATAAGAGAAATCCACAAAGCGCACCGGCATTCAACACTTCACCTGTCAAAACTTCCCTAACCCAATTCCTGTTTTTAACAGAAATTCAAGTTAAAATCCAGCCTGGGTGTTATCCCCCTGATTTCAGTGGAGTTTCCCATCAAGTCAAGGTTTGGCCCGGAGATGGCTGATATAATTATATTTTTTCCTTCCTGAACATAATCAGACTTCATTGCTATCTGCACTGAGGCAACAGAAGTAAATATTCACAGGAAAAAAAAATAAAAACGAAAAGCTACTAAAACCACATGGCATTACCGTCTGGCTGCTCTCTCCTCAGCTGCTTGGTGGCTGTCTGAGGCAGTGTGAGTTGAAAAAGGTCAGGGTAATCCCTCCTCTCCTCTCCTCCCCCTGCCCGAGCCCATCGCTATTAATATTGATTAGTTTACTACTGGGATTGCTCAGCGTTTAGGGAAAGGACAGGTTGCTGCTGCAGAAAGTGCACAGGGAAGGAAATGGGAAAACTGACATGGAAAGCTGCCAGAATACATCTTGATTTTTTTTTCTTTTTTCTTTTCTCCTCATTTACCAAGACAATAATATTTACCTTTCCCTTCCTGCCCTTCTTTTACAGTGCTGAGGTTCAGAGTTAACGTGAGGTTTGGAGTTCATTTAAGGGCTGGTGCTGCAGTTTGTGGGGAGACTTTAGGTGCATTCAGCAAAGCGCCTGGGGATCATTCCCCACCCGCCCAGGCTGGCAGAAGCACATGCTTGGGGCTCAGGAGGGCTCTAAGCACAGTCGTGGTACGACTGCTGTGACTGAGGGCCAAATCTGAGATAAGCACGGCCTGAGCACCACGCTGGCGTCTGGGAATGTGTCCTGAAAGGAAGAGCAATGAATCTTTCATTCGGTCCCATTTTGGTAGCTACAAACACACTTGCTGATGCCTCCCTCAGCCCGACGGCGCACGGCTCTGCAAGCCAGACTGGGCAGCTGCCCACGGCCGACTTTCCTGCCTCCACTTTGCAAGAAGTCGCATTCGCCCATCCTGCTTGCGTGGCCGTTCCCTGCACTCCACCCATCCCGATGGTGTGGACCACGCTGGACCCGCTTGCAGGGAACCTCTTCAGTTGGAGCGAAGGGAGAATGTGCTGTAGGTGCCGAGTGATGTAATTTCAGAAAAACCTTTAAAAGGGAAGTGGTTGAGTCACCATCCCTGGAGGTATTTAAAAGATGTGTAGGTGTGGCACTTGGGGACATGGTTTAGTGGTGGACTTGGCAGTGTTGGGTTTACAGTTGGACCCAATGATCTTAAAGGTCTTTTCCAACGTAAACGATTCTATGAAAACGGCTAATAGCCCTTGCATTTGTTTGCAAGACGTGTTTTGTATTAGATGAGAAACTGAATGGTGGTAAGATGGTGCAGTGTGTGAACGCTACCTGTGCCAACCTCCTAGAGCCACTGCTCTCAAGGGCTGTGGACGTCCCTGTGGCTGTGACATGGCTCCAGCTATGCTTCCCGCTTTGCAGCACAAAACTACTTGGGGAATCCTTTTTCAAGGCCCTCGGGTTCGGGAGGGAAGGGCTTTGCGCACCCTTGTAGATGCTGGTGTGGGTTTCCTCTTGTGTAACTTTGGATGTCTCTATCTGAATTACTTGTCTAGACTCCACGATAGTCAGTAGGGAGGCAACTAACTTGGGATAAAATTAATTGTGCCCTAGGAGTATCTGGGTTCCTCCACCGACTATAAAGGGAACTTGGACAACAAGCTCAGAGAGACAGAGATGTCTCACAGCTGATTGAGAGTCCCGGGAAGGTGCTGTGGATCTTTCTGTTGGCATACTAGGCTTAGGTAGAGTGGGTTTGAATCTGATGTGTGTGCATGCAGAAAATGGTTTTAATGTGTTTAAATGTGTTTTAAGGACCTCTTCTTCCAGTGTGTGTTTAAATTAAAATAATGAACACGAATGCAGAAAAAAAATTATTATTTTTACTCATCAGCATTCATAAATAGTGGTTCCTTTTCACCCAGTGATTCTTTCCTTTATCCATCCTGTTTTCCATATCTTCAGAGAGTGCAGGGGTTGCTGCATGCCCTGGTAAACAGCAGTTTAAGAGCAGGTTTTCTCTGTGGCCATGTCTGCAGTATTTGAGGTAAAGGAGTATGGAGTATCACACTGTAGTGGTGGAAAAACCTGCGTAACGCTGCCCAGCTGCAGCTCCAAAGGGATGGTCTGGGTCCCACTGAGCTCAGCCCTGTGCAAACCTGGCTGTGCTGCTTCTGGACCTAAAATTGTCCTGGCACTCATGTAGCTACATTTTTGTTATGCTAAAAGCTCAGTTGACTTGTGCAGACTGGCTTGGTTACCTCTGCATCTGCACTAACTGTCCATGCAAAATCAATGTGTGTGCGTACCAGTCGTGTTTGGCATCAGGACTCGGTTCCCTTGCTTCCGTCCCCTTACTCCAACCAACTGTCAAAAATAGATGCCATGTTCTTGACTGAAAACCCCTGGGAATAAGCAGGAAGGTGGCTGCTGGGTGAATATTTGGTGTAAGCCACAGCAGAGATTTTGACACTGATAAGTTTTAGTGTCTGCTTAAAGAGAGAGCATTAACCTCTTCTTGTTAGGCTGGACACCAGATTTAGAAGATCAGAAGATCAGAAAAGACTATAAAACGCAATCTGAATGATTCATGAATTCAGACAGTTCATGAATTTCAGTTTTTTAAATATTTGTCCATTTTTATGAGTAACAGAATTCTTATCTGGCAAGAGATTATAAGGGGAAAAACTCCTAAACTTTTAGACTGGTGCAAATTCTCTCAGATGTAGAGAGGAAACAAAGTGTTCAGGACAGCGAAGGAGAAGAATCTCGCTTCTGGTTTTCTGTGTACAGTCACAGGCTTGGCCCTAGCATCCACAGCTGAGCTCAGACTTCCCTAAACATCCTAAGACAGGGTGGGCACAGCTGTTTTTTCACCACCACCATTTTACTTGCCCAATTTATTGGCAGGCCTAGTATTAATAACAGTTTGGGATGAGTTGTTTGGCTTTTTAGGCTGAAGATGACCAGGCTTTGAATTGATATTGGGTTGGGTTTCTGAGGAAGGTGCAACAGTGTTAGTCCATGTAACATAACGATGAGAAATTGCATGTTCTCACTCTCAGCTGAAATCAGAAGATACTCATCTCCCACAACGAACATCTTGACCATTGCAAAAAGTGCCCGGCAAGTTCCTGTAGCTTGTAAGTACAGTACTGTGGTCAAACACAGCTCATGTTGGATTCAAGCTTCATGTTTACATACTCTGTGCAGGACAGACAGCTGTATGTTGTTTTCACACGGCAAGTTTGGAGTTTGGCCTGAGGGCATTGCACAGTGTGTTGAGGCTGGTCATGGGAGGGAAAGATGGGTAGGTAATATTTTACTTAGATGCCTTTTACTTTCAGTGGGAACTGAGATATTCTTGCTAGATAAGCAGCAAAGCAGTTATTTGACAGGTTTTTAATGGCAGGATTTCAGAGTCACCACCTTCAGTAAGGGGAACATGGCATTTACCTGGCCTTGGGATGACTGTGGTAGCAATGGACCACAATGGTCTTTGAGGTGCACAGAGGCAGCTGAATGATCCAGCATATAGAAGTGAGAAAAGCTGGCAAGCCAGCGGAGCAAGCAAACTATAGGATCTTTACAGATCCTATACACATAAAGCACGTAAAGCCATATTGCTATGGCCACGTCTGAGAAGCTGCCTCAGATACAATGGAAATTGCATTTTACTTCAATCTGCTGCCAAAGGGTGAAGGGCTGAGTCAAACCTGCCAGGACTGACACCTCTGATACCAGTGAGTCACCTGCCACTGACAGCATTAAACTGTGCCTGGCAGTGCAAGCCACCGAGTGTCTGTCAGACACCCACAGAGAACCAGGGGAAAACAAATACTTGCTACCAGGATGCAGTAATAGGTGAGAGGAAATGTTTAAAGGGAGCTCAAGTGCAAAGCAAAATTCGGAGGGCAGTCTGAAGAGTGAGGCTGGGAGGTTTGAAGCCTGCTGCCACTCAGCTTTTTCCCTTGGCTGTTGCCATTTGAAAGCAGTGAGCCCAGCCTGCACGGGGCTGGGGCTGCAGGGACATATATATATATATAAGGGCCATAGTGTTTTGCGGGCTGGGGGGATGCTGTGCTCATGTTTGGCACAAGAGGTGCTCGGGAAATGCCAAGTTTCACGGAGACTAGGTGGGCAACTGCAAGAAGTAAGGGGTTTCTTTCTCTTTGGTGCAACAGTAGGAATCAGATCACATCTATTTCTATACGGAGCTGAGGAGGGACAAAGCACCCTAATGCGAGCAGCCGGTTAGAGGAACAGACGCTCGAGCAGATCAGTGTCTGTAGCTGAGCCAATGAGCTGACACAACTGATTTTATAATCACATTAGTGCCATCTCGAAATAACACACCCACTCAAATATAACAGTGATTTCATTTTCAAAATGTTGTGGTATTTTTGGTGTTAAAGGTAGGGGATTAATTTTTCAAGGTCAAAAGCTGGGCTGGAATCTGCAAGCACCCTAATTCCTTTAGGTACCTATGAGCATTGAGCACCTTCCAGAAAGGTAGCAGGATTGGGTGTGTTATAAGCTATCCTTAGAAGGTTTCCCGTCCTTAGGGGAACAGAAAAAAAAAAGACTACAGCTTCACTGAAAGGGTTTTCTTAGTTCTCTTTGTGCCTTTTGTTCCATCTTGCTGCCAAAAAAAATATCCATGTTTGGGAACGGAGACAGGTTCCCAGGCTGAGACAATGAATCCTGGGGGTGTAAGGAAGGCAATGATCTCTCTTTGGCAGGGTGTCTGCTGTAACGCTGCATGGCTAGTGTGTAAATACTCAATACTTGTCTTCTACTGTATGTTTTATCATTACCTAAGGTGTTTCATTTTCCTTACCGAGACCACTGAAGCTTGAGGGTAGGTGCGTACAGAGAATGAGGGGAGAGGAGAGGCTAGTTGTAGATAGTCCTTCTGCTTGGGCTATTTTTCCCAACCCCATGTTTTCCAAATAGGTCTGGAGTTTAGACAGTCTATACTAGGAGTCCCATTGCAGCAGAGAGCAAAAAGAGAAAACATAAGCTAGTGGGAGTGGAAAATTCCTCTCTCCCTCCTTTTTGGTCTTATAAAACTCGGTATGGGGGTGAATTTTTAGAATTTTAACCAGATGGAGATTCTTGCAACAGGACTTTCTCAAGAACTGACCCAAAAGTATGTCTTCCAGCATAAAGTACTTGGCTTCGGCCTGGCCTTTTCTAGCAAAATGCAGTGAAACATGCGTGCATTATGAAAGGAAAAAAAGAATTAATACAAAATATCTGTGCACATGCTTCTCTCCCAAAGACAGGGTGGGGAAAGAAGCATGTGATATATTAGTCACATTAGTTAATATGCTGTCGAGCACATGACAGTTTGTGATGAATACTGGTCTAGAAACACTAGTTTAGCATGACTTCCAGTTTTTGCTAACAGTCTTTTTTTCAACTCTCTCCTTTCTGTCTCTGGACAGAAGCATCTCTTGCAAGCAGCAGCTCTTAGGGAAATTAAGTAAAAAAAGTAAGACAGAGAAGTCTTGGGTGAGCGTTGGGAGTGTGCGCAGACGTGGCTCTTCTCAGTGCAGCTGGCTGCTCTGGAATTAAACAATCCGCTGTTGGATTTCTCGCTCTCTCTGCTTTAAAGGAAAGGAAAATCACCATTCCTTATGAAGATTAAATTGTGGCACCCAGTGTGCAGCAAGTAGATAACCAACATAATCCAAGATAATCAAAGATACAGTAATAAAATCCAGAGATCTACTAACTTGATATTAACTTCAGATTTGCTTTTTGTCCAGAGGAAAAAGGACAATAGGTGGGTCTGTCATTACAATCCGTGTTGTGGTGGGGTAGATATGGAGTAGATACAAGTGGTATCCTTGACTTTTGGGACCCAGAGCTGTAGATGGAGTTTTGATGGGTGCCTAACCAGCACTTCTCTTTGTGTTGTCAAATCGTTCCACTTTCAATAGCTTGGGACCTCCTGGCAGCTTAAGTATGTTTTATGTTTTGGGGAAAAGAAGATAAACCCTGAAGTTTTTCAGCTGCTTAAGGAAACGAGGCTGCTGAAGCAGAGGAACAGACTAGGCAGCCAAGTATCTTTTCTAGCTGATCTCTGTGAGCAATTTCTAGAATAAAAATCTGTATTTCTACTTGAACGGATTAATTCATCATCTTTTCCAAAAATCATTTTCCAATTTTATAAGCTTGTTATATAGAGTAAGCCAAACACATAGATATTACCTACTGTGTACAAGGTTAACAATTATGTTATGTTCCACATTTGTTAACTTCTGCCTGTTCAAATGAAAGCTGTAGGTATATTATGTTAAATGCTGGTTTTCTTCTCTAAAATGTAAAAAAAAAAAAAAAAAAAAAAAAAAAAAAAAAAAGAGACTATTTTCCCCTCGCGGCATCTGAAGTGGACACCTATCTCTTCAGAACCTGACCGAACTAGAACATTTTCAATGACTACTTTTATGGCTTTTTTCTTGCAAATATATAAAGTGCAGAAATCAGCTGCAGTCTTATTAAGGTTATGTCTTCGTTACAGGGTTAACTTGAGCACTGTCCACTCAAACTGATTCCTCTGGAGTTAGTATACTTTGAGTGTGAGTGACCACACCATGAAATAACATGGGAGCAGCAGAGAGTGATTGTGTTGGCAGCAAATTGTGCTAACTTGAACCGCAGCCTTTCCCCAACTCAAGGTAAAAACACCACGGCAGCTTAAGCATAGATTCTGGTGAGCGCAAAGAACACAATTCAAAAGGGATGGAGACATTCAAGCTTTAATTCAAGTTAACTTTTCAGTGGAAACCAGCTTTTGGGCATGAGTTCATGTCCGTCCACAGCCCAAACTGGTGAAGGCAGAGAAAAGCAAATAGGAAGTGAAAAACGAAAGTGTGCAACATTGTAATTTTCACTTGCCTGATGCATACATCGACTGATTTTTCCCTTTGGATGAATACTAGCTTGCATAAAATTCAAATAACTCGGCTGTCTACAGATGGGGGGGGGGAGTGTGGGAAGGGGAACATAAGGAAGGAAATGGAACTGAGAAGGTTGAATTAACCTTTCAATGTCTTGAATTTCAAGAAGGGAAGAATTCTCTCCTGTTAAGTCTGCAACCATGCAATTAAAATGTGAACAAGCCTTAAAAGCCACATTTGCCCCATATTCCTAGATCTCTACTTTAAAGACAGATGTTCCAAAACCAAGATTCAGATCCAAAGGCAGGAAAAAATCTTATGCTGTAAATGTTTATTTTAATCACAGAACTCTGGTAGAAAAATGAGTAAAAATGTCTGACATTTACGTAGAACATGTGCCTTTGATACTGAATTCAGTTTAAAGAAATCCGTACCTATGTGTCTAGTAATGGCAGACAGTCTTTGAAAAGATGAATGGTTTTCTCTGTGCTGGAGTTTCTGTTTCCATAAAATAGATTCTTTCACCTGTTTGCTTGAGCGTTGTGAAGCTTCATTTGTTAATACAGGGCAAAGCTTTAAAAATGGACTTTGATTCTTAGGTGCCCTTTTGGACACTGTGAGTCAGGAAAACTGGATACTTGCTGAATCGAGAGCCTCCATGGAGAGTTATGGATGTCCAACATGGCCAAGTGTCTTGTGCTGGGCATCCTGAAACAAAATGTTTGTTAGAAAATGTTATAATGCTGGAAGAGAGGAACAAAGTAAGACTCAGTTTGGGGACATGCCTCTGTTTCTGGATGAAATATGCAGGAAAGGAAAGCATTTTGCAGAGCAACCAGCTGGAAAGTGTTACTGTTTGCTAATTCTTCCTTGGTGTTGGAAGGATTCATGCCTGTCAGTATTTTTGCAAGATATCAATAGGATCCATTTAAGACAAAAATTGAGCACTTCCAAGTCCATGGGAGGATATAAAATAATTTGTTTGTAGACGGACAATTAAAACCAAAAGCAAATACTTTGCTGACGTACGGATAATTTTCCCCCCAAGTAAAAATGTTGGCATACAATATACAGGTATTACAGCAGTGTCTTGCTTTGCTATGCATTGGATTTCCATTTCCTTCTAGTAAGATCATGACCCAGTATAAAGGTAAAGAATTGCATGGCAGGCTATCAACCTTCAAAGGACTGGATGGCATTGCAAAATTGATTTAAGTTCTGGAGTATTCGAGCTCAGTTTGTACTAAGCCTTGTACAACAGCGAGCACAGTTGGGATAGGGCTATTTTTCTTCCATTTGCTTCAGTTTCTGATGGGGAGTAATGCAGGGCTGTTGCTGGAACTAGATTTAATTGGAAACTAAAGTGTTCAGAGAATATTTATTCTAAAGTCATACTAGGTCAGGACTGACATCGGGGATCCATGAAGGAAACATGGCTCCAGTTCTTCTGCGACATATATGGTAATAATGACTTGTGCTGATTAATAGCTCTTCCTGAAAACATGGGAATGATGCTAGTAATCATTTCAGATCTACTGAGTTACTCTGTGAGCACCTAGCAGCTGAATCTCTGAAAAACTTTTAGGCTGAGCAACTTAGTTGGGCTTGTAAGATAACACACTGAGCTACAGAAATGGCTCACCCTTTGTGGTGTGGCCCTGGACACAGATTTACTGATGAGACAGGGATGCCATGGCACTCTGGCTCTTCGGTCCTAGGCGCCAGATGCTGGCCAGACGCATCTGCCAAGCTCCTGGAGCTGTGCAGCAGCTGGGGAATGGATCCTTCTCCTCGTGAGCAGCCCCACGCTGCGGCCTTGTCACTGACTCCTTGCAAGGCAGTGCATTGTCATATGTCCTGACATGTGGGTGACAGTCCTATGTCACGTGGTGGGACTGCAGCCATGCACCTGCACAACTCCTGGTCATGCTGGGGCTGCTCTGTGTGTGCCTGGGGGTTTGGAGGGGGTAAATGAGCCTGTGCGAGCTCCACGCTGTCTTGTCTAGACCGCTGAAATTGGGCTGGGTGTCTGAATTGTGCGGCAGCCTGCATACCACGTAAGCGGGAGAATTACAAAATGCTACCACAAAATTTGAGCTGTGCCCTGAGATAGTGGAAAACGGACGGGGACAGCTAGCACATTGCTCCATTGTAATTTTAAGCAGTGATCTGAGAGGCAGACGCCTTCAATAGGTGTATTTTGGGGGTGTAACCACGCAGCCGCTCATTAAGTTGTTGCCTCCCTTCCCTCTATATTTACTATCTTAGAAAAAGTGGCTAAAGCACCAGGACTCCCAGGTTCTCCTCAGCCTTTCAGAAATAGGCAGTGAGAGCACAAAGTGAGCAGAAAAGACTAAAATGGCAGCCTGGGACTGCATATGTCTGCCCCCTGCAAGGAACGTTGGAAGCATTTGAAAGGAGGTAGGATAAGCTGGCACAAAATGGCGTACTCGGAGCCAGTTCAGAGGAGGGAAGACACAGTCTTGGACTCGAAACCAGAGAACAGGTGCTGTGCAGCGCCTGCCTACCTGCCTGCCTCTGCTGTCTGCCTCCTCTCGCCGTGTGTGTTTTCTGTGTCAGGTTTCTTGCAGTTTTATTCCTGTCAACTGGCCAACGTATCTGCTGAAGAGCCAGCTGGAGTCCGCTCTCTCCCATGTTTCATCAACAAAAATTGCCAGCTTGTTCTGATTCAGTATCTTTATTTTGTTGATG
This sequence comes from Fregata magnificens, assembly GCA_013389945.1. Taxonomy (NCBI): domain Eukaryota; kingdom Metazoa; phylum Chordata; class Aves; order Suliformes; family Fregatidae; genus Fregata; species Fregata magnificens. The sequence goes on along the minus strand of WAAD01034953.1, from coordinate 9,252 downwards.
AGGCTAAATGAATCAGAAAGAACATAGCTATGTATACAAAATACAAATTCGGAAACCTCATCCTGATGGCGAGGAAATTTTATTAGCTGTTCAAGTGGAGAAATCTGCTATGGAAGCAGACCAACAGCAAATACAGACCTCCTGAGAGGTCATTTCCCCTGACCCTACACATTTTATTGTTTTTGTATGGCACCTCCTAATGATACCAAATCTTCTAGCAGGAAAATATAGTTTTAGATCTGATTAAAATCAGGCTAATTTACTGTGGGATTGTGACTCTCCCTTCTTCAGATTCTAAATGTAAAACCTCTGAATGAGTCTTATAAAGCATCTCTAGATAAAATTCAGAATTCATGTTGGAAAACCTGAAACAAAACCCTCCCAGCTATTGGCAATACAGAAGTTTCAATTAATCCCATCCTACTTCTACAGCTTTTTTCCTTTCATATATTCTTTGTCAGTTTTTCACAGGAAGAAAAGCTTTTCTCGAGAGGATTTTTACTAAGTACATCCAAATTTCCTTAAACGCTTTATTAAACCCACCACCTATGGCTGCTGGCACTGCATGACAGAAAAAGCTGTTGTAGTTTCAACGTGGCATGTGGGAACCACAGACTGTCAGATAGGGCTTTTAACACTTCTGGTGTAAGCTCGCATCTCCTCACTAACTTATGCTAACTTGGTTTAAGGGTGCTAGATTTTGTATTTCAAAACGCATTAGCTCTTTGTCAAAGGGCACCTCGTTACTTCTGGCGCGTTCATGCTTGGGAGCAATCGCTCTCAACGCTTTAATTCAGAAAATTTACAGGAAATATTTTAATACGGTTATGAAAAGTGCGAAACCGCAGCGGTGCAGGAGCCTGCACGGTGGCACCGACGGCCGCGGTCACCCCTGAGGCCGCGGTCACCCCTGAGCCCGCACGGGCCGAGGCAGGCGGACGGCTGAGTCACTGTAAGGTTAAGAACAAGAGAAAAGAAGTTAACCCCTGGGTCACGGCTCGTCGTTCCCGGGTGCGGTGTGGCAGCGGTTGAGGCTCCCTGCAGCCGGGCAGCCCGGGGCCATAACGGACGGCGGCCCC
>WAAD01034952.1:17118-33035 GCA_013389945.1 Fregata magnificens | reverse complement strand
GGTGCTGTGCTGTATATATGAAAGCAGAATTCATTGTCAAAAAGCTGAAAGTCTAATGAATTCAATAATTCGGGTATTAGTAATCTGGCAAATGGGGAGAATGACAACTTCAGCTTTATTCAGTGTATTTTGTGGTTTTCTGCATAACTTTGCAGATGTTTTGTCAAAATAGGAAGGTTCTGCACTGCACATCGCCACTAATTCGGTTGTAATTTTGAGGCAGTGGGGCTCCTGATTGGTTACATTTAGACAACAATTAAACAGTGTTTAAATATATTTATCATGTCATTATTTAAAATTAAGCAACACCTTTATGATAATTCCATTCCTGTTTTACGAAAATATATAGTAAATCATTCTGGTATGTTGGTGTAATGTTGCATGTTGGTGCTATTTCATGCAACAGATGACGTGTTAATAATGTAGTCTTCCTTAGTTCAACAATTAGTGTGCTTGATATTTTAATCTTAAGCAAATTACTGTTTTCATGTGTTAGAGAGTTTAAGGTAAATGCAGAGCTTTTTGCCTGCAAAAAGTTGAGTTAGTGTTTATTTGGTTGACTTGGGTTTTTTTGTTGTGTTCTCTTTTGAATTTTTCCCTTCCTGCAATTTAAAGATTCTTCTTATCATGATGCACAGAGAGTGGTTTATTCATTTCATCTCTGCAGCTACTCTCTCTTTCTCTTCAGGCTCTCTCCTTCTCTAGACTGACTGACTTTTTTTTTTTAGTCTTTTCTCACAGTTCTGTGTGTTTTAGATCTATGATGGTGGTATTGATGCTGTTCTGTCTTCAGTAGGAGAGAAATTCTTTGTGTCTTTCTAGAAGTATAGTGCCCCAAAATGAGTATGGTATTTAAAAAAAATTTTACAGTGCAAAAGTAGAGCAAAAGACTTGCCTCTTTTTTTTTCAGGTATTTCTTCTGTTTTTACTTCTCGGACTGTTTGTTTCTTTGACATACCTTATTTTTTGCAACTACGTGGCATGGTGGACTTGCATTTGTTGCCTGATGCACTGTAAGTGTAGATGCATTTTTGCTGCTACCTGTCCACTTGGGTCCAATTTTAAATTTTTTTTTTTTTTTTTTCTTGCTGGAGAGTAGGATGCTTTTATATTTGTACTTATGGGACAGAATTCTACTTTTTTAGATCACTTGTGGAGTCGGTGAAGAAATCTTATCCTTTTCTTCGTTGTAGTTGCATACTCTTCTTGTTCTCTGACTGCTTGGTAAAGTAATAAGCATGGGGTCTATTCTTCCTTATCAAAATTATTAGTAAAAAGACTCAATCCTAGCAGTATTCTTGTGAAAGCCTAATTCTGTATGTTCCTTCATTATAAGAGCACAAATACTAGTGAGTGTGTCATTATTTAGATTTCACCAGCTGTGTATGTTCATGTGATATGTAAAAACACCAACCAAACAAAACTGATTACAAATTCAGCTTATGATCCAGAACAGTGTCAAGAGGATTGATATAATTGTAAAGACACATCAGATGGGCTTAGGATGAGGAATTTCCTAGTTCTTATTCTTTGGTGCAATGACTTGATTACAGTAACATCATATACAAGAATGTTTCATGAATGTATACTGTCAGCACTGGGGATTAGTGTGGCATATTGGTTTTTTCCTTCCCATTTTTTGCTTTACATGGTGTTTTGTCTTCTTAAAACCATTCTTCCCTTGATAAATAAGCAATATTGGGAAGGGGAAGCAAGGTTAGTGTAAGGTTAATGTTCAGCTTCTACCTGGGATATGTATTAGTTTAATTTAAATAATGTTTATAGATATAACATCAACAAAGAGCCATATTAGGAAAAAACTCCTCTAGCTAATTCACTGATTGAAGAGATCTCTATAGAAATAATCACTTTAGGATCCAATATTTCCATCTTCAATTAGTCTTTCCTGGGAGAGATGGAACCTACCTTCTTCATGTGAACATAGTTACTATTTTTAGGCCTAACTGATTTAGAAATATCAGTCTGCTGCTTTTATATAGATGTAGTATATGTTCTGTCCCATGCCGCTGATCCTAAAAGAGATATCTATTGTCCTGGTAAAACCTTCCACTTTTACATTACTGAGGCTGGTAATATCTCTTTCAGTGAAGATACTCCATAATAACCTCTGTGGTAACAGTTGTTAAAGAGTTAGAACTCAAAACTGAAGTAATGTATGCCGTACCGATACATGTGTGCCTTAAGTGTGTGTAAGTAAAAGCTTCCTTGTATTAATATCTTGCAAACTGGAATAGTATGAATTCTCCAACTAAAAATAAAATGTTGGAATTTTTATTATCCTATTTCATTAACTTCTTAATTTATGAAGCTAAAATGGAAGTTAGCCAAAGCAACTGATATTCCTGCTGAGAACAGAAACAACAGCTGAGCAACATTTTTGCTTAGAGAACAGAAATGCTGCTCTACCATTTTAAGTAAAACATAAAATTTTATTTCTGAAGACATACTTATTTAGATGTTGGGTTTTGTGTTTATTTTTGGTACAGGTTATTAATGCTGCTTTAGCTCTTGCTGCCAGACCAAAAAGTCAAGTTGTGAAGAACAACATGGAGATGTATAGGAGTACATGGGAGAATCACATCCACATTCTTACTGAAGCTGTGGATGATATAACAAGTATTGATGATTTTCTTGCTGTATCAGGTATGATAATTTCCAGAATCTGATTCTTCTTTTATATGCTTTGAAAACTTTTCATAACACTTCAACAGGAAACCAATGGAAGATGAGATTGTGTAAGGTCTTGTGAAGCTGTTGCTCCTGTCTAAAATGTCCCCGCACAGTAGATATTTCTGCTCTGCACAAGGTAGAGCTAGGTAGAAGTTACTCGAGCAAACTAGGTGCATGAAGCAGAATGGGTATGTTACAGTGGGTATGTTTATCCATCCTCACAGGTTCATTTAGCTCTAAGCAGCTGTGAGAAGTGCCCTTCTAGAAAAGGAAGTGCGTATCAGTGTGCATATACATAAACCAGGAGTTTCTCACGATATCCTGTGTTCCAGTTACTGTGGAATGCACGGTAGCATTTCCAGAATTTTCAGAGTTACAAATATTTGTCAAACAAAATGTACTTCTAAATCTCTTCACTGAAGAGACCTTTGATAGCAGTAAACTGTTTTTACGGAGGCAGTGAGTGTATTCAACATTTAAACTGAAGATAAAACACGGTTTTACTTGTTGTGGTTTAAAGATCCCAGTTCTAAGTTTTTGACTTCTCTTAAGTTAGTGTAACATGGACAGGAAGGAAAAACTTGTCTCATCTTCTTTAAATGTGGTTTAATTTTTGTGTTTCCTTATGGCCAGTGGGCCCCTGTGTTTGCTTGTTTTTCTCTGGGCATGTCTCTTGGGCTTAATTCCATTTTTTAGGATTATTTGATTTATGCAGCAATATAGAACATGAATAGTTCTGCAGATGTCAGTAGTTTGAAACCATTGTAAGTGAAGTCAGAACTAAGTTCATTTTCCCAAATTATTCTTTGCTCATTAAACATGAGGGTGGACTCTTGTCTAAAAGGGGACTTAGCTTGGGTATTCATTGCTCTAAAGCTTACTTGTATATCTTTAAAAATACCACCTTTACTGTGGTAACTGGAAGCTGCTGGACTGGAGTCCCCATAACTGAGTGGTGTTTTTTTCTTGTGATCAGGATGTGGATATTACAATGCAAAAACTGTAAGCAGAGATGGCTGTTGAGGCCCTTTCTGGGTCTGCTGATGCTGGATACAGACTTTTCCTCAGAACATGAAAGTTCTCCTTGCTTTACAGTGGTCAGTTGGTGTACCTAGCAAGTGATTTAGGTCTGAATATAGGAGAATTTACTGCAAATAATGCGAGTTGGTTATTCATTGCACTGCTCTCCTCTGTGCATCTTAGTACAGAAAAACATAACCAGAGGATTATTTTTTTCCCCTGTGTAAGTTAGCCTTTAATGGAAGCTGGTTATGAACCTTCCTGTTGTTTATAGGGTATGGGAGGTTGCAGATCTTTCCTGGTGGACTGAAACTGAGATTTCTGCAGGTATTGCTAGAGCTGTTAATAAAGGGAAGAAACAAGTCCAATTGCTAATGAATTAAATACACAAATCTCTTTAACCTACTATGAAATCTCGTGAGTTTTAAAATTCTTCTTTCAAATTCATTGAGCTAAGCGTTTCTTTTTAACTACACAACTGTGATTCACTTAAACGGCACAGTTCAGGTATTTTCTCAAAATTTTCTTGTGTTGAAGTATAGAGCTAGACATTCCAATAATAATTGGGGGAGGAAAAATATGTTATTGGGCAGCTACTCTTTTGAGAGTAGACTCCTGGCTTTTTGATGTATTTTATATTCTTTGGTTGAGCAGAGCTGAATGATTGACAGTATTTTACACTAAGTAAAAGCAGAAATGGTAACTTCAGTAGCAGTGATGTGTGGGCCTACATATCATGAGGTCCAAAAAAAGAAAACATTCATATATTTGCTCTAAACTATGTGTGGAGCATCTTCTGTAAGCTTTGGTAGAACCTCCTTTGGCATGTTAATTTGTTTAACTTCAAGTGTCATGCTTATTCTCAAGTGATCTGCTGAGTAGATTTTTCCCTATGGCAGTGTCACCTACTTGCTTTGGGAAGCTTTTTTTTAAATTATTATTTATTTTATTTTATTAGCTCATGTACAAAGAAGTAATTACTAAGAGTAATTATAAGGAATGGTGCAAGCCACTCTCGGTCTAGTCCTCTGTGTACTAGCACCATTACCGTGTTCTGAGGGAGTAAAACATTCATAGATTGCTCTGTCTAAATAGAAAAGGTAAATGTGTAATAGAAGATGGTATCTAATTTTTTCGGAAATTACTTGGTAATTAGGAAAGATAGTGTACGTTGTGTCACATTGCAGCTGAAAAGAATAAGAGAATAGATTTATAACAGATCTGTGTTTGCTACAGAAAATAGTATTCTACAGCACATGCCAATATGGGCATATTGGGGGAAAAATGTTTTTTAAAAGACATAGTTCATTCAAAATTGGTACTGTGCTGTCTCAGAGTGTCAGATATTCACATTTGAGTTGAATGACTGAGTTTGCATCCCCGATTGCATTTTCCAGGTTGGCGAGGGAAGTGATTAGTCCTGTAGTGTTAAAATCATACTAAAAAATATAGTACACTTTTTGTAAATGCAGTAAACACACCTTCCCTAGTAATTCTGGTGATTCAGAATTCTAAATCATACAACGCAGTTGCCTACTTAAAAATCTATTTTAAATCGCATCTTTGATTGATAGGTCAGATTTTTCTACCAGATACAAAATGTACTTCCCAAGCCTGTTAAGAGTTAGGAATATCTATTTTGTGATTTACATTGTGTATCTCCTTTTCACACAGCGTCACCTGAGCCTTGGATGGCAAGTCATTCTATAAAATGATGTTATTAATGGGAGTTATTTTGGGTTACTGATGATTTGGAGAGTAGATTCAGTACTTATAGCTGCGTTTCTGCTATGGACATTTTTAAGGTACAATGTAACTCCAACTAATGTCACTGCAAAAATTGTGCGCAGAGCTCAGTAGCAAGTGGATTAGTCCCTATGTTTCTTGAATCCAGGATGTTGTGTTTCTGTCCTTAAAATAAGCTGAGTAAGGGGGCTATAGGTGAGAGGATGGGAAGGAACTGAGCTCCCTGTGAAAATACCTCCTTGTGACTCTTTGCAAGCTGCTTGTGGGGTTGCTGAAACAAAACGTGTGTACAGGAAAATTGTGTGTCTCCTGTTGTAATACGTGTACTTCTCTGATGTGGCACTGGGGGAAGGAGAATTCTGTGGCAGATCAAAAAGGGTGAACTGTGAGCATTTGAAAGGTTGGGGTTTTTTGTTTGTTTTTTTTTTTTTTAAAGTGCTAATATGACATTTATTGTATGTGCTAATAATGCTGTTCTTATTTTTCGAAGTGTATTGATCTCTTCAGATCTACCTATCCTCATGAAATGGGATTTTTTTTTTGTTTCAGTCGTGTTTTATTTTTTCCATTTATTTGGATGTCATAATGTGTTCAAAGGAAAACTAGTACTACAGAAGACAAAAGAGAGATGAAATCAGGTCTTTACAAGAGAAAAAGGTCTGATTACAAATAGCCAGTTTAAATGATGGTCTGTTCCTTATAAAGGAAAGGAGGAGTTAATGAATTGTATAAAAAAATGTCATTGCAATTATGAAACATTATAAATGATGATACCATTGTTCATAGATTTGTTACACCTCCTAGGAGCAGAGAATCAGTTTCAGCCTATCAGTTTTGGATAGTCAGTTTATGCAAGGAAGAATGTGGGTATTAATCTTTTTAACCCACGGACATTATGTTTGAAAAACTGTCATCCATTTATCATGATGATGTGAAGTTTTTAGATTCATATAAGTGAATTGTACTATTGCATTTGATGCATGAATTTCCAGGAAACTAGTTTTGATATGCTTGTAATTTTGTTTATGTTGGTAAATCTTAAGTTTTATCCTCAGCTCTGCTCTTGTAAACTGACTCTTCAATGTTTCTTTTCTGATACAGTTAGACTGAAAACATAGTTCGTGATGTTCATTTTCTAACATTGATTCTTCTGTGTTATTTTAATACCCTTTATACAAAATTACATGAATAAAACTTTTGGATATAGATGGAAAATATCAAATGTCAATATTTCCTTCCTTTGTATGTACGTTTTCCTCTCCTGATGATGGTGTGTAATTGCAATGACATGTTAATTGCAGTTGTTAAGTATTTTTACATTATTACCGGTAAGAGAAGAGTTAGATCTTTTAGTCCAAGAGTTAACTCAACCAAGAGGGCGAACCGTGTCCTGGGATGCATCAAGCACTGCATTGCTAGCCGGTCAAGGGAGGTGATTGTCCCGCTCCACTCTGCACTGGTGCGGCCTCGCCTTGAGTACTGTGTGCAGTTTTGGGCGCCACAGTATAAAAAGGAGACGAAGCTGCTAGAGAGTGTCCAGAGGAGGGCCACAAAGGTGGTGAAAGGTTTAGAGGGGAAGCCGTATGAGGAGTGGCTGAAGTCACTTGATCTGTTCAGCCTGGAGAAGAGGAGGCTGAGGGGAGACCTCATTGTGGTCTACAGCTTCCTCACAAGGGGAAGAGGAGGGGCGGGTGCCGATCTCTTCTTCCTGGCGACCAGTGACGGGACCCGAGGGAATGGCAGGAAGATATGCCAGGGGAGGTTTAGGTTGGACCTTAGGAAAAGGTTCTTCACCCAGAGGGTGGTGGAGCACTGGAACAGGCTCCCCAGGGAGGTAGTCATGGCACCAAGCCCAACAATATTCAAGGAGCGTTTGGACAATGCTCTCAAACACATAGTGTGAATTTTGAGATTGTCCTATACAGGGTCAGGAGTTGGACTTGATGATCCTTGTGGGTCCCTTCCAACTCAGGATATTCTATGATTCTTCAAGGACTATATAGGTAAGAAAAGCATCAAAAGTGTGTTTATATGTAGAAAATTCTCAGGACCTGTGATTTTTTCCTTTCTGTTTGTTTTCTTGAAGAGCTTGAATGGCAGACCCCGTGCTGCTTTTCTGTCCCCTTCTCAGTGTCCTTGCTCAAACTATGATTATTTCATCTAATACTTCTGTCCTTCTCTCCAGCCTTCCGTACTGTCTGAGTTTTGGTCTGTTATATTTATAATATCACTATGGTTAAATCCTTATAATGTTAGCACTTCTTTTGCCAAAATTGAAGTTTCATGTTCTCATAAAAACATTTCCTTGTTCATCTCTTTTCTCATCTCTCCTCGTGTATGAATAAATCCTCCTCCTCTTCATGTACTGTATGCAAATAAGGTAGACCCTTTCCTGTTGTGTTCAGTGTAATGATGTCTCTGCTCTCTGCCCCTTCAAATACCTCCTTAAAATACAATTTATCTAAAGTGCATATTGACTCTTGTAATCTCATCAACACTTTAAATTGAATTAATTTTTTTAAAGGTAAATATGTTCCAAATAACGGGTAGTAAATCATCAGACTTTGAGATGGTTTTGTCTGATGTTCAGTTTGTTGTTTCTCTACCAGAAATTCTATTACTTGCCATTTACCTAATGGAGTGATAGTGAGTGGAATGACTTAAATGTTTGCCTCAGGTAAGGGTTTGTGTAACTCCCCCATGCAGTTCCCACTGCTAAATTGATAGTGGTAAATGTGGACATCTGCAGATCAATCTGCAGTAGAATCTGGAGAAGATGCCATTTTTAGTATTGTGAACAGAAAAATATGCTGTACTGTATGCAGAGGTGCCCCACAATTCAGCTCCTTACAGAAATTGGACTGAAGTGTCTTGAATAGATAGATGAAGACTTCAGAAACTGCTCAGGAAGTTCTGTGATAGGACTAAAGATCGTCAAGGTGACTTGAGTAGGCAAAAGGGAATAATTTTTTAACTGAAGAATTTGCACCAATCAGTTACTGCTGGCAAGAGGGAGAAGAGTCATAGTTCACTTTCCCGTTACACTCTTGTTCCAGTGTCATGTACAGAGTCATGTACAGACTTTCAGAGGAGGTTCAGGGAAATGTTGCATGGCTCTCCCTCTGAATGGAGTGGAGAAGAGCACACTCCAAATGTGGAGTGTGTAAGGAATTCTCTAAAAATCTGAAACTGTGCAGGCTACAGTTTTTTTTCCAGTCTCTTAATCTTCCCCTTGGAATCTAAGAATATGTTAAGTCTTTCGAAGCATAATGGGAAACAGTGAGATACCACAGGGCTAGCACAGAAGTTGCCTTTTAATGTAAACCTGTGCCATCAGAAACTACTTCTAATTCATGGAAAGCAGCAGAAGCTGGGATGTTGTCGAAAAGCTGTTGAAGAAAGCAGTTTTAGTGGGTGCAAATGGTCTTATGGCCCCAATAAAAACAAGAGCTAAGGGACCACGTTTTTTGCTGCTTTTGCTTGTAGCTCTTATTGGATATCAGTGAAGCTTCCTCAGTTTAGCAAAAATAAACAGGAAAAAAGAAACTTGTCTTATGTCTTTCTTCCAAAGGCCCAGTTCTAAAGAAGTTATTTAGTGATAATACAGAGGGACCAATCGCTATGGGCTTGGGGAAGAGTGGCTGGAAAGCTGCCTGGTGGAAAAGGACCTGGGGGTGTTGGCTGACAGCCGGCTGAACATGAGCCAGCAGTTGGCCCAGGTGGCCAAGAAGGCCAACAGCATCCTGGCTTGTATCAGAAATAGTGTGGCCAGCAGGAGTAGGGAAGTGATCGTGCCCCTGTACTCAGCACTGGAAAGGCCACACCTCAAATACTGTGTTCAGTTTTGGGCCCCTCGCTACAAGAAGGACACTGAGGCACTGGAGCATGTCCAGAGAAGGGCAACAAAGCTGGTGAAGGGTCTAGAGCACAGGTCTGATGAGGAGCAGCTGAGGGAACTGGGGTTGTTTAGTTTGAAGAAGAGGAGGCTGCGGGGAGACCTTAATGCTCTCTACAACTACCTGAAAGGAGGTTGCAGCGAGGTGGGTGTCGGTGGTCCCTTCTCCCAAGTAACATGCAATAGGACAAGAGGAAATGGCCTCAAGTTGCACCAGGGGAGGTTTAGATTGGATATGAGGAAAAATTTCTTTACCGAAAGGGTTGTCAAGCATTGGACCAGGCTGCCCAGGGGAGTGGTTGAGTCACTATGCCTGGGGGTATTTAAAAGACCTGTAGATGTGGTGCTTAGGGACATGGTTTAGTGGTGGACTTGGCAGTGCTGGGTTGACGGTTGGACTTGATGATCTTAAAGGTCTTTTCTGACCTATACGATTCTCTGAAATACGCAGCTTCACTTCTTTTCTAACATTATAGCTTCAGATCCAAAGCCCCTGCTGCTACTGCAGTTTCTACAGTTGGAAGAGTTTTTTAACAGTTGATTAGGAAACAGGGTGTCAGATGAACTTTATTAACATGTAGTGTAGCATTTACAAAATGGCAAAATAGGAGAATAGAGTCAAAGAATAGAAGACATTAGAAGAGAACTCTGGAGATTATCTACTAAAGCATCTTGTGCAGAGCAGGACAAGCTTCAAATTTCCTACAGAAATTTCATTTGAAGCCTCTCTGGTTATACGTGATCCAAATCTTGCTTTTTTCTTTGGTCTTAACTACTAATGTACAGCAAAACTTAAGCAATGCAACACCTAAGTAGTGTTCATCTACTGCAGTAATATGTAAAAAAAAGTCTACTTGATGAATCCCTTCTCTCCGTTGCATCACTGAGAGAAGAATGCAATTGAACTGAGTCAGCAACAAAGAGTAGATTAATGTAAATGTATTCTCATAAGTTTTTAGGATTATATAAAAGATGACAAAATAATACTAAAGTATGGTATCTGTACCTTGAAAAGAGGTTTATTTTATTTACAGATATTTTCACAGATATGAAAAATGCCAATAATATGCTGCTTATAAAAACTGAAAGCAATTACTAAATTGCATAGGTCTTTAAAAAAGATTTTTTTCATGTTTAATTTTCCAGTTGTATACACACTCTTTGAGAAGTAGAAAGGGGAGCTCTGTGCCTTTTTGAAAATATAAAATACCACGCCACTAAAATGGATCAGAAAAAGTGTATTTATGTGTACATCCACATCTATGTTCCTATGTGTATATGCATGCACACACACACACACACACATATAACTGTATATATTTGAGGTCTGTGAATCATTGCATGGCTTTTCTAAGCTGATGATGCTGACTGGAGTTAGGACTTCCTGGGTGGATGCCCTGTGGTAATGCAGTAGTTGTGTTGTGATGAAGGCTGTAATTTATATGAGTCTGAAAGCATACCCTTTCTTATAATAGAAAAGGCTTTACATAAGCATTTTATTTGTAATTGTTTGCTTAAAATTATTTACTAAACTGAGCAACTGAAAGTTACAGGAGCACACCATTATTTGATAGAAAAATAACTGCAGTTAGCGTTATTATAAAGCTCTCTTTGTTTTCAAGCATTTCAGTACATTAAATATTTAAGTAGATGGAAATCAAAAATTTTGTTATTTACCTAACAACATATTTCAAAATATTTTGACTAGATATTGATGTTTGAGAACTGCTTCAGAAAAAATAGGCTGTCTTCTTAGTTAAGAATGTAGTCACCTGTTTTTACTGAAACGCATGTAATTTTGGAAGGCCTGAAATGCCCGTGTAATTATCTTTTCCCTTCTAGACTGGTATCACTGAAGCACTGTGGGGGAAAAAACCCCAGTGCTTCATTATTTCTGTGTAGTACTAAAACAGAGTTGTTGAAAACTTTTTTAGAAGAGATCCCCAGCAGAAACCTCTTGGATCGTTAGACTCATTGTTGACTGAATTTCACAGCAGCTCAATTTCTGTTTGGTAATTTTCTTCTCTAAGCTGTTCTGGTTTGTAAGTGCTATTTTTGGGGTTTTTTTACATCCTTTGGAAGAGCTGTGTGAGATGGACTTTAGTGTCTCAACTCTATCTCTGCCTGTGTTGCTTGTGTTCCTTGTAGGCTTTCTGTTAATTTCTGTTGTATGATTGGTTGCAGAAGTTTGTTGATTTAAGTTTGGTACAGTTCTTTCTTCTCTTATTCCCCTAGACTCATGAGTACAATTGATTTCACTAAGCAGTTCTGTTAATCTTACCACAGTTTACCCTTAAGACAACTTAAGTTATGGAGTCATAGTGTTTCCATATAGTTCTCTCTGAATTAAAATCAAGCCACTGTTTGTTATGAATCATAACTTCTGTTCTTAACAACAGGAATTCTTAAATAGGTGAATTTTTTTACAAAATCTGATGAGCATTTATTCTTCAATCTACAGCTGAATGCATTTCCTAAACTTAATTTAATATCCCCTTTTTTTTTCTTCTGTACTCAGTGGACAGATACGCTCATTTAGAGATATTTGGGAGAGCATGACTTGTTCTTCTGGATGATTCAGTCTTTCTCTCCCGAATACAGGAAAAGATTGTTGAGATTAGACTAACAAAATTTTATGAATTCTCCCCTTGATCTTCCAGTCTGATGTATTTCCGGTTGGTAGCTAGGTTTCTAATAACTGTTGAAGTTTGGTTTTTTTCAAATCTGTAGCAGATTGCTAGCGTTATCCGATCTCATACAATAAAAGCAAATCTTTCCTATACTTCTCCAAAATGACTTTGAATCAGTCATTTTTTTTTTAATCACGCTATCCTTTTAGTTCCTCTGACTTTTCACATCCCTAACATACAATTATATGCAACTACATTTCCAATTTTCGTAATGTTCTCTGAATATCACACATTCTTCATTATCTCTGCCCTATAGTAGTGACTCTGCTGTTGAACTGTTGTTCTTCATTATCCAGTGTCACACTCTGTATAAAGGTATTCTTAAGAAATAACTTTATGCTGCCTGTCCTTTTAATCTCATCATATTCGTTTATCCAGGATTGTGTCATAGTCTACCCAGTGCTGCTTTTGTCTTTTTTTTNNNNTTTTTCCCCTGGGACCTCAGAAATCTGAAACAATAATTTATACTTGCCATTATAGTCTGAGGATGGAAACAGGCCAAGATGTGAAGGGGTTGTTAATATCTCTGTTACATTTGAAGGGAAGAGAAAGCTTTGGTTCTTTAGAATAAAATCCTTTTTTCTTGTTTGAAACAAAAGCAGCAAACTTCGAGGTAAAAATAGCTCAGGATTTAACGTACGTTAATTGGTGACATTTTGAGAGAGAAGGATGCCGAGTGCCAGAGGTAATTAACATAATTCACCCTGTCCTGCTCCATGCATTCTGTCCGCTAACCAGAGGTCATGGTCCTTTTAGGATCTGTGTGATGACTCACACTGATCATCACAGACCAGCATTGAAATTGGCATCCAAACTGAAATTGCAGTCATTGTTCCAGCTTCAGGCACTCTTCTGCTGATGGAGTTGAGGGGTGAGGGGGAAGGAGGCATTTAAAACATAGATTATTCTTTGTGTTGGGGTCACGTTGTGCTGGAATCACATTGAATGATTTCTTCATTTTTGGATATAGAGCAGTTACTTCTTAATTGCAGGAATTGTTAAACAATGGAGTTCCACAAATAAGTTGGTCATGCAGTAGAGAAACATCGTACGATAAACAAGTTAGTTAATATAAGGGAAAACAACTTACCTGTTCACGATGTTCATTTCTGATGTGTATTCATTTGCAAGTTCTTAAATTGTCTTGTGCTTACTTCTTTTATCTGGAGTGTCTGAGGCATGTTGATATTCTTTCATGTAATAACTGATGATGTTTTCCCCAGGTTAACTGCCAGAAGGTTTGGATGGTAAAAAGAACTGTTTGCTGCCCCATTGATTTGAATTGACTGACCAGTTCTGGATAGGAGACAACTGGAAGGAGAGTGAAGATTAGATAAGATAGGTTTTCAGCTCTTTGTCTATCACGGCTTCCTGCCAAAATACAGGGTCTAATTCATAGAATCATAGAATCATAGAATCATTAAGGTTGGAAAAGACCTCTAAGATCATCAAGTCCAACCATCAACTAACACCACCATGACTCCTAAACTAGGCCCTGGAGTGCCATGTCTACACCTTTTTTGAACGCCTCCAGGGTTGACGACTCCACTACCTCTCTGGGCAGCCTGTTCCAATGCCTAACCACTCTTTCAGTAAAGAAATTCTTCCTGATGTCCAATTCTCATGGCATGATCTGTCCTTCACTGCACTAAATCAGTGTCTGGAAACAGACTGTATTTTTGTGCTCTTTGTGCCATTACTAGAGAATGCATTATATTTGTTAGACCTATATTTTTATCCTCTGCAAACTCTTAACTTACAGAACTAGATATTGCAATATACTGATGACATCAGTGTTGTTGAATTGTGATACGAACCTTGCCAAAAGTGTTGGAAATCAGTGACCTATTTATTGAATTCTTCCTTCTGATCTCTGCTTTGATGACCATCTGGGATTTTTACATGTGAAAAATTGCTACAGGTATGAGCCTAGACATGGCAAGAGCTCTTTGTAGAGGTGCCATTTATAATTAAGGTCATTGTAAATATGTAGATAGAGGCAAATGGTAGAACATTCAGAAGTGCTGAAACTGTTTTGAAAGTTCAGTTGAAGAGAATCCCTACATTGTCTAGATGCTTTTTGAAAAACACTACTCCAACTCTGTAAAATCCTGTTCATCCTTACTAATTCTCCTCATATTCCACTGGAAGTTTTAGATATGCTGGGAAATTTATTTAATGCCAACTGCTGAAATTCAGTTAAAATTCTGAAAGTTTATACCCAATGTTATAGCATTTCAAAGTTCAGAAACCATTTTATATGTGATTTCTTCTCATTTTATTCCTAAATCTCCTCAGTTCTCTAGTACTGTGCATTTCCACTGAAAATTTCCCATTTCTTTACCCTGCCACCCCAAAATCTTCTAATTTCTTTCCTTTGAAGTTCATCTTCAAAACTTTCAGAATCTCCTTCCTCCCTACACTCCCATTCTCATTTAAAAAAACCCCAAACTTCTGCAACATTCTAGTAAATTGTGGGTAAGGCTGTAAAACTTTAATGCTTTGTCTGCTAATTTAGTGCAACCACTTGCAAACAGAAACAGTGTATGACATCTCTGCGTTTTTTTCAGATGTACTTCATTCTGTTGTGGTTTTGTTCAGTGATTTAGGAATGTATGTTAGCTTTCATCTTTCTGAACACCTACATTAAGCCTGTGTTAAGGTGCTAGTCTGAGGTTATTGCAGTTCAGATACTTCTCCAGGCAGAACTTCTTATGCTTTACTAGTCACTTGTTCTTCGCCAAAATACACACTTGTGCTTAAGCCACATACAAAGTGTGGGATGTAATTTGGGCTAATCAGAGTAGTATGTTATTTTGTTGTCTTGGAGGTTTTGCCTTTTGCCTCTGGAGTTATGTCTTCCTCTTAGGCTTTTTTTTTTTTTTTAAATTTGTCTGTGAGCAACAACTGTTGTCTTACAGGAGCAAGTCTAATAAGTGAAGTCTTTCTTTCGTTGCAGAACAGCTTGTGTAGAGACCACCCAGTAGATTTTAAGGAGCATCACTGAAGAAGTTACTTATTTCCTAGCTATATCTGCTGGCAAATAGTTAGTTACATTGTACGGAGAGTGAGGACTGTTGAAACATCTCAAACTTGGCTACTTCAGATATTTGCAGTAACTTTGCTATTGTAGTACTATCACAAAGTACTATGAACTCATCAAAGCCATGAATAATAGTTAAGGTTGCTCACTTCAAGTCATGCATCATTGCAATTATAGGACTGATTGCATGTTTGTGCATTTTGTGTGTGATTGAATTACTGTGGGTAAAGCGCTCTCATCTCTAATTTTAATTACTCTCAATTTATGGTAGTTGGACTTTACCTATGACTGTTGTAATTGAGCAGATGGGTATTATATGAACTCAGGACTCGGCTTTGGTGAGATTGTTTCTGTTAACTACAGTTGCTTTTTTATTAACCCCTAAAGGAAAACAAAACCAGGCTGTTCATAGAATACTAGTTTTTAAAAAAACAGATCATAAAAAGCATAAAGTACGTTCATGCTGTATCAAATGTAATAAGTGAATATGTTTGTCTTTAGCGTAAAGTAGTCTGCTATGTGGCGTAGTGGAATGAAGTCCGTCTGTGGAGATGGCCTGTGATCATCAGAGTTCTCTACCATTATAGCTAGATTTAGCGGTCGCCTAAAATTTCTTTCCTTTGCCAAAGCCAACAGAGGCCATGGCACTGTTGGAACATGTGTGTACTTCCCTTAAATTCCACATGCAGGTTTTATTTAAAAATCTTGCGCAACTCCTAGCTATATTTATATGCCACTTACCTGCATGAAGACATCCTGCTTTATTTGTGTAAGTGCACACGTAAGCAGAAGTCACAGAATCTTGGGCCTGTTGATTGTTGCCATGGAAAAT
>WAAD01034951.1:116623-135801 GCA_013389945.1 Fregata magnificens | reverse complement strand
TGGGGGGGGGGGGGGGACAGACAGATGATCAGTTTGGCGTTCAGGGGGCCCTGGGATTCTCCGAAACATACAAAAAGCTGCTACCTACAACTGGAGGTGTAGGCAGGACTAGCAAACCAAGTAATACCACATAAGCTGAACGTTTAAGTGAGTGACACTTTTATAAGTAACTTTTTGGTGATCACATTTGGTGTCTTTTCCATCCTCAATTTCCTCTCGAATGTATAAAGAAATTATATAATATGACATTATATTATAACTACATATATAGTATGCACTAATATACTATATATGATAGAATTCATCTTTTGTTATTAAAAAGGATAAAGAAGTGGGAGTTTTTAGAAAGGCCATGAGAGACTCCATGAGGAGTAGAAGATTTCCGTGCATCTGTTTTGACAATCATTCAGGCTACAGACACTTTACCTGCTGGCCTGGTTTGAGCGGCGATAGTGTTATTCCCTGGGTATTGATCACTGGGAGTATCTGGTTGCCGATGACGGTAGCGATGATCTGACCCTGGGCGTTGGTCAATAACTGTGGAGTTATTGGCTGCACCTGAAGTCCCTGAGCTCCACCTGCCGCCTGGCTGGAGGGGACTGGATTAGGCATCAGTGGGATTGTTCCAATAATCTGGAGAAAAAGACATAGAAAGAGAAAATGCACACATTCCGCAAATACTTGCCACACAAAATTGTTTGTTTTATGCATGTTAAATCAAACTTCGGTGAAATAAGCACAGAGAGACAGATATGACAGGCTGAGGGTGGGAAACAACCGTTCCTTTACTGAGGTGATGAGGACTTTCAAACTCATTTGTCGCATCACATATCACCTGTACGTTTTACTACCGTCCACTGTCATCCCCAACAAATCTGCTGCAGCTGAGAGCGTATGAAAAAAATGCTGGGCCACGCTCTGGTCCCTGGATGACGCTTTGTTCCCACCTCTCATTTGAACACAGAGTGAAATAGATGCAAATATCAGCCTGTTTGGCTTTCTACAACTCATCCGTACAATGTTATTAACTATGACCAGACATGCTTATGTAATTTTCCTTGATTTACTGATATCTAGTACTCTAGATGACCACCTATTACTCCATGCGATCTCAGGGAGAAACAGATACTGGTGCCTTTTACAACATGGCTTATTAAGATACGTTCATAAAAATGCAGCTGCTTTTGGATGACAACTAAGTAGTACAACACAACGGGACGGCTGCTGTTAGATAAAACATTTTAGCTAACATTTCTGGGGCAAGTACTTGCAGAATGTGACATCTCAGATTTGAGAAGACAGTGATTTCCTAAAACGTGAACGTGCCTGTAAAACTAATCTTAGGATGAGATGTCAAACAGATACTGTAAGAAAACTTGTCAGTCAATAAGCCACTAGGCTGAAGAAAGTTACGCTGTTGGAAGACTCTTTTTACAAGTATTAGAGCATCCGAAACAAACTTCTGATTAAACTTNCCCCCCAGAAAACACCCACTGTAAGGCTTCCAGTCTTCCCTCTCCAGAAGTCTTGCTTCCTCCTCTTTATCCTCAACATCCACCACACTGCATGTCCCTGTGGTCCCCCACCAGTATGATCCCAGTTACCCTGTGTCCCATATCATATACCTTGACTAGTGTAGACCTACTTGGTTGCTGAGAAATAGGGTGGATTATGGCTGAGTTTTCCCTCTTTTTCCTCAGTGGGGATAGTAACAGGGCAGCTTTCCTCAGTCTATCCACTGATTCTCATTCCATTTAGGAGCTTAATCATCTTTTTAGATCTCTTTATTTCTGATAAATTTTGCTGAAATTGGTCAGCTGTTTCAAAGCCATTAGGTAGGTATGGAGAGACGGATGGATGGAAAGAGGGAGAGAAGGATAGACAACACTAGTCGTAAGACTAGTTTCCTCAGGAAGAGAGGCTAAAGTGTTTCTAATGAAGGCAAATTTGTCTCCAAAACAAACATATAAAGTTCCTATTGATTTCAACAATTAATTTATATTATATCAATGGGAACTGTACAGTACAGTGTAAAATTAGCTCTAAAATAACTGTTTAGTGAAAACATCAGCGGCTTTGTGGGCCTGAGAGTGCAAAACTAGAGGAACAACTCTGAATCTCTTGCTAAAGATATAAAAAGGATACACGTATGAACTGTGTTGTGAAGAATAGCAGGGATCTGTGAAGACCTCTGCATATTTAAATCACCAGAGGTGATACACAACAACCCCAGAAAATCCATCCTCAAGAAAGCATCATGCAATGATATCCAACTAACTCAGGCATAGCTGGACGGGCATGAGGCTCTCATCAGATGATCACCCTCTTCCTTCCATTATGAGGTTAAGGTATGACTCAATCAAGTGACAGCATCCTAATAAGTGACTGCTCCTTCAGCAGTCACAGCCTGATGGTGTGCCTCTAGGTAGGCTCAACTGTGAAGTACAACGTGACAACTTAAACCAACTCCTCAAGTGAAAAGAGTGCACTTACTTTGTTAGCTACGGCAGCTCAGCTAACAAGTGGTAAGTGCTGAAGTCATCATCAATTTACCAAACTTGCCCAGTTAGAAGAAGTTTGGATGGGAAAACCAGAGAACCATAAAGAAAAGCAGGACAGCTCTCCTGTGGGAGGACCTGGTAAAATGGCAAACCCACCTACTAAGCTGTATTGTAAGAGCTGCATATATCAAAACTGTTCAAAACACGGTAAAGATATCATTTAAGTTCTCCTTAATGCATTCCTAAAAGGTAGACAGATCAATAAAGATTACTACCTCCATTTTACAGAGCATGAAAGTGAAGCACAATGGAGCATATTCAGACAGAGGTTGTGATTTGGAGAGTTAGCCTTCTAAGCTGGAAATGCCTGCAAGTTTCTCTCTGCAAATCACAGTACTTTTTCTTTTTTTTTAAGGTGTCCCTAGCTGAACTGCAGCTGCTTTACTGTTCATGTGAGAAGATGGCTGTTCACTGAGGAGGGAGGCATTTATTTACATCATCATCAGATTTCAGAATGTTTTCTAAAATCTGACTTTCAGTGTGAATTAAATACAACTTTTATGCAGTGCAACATGTAAATTTCTCCCATTTTTTGGCAACCTAAAATATTTATGGGTCACAAATATATTCTTTCACTTTTAACATATTTCACAAAACACAAGGAATAATCCTTCTTAATTTTATCAGCAGAAACATAGCGAAGGCTTCTCCTTTCTTTGCCATGTCAGTAAAGGACATGACCTTGGAGTGTCATTACTCCAATGTAACTTTAACTATCAAGGTCCTAATCCCAGCAAAGCAAAAAATGCTGCGCTGGTGTTATCAGTAATAGGAATGTTTGCATTCACATTTAAAATGCATTTCTTGGACTGCAGTTGGACATTTTATAGAATGACAGTGCTGAAGTGGGCGGTTTGTAAGGTCAGAAGCAGAAGGCTATCTATATGTATTAATGTATGTCACACACCATTCTGTACATGGCGTGCTGTACATGCACACAGCCAGAAATGCAGCAGGGAAAAGACAGCTGGGAGAGGTGTTCCAGAAGGACAAATGAACAAATGCCCTCATGGGTGTTACCATAGGAGCCAAGGGTAAATCTGAATGGGAAACAGTTTTCCCACCTTCTGAAACTTACTGATATTTCAAGATTTTTTTTCCATTTTAAACCAAAATAAAGTAAAATCTTGTCTGCTTAAAAACAAGACGTCCACTTGTCTCTAGTTAATCAACAGGACTACTGTTTATGGCATGCATCTTTGATATGGCTAAACCCAGATTCAAGTTTCCCCTTTCAAGTTCCCTGTTCTCCAAGTACCCTTTCCCAAATATCCTAACAGCTCCCTGGTTCACACTGCACAGCTTTGTATGAATAAGTAAAATATTCACTAGGGAGGAGTACTGAAACTGGATCCCCGCCTCAAACCTTGTGTGACTGTCCTGATGCTGGGCCAGATCCCTTTTCCTCTAATTTTGGTGAGAAAGTCCATCCTGGGCCTTGCTAATCTGTCCTGTTAAGCTAGCACTTCATGAAGACAATTTAAATTTTCTGAAGAAATGAAACAAGACCATGCCATGGGCTTGAGACACTGGCACGCCACAGTACAGACTATTTAATTGCCAGTGATTTCTTTAGTGGGGAGGCATTGCTCCTTTCTAGCAACTGCTGTTATTTCAGATTATATTCAAGGACAGTTCAGGAATAGCATGTGACAGGGACTTATCCCACAAGATACTTACAGAATCACACAACCACAGAACGGTTTGGCTTGGAAGGGACCTTTTAAAGATCATCTAGCTCCCCTGCTATGGGCAGGGACGTCTTTTGCTAGATCAGGTTGCTTAAAGCCCCTTCCAACCTGACCTTGAACACTTTCAGGGACAGGGCATCCACAACTTCTCTGAGACATAGCAGAGGAGGCTTCTTACCCTGTCAATGTTTGGACTCAAATTCATAAACAATCCCACCTGTCAAACACATTCTTGAGCAAACAAACACATCCCTAAAAGTCCTCATGCTACAAAAATATAATTCAAAAAGTTTGGGGTTTTTTTTACACTGTGCACGTGACTTTCATGATTCCTTTTATACCTCATACAACTGAAAGCAAGCACTAAGCAATCACAGAGGAGTTGCAAAACAGGTGTCGTATGCAAAACAACAAACAGACAGTTCTGAAAGTCCGAGGGTTAACTCAAGGGACCCCCTTGTCAATGCTCCATGACCTCTAAGGGAGCCAGGAACCGTAACCTGCAGAGCGCTGTTGATTAAAAGAAATTACACCTGGTTGTATCTGTCTGAGGTACAGGTTACAAATATAGGCACAAAATGTAGTGCAGATGTGACATTGGAAATCCTACTGAGATATTTAATGTCAGTTCAGATCTCAGCTTTTTTACAGAGCCAAGGCTTTGGGCCACCTCTAATTAAAACACCAAGACTGTAATTCTGGCCCTGTTCTAGTGACAGAGTTTTGCCAGAAGCCTTGGTGGAGTCAGATTTTCACTGCAAATATTCAGTAAGACTCTTTCATTTTTGTTTATGGATTAATAGATACAGCAATTGCTTCTTGAGATGCTCAAAGAGCAGGTTTTACAGATGTTAATTTGATCTTTTATGCTTCTCAACGTTAATTATATTTTAAGAATCAATTATTTGTTTCTAACTGCAAAGGAAATTCAGGGTGATCTTTAGGAGCATCTGAATATTCTCCACTGGTTAATCTGTTAGCATCATTTTAGCATCCTAGGATTTCAAGATATCTGAGATCAAGCCTCTCAAATCTTACAACGTGAATCTGCCATTGCCAAGACAACTTCCATGATTAAATGTTATTCATATAAAATAAAGTTGTAAGGCTTGGCTTGCATCTGAAGTTAATTTGTTGATCTGCTCCTACGTGCCATCTGTGGGCTCAGCGTTCTTTGCCTACATAGTCCTGCAGACTGTGAATTCATCTGCACTGAAAGAATAAGCACACAATTAAAGTGAAGGTAAAATCCCAAGGAATGGAGCTGACCATAGAGGGAAAAAGTCCCAAACCCTCAGCATACCAACAAATATCTGTGAGTGTTACCCCCAATGGC
Organism: Fregata magnificens; assembly: GCA_013389945.1. Classification (NCBI taxonomy): domain Eukaryota; kingdom Metazoa; phylum Chordata; class Aves; order Suliformes; family Fregatidae; genus Fregata; species Fregata magnificens. Next base: position 130,213 of record WAAD01034951.1, on the reverse strand, counting down.
AGGGTAATGTCCAAGCACTGATACACTGAAGTGCTAGTAACTATTGTGCTGTTTAACAGATTTTGGTCCCTTGCCTTGCTCAGTAAAGGTCTCTCCTTAGCAATGAAATAAAAACGTCTGATTGCTTAAACCACTGATCCTTAAGAAAGAATAACATAAAAAAAAAATCCATTCTTATCCTTTCTTGACTGACAACACATCTTCACGTTTAATTGCCTTTGTGGATTACTTGGCTGTTACTCACAGGCTGCAACTGCGGGCAGAAGCTGAGCTCAGAACTTCTGGGGATAAACGTCTAATTGTAGCCCCATTTGCACTGCAAATATAAAACCAGATTTTGCATAACTGTATGAAGGACTAATTGCTGGTTTCCCAGCAGTGAGCCTTTCCTTGTGGCTCCTAATAAACCAATTGTGTTTTGACATTAGGTGAAGTTACTATGATACACTAAAATGAAGCACACAACTGTTTTTTATTAAGTTCTTCTCCCTTTTCCCTCATCGGAAGCAGGGATGCTGCCTTGGTTCACTGTTTTCCTAGCACAACCAAAGGAATATTACAAACTGTAGCCAAATGGATGGTTCAACAACTGCCTTTCTTTCTGCTGAGGAAAGGCTAAGTAAAATCAAAGACTGACTACACTAGGTTGTTTCTACTGCCAGCCAGGCCTGACATAAAGCAAATAGTGCCATTTCATCCAAAAAACATCTTTAACTATGAAAAGGAAATGCTAAGTTTTTTCAGCAGTATCATCAAAATGAACGTCTCTCTGATTTTATCAATGTTACAACCCTTTAAATATTGAGAGTTAATTATCCAGTTTTGAACAACAGAAGAGCAATATAAAAATAAAACAGAAAAACGGGGGGGAAGTAAAAGGAGCAACAGAAAAATTGTTCAGTAAAATGAGGCAAACCACCAAATACACACAAGCTAATTTAACATCTCAAACTATGAACAGAATGCATGAAAGTCTTACTCTCATGTAGTGAGCCAAAAAAATCACTATTTGAGTGAATGTTTGCTGATTTAAATATGCTTCACTCATCTTCATTTTCTAGTCCTCAAAATATAATCTGAAATGAAAGCTCAGTTTGGCTTCTGTTGTACAATGCTGGTACGTTTAAGCTCATTTTTTCTAGTTTTAGAGGGCCAAAAGCTAATTTAACCCCAGCAGTCATACCACCTACAGTACATAGGACAGCGTTTATGGTTTGGTTCATTTTCTACTGTTTCGCAAATTTGCCTTCAGAAGATGCTTCTGTTCACTGATACATTCCTTCTCGTATGGTCACTGTATCAGCATGAGTTACTTCAAGGAGATGATCTAAGGAGAAAATGACTGAGGAAAGGACCGAATGATGAGAATCTGCACAGGATTCTTTAGCCTCTGTGCAGCTACCCCTTTCTTAATCACACATATATATACTATCCGTATAAATTATAAATGGAGACACATATTTTAATTTTTTTAATATATATATATGATTTATTATTTACCAATATCAATAAACCCAGCTATTTATGTACACTATACTATATATACTACCCATCTACACACCGAAAAACTGGAAGCATGAATACAAGCTCCATTTGCAGATTACTTCTGACAGAAATGCTACTCCGTCTGGTTCTTTGGAGTAACGACAATATGATTCTTGAACCTCAAGACAGGATGAGGCTAAGGCTGCCTGTGTCTTTCGAAGTAAAAGCAGTATTAACTTATGCAAAGCTTGCAAATTTCCTTTGCTGCACTATACTTGCTGATGAGAACTCAAAAAAATGGCACAACAGAATGCTATTATGAGAACAAGGCATCAAATAGTGATATCATAATATCATAATCAGGCAGCTATGAAACTGTACTTCTAAGTCATCACTTCATGTAAGGAATTATAATTTTCAAGGTTAAGTATTGTTCATATATCATACAATATATTAGATGGTATATTGTTTATAAGCATCATAATGGAACATTGAGTCTGACATTCTGCCTGACTTTCTCAGTGCTTTATTTTTCAGAAAATAATGTTTGTATAGTAACATCGAACTATACAGGACTTTATTTGTCATCACTGTAGGAATTATGTGGTAAAATTTTTCTCAAGCAAATACTGTTATGTTCTGTTAGCAGGGGCATGTATACAGTCAGAAAAAAAAAGAATGTCTCTTATCAAACATCTCGAATTACACAACATCACATTTTCTCATTGCAGAAATCTGAAGATATATAATTACCAAATTAAAGATTAAAAATTATGCTCAGTGTCTGCTGAACTGTTCTTTCTAAGCAATCTACTTATCAGATTTAGCTTCCTTTTAAAATCAAGAATTAAGTCAGGCATAAGGACCCTTAGGGGTCACAGTTCTCTGAGGTGAGCAAAGCACCTCTTGATTTTAATTAGATTTACACGTCCCGAGGATTTCTGAAAATCAGCTAGCTAGATTCCTATGAAAGTGTACATTATTTAAAATTCTTTGATGGATGACTTGTGTAAAATATTTTAGCAATATTTTTGTTTATGACAAAACAGCTGTAATTTCATGTTATGACAAAACAGCCAGTACTGTCATAAAAAAACTGTTATGACAAAACAGCCATAATTTCTAATAACGTTTGATGATCACAAAAAGAAGTCACAACTTACTGTTTTTAGCATTTGACTGCTTGTCTCCCAAACCACAAACAACTTTCCTGATTGCTGTGCGGATCCTTGTAGAGTGTACACATGTAAATACACTTTTCTATGCGTGGTTTTGGTATCTTTTTTCCTGTAAATACTCTTGAGAACAAAAAGTAATGGTATTCATTTTCTCAGAAAGTAAATACAAAGCGACTGAGCCACCAGCATGAATTTCTAGATTTAATTACAATGAAAATACTTTGGTAAATATCCATTCACCTCTATTTTCTTTTCATGCAGGCTGAGATTTTCATAGGAGCCTACAGGAGTATCATTGCTACTCTGGCTTCCATGAAGATTTCAGTCTCAACTAAGTATCAAGCATCTCAGAGACGAGAAATCCCTTCTCTGAAACAAATAACATTTCTCAACCTTTGCAAGCGTTGTATTGCTGTGGTGAAGGAAGAATATGCACTGCATCTGCAAACCCTACCGTTACTTTGTGTCTTTAGATTGCAAACCATTTAGGACAAGCATTGCCTCTTTTGGGCATTAACATAATATAAATATTTACTACTACTTCTCCCTCATAGCATAAAGAGTGGACTTGTTTACAGCCATATCAGAATCTAACATACTGGACATACAGGAGAAGAAAATGTAGGCATCCCTACACTTTGCAATACATGCCATGCTGAACTATTCAAGGCTAGCTTGGGAAACAAATTGCCATTTCTCAACAAGCCTAATTAAGCCAAGCACAATGCGTGCCAATGTGATTAGCTTGCTTCCATGCTATGGCGACATTATCGGCTTGTTTGGAACTAGTTTTGATAGCTGGTGTTGTATTGCACTGTACCGGCCTACTATAGAGATGCTATCTAGAGGTCAGGAGCCAGAATGAGGCAGGATTTAGTAATTGCTCTTTGATCCTGTGGCTTTTAAATAAGAGCTGCTATTGAGACATAATCTTACGTAGATATGAACAAGATAATGTTCTCTACTGCCGCAATAGTTCTCACTGAAGTAGTGCTGTTTAAATTTTTCGAGCTGTAGTATTACCCTTTTAAAAAAGGGATCTTACACACTATTGTCAATGTCCATGTCTGGGCGAGCAGAAGAATTTTTGGTGCTCTATTTTTATTTCTTTCTCTACTTACTCCTTTCAACTTGTTTTGCAAAGACAAGGAGCTGGCTTAAGGAGATGGCATGCTCTTAACTGCCTTCAGTAGGCAGTCACTGCTGTCGCTGCTTTATCTTGTGTTGCCATTCCTGAGAAAGTTATTCCACCACAAGTATGGTCTTGCACATACCTGTTAAATTTGGAATCCTCAAAGAGTTATTTTTCTTTTTAATTTTCATTGATGAAATTTCCTGGGGAAACAGGAGTGTGTTCTGGACAAATGACTTCGAAGGCTTAATGATGTTTTATTCTAGCCTTAACTTGTCTGTTTGGAATACCAATGTGTGTTTTCTTGGACACATCTCCATGATAAACTGGACTGAAATCATTAACCATCAAACAATCTTCAGATGCAATCTTTAGGACCACAGCTGATTAATTAGATTACAGGTTGAAGAATTTCTAGGTCATCAATATATTCCTAAATAATCTACTCTCATCTTCTCACTATCAGATCACATACACTATATAAAATATTTATCAGAGATCACCAGATTTCTCAGTCTGTAACTCTTAAAGGTGAAATTAGTTAGGCATGCTGATTCATTCAATCATTTCAGAGGTAGCCAAAATTCACTACAAGAAGGCTAATAGATATTGCAATCAATCAGTAGCAATGATACTCAACATTGTTGTTATACATTCATATTTCTCCAAATACTGTTATAAATCTTGAGCTTGCCACCCAGATGCAATGACTATGGATAACACAGTAGTTGTCTGTCAACCCATCACTTCAACATTGCACCTGTGCAACTAGACATTCTTTTAAATACAATGTCACGCCCTACTTCAGCTGATGTTTCTATGATTTTAGAGGATCTGGACTTTAGTTAAATAAAAGATAAAACTGTTGGTCTCATTAATTAATGAGTTGTAACTTTTAATGTGATAGTCTACAAAACCTCACGGCAAGGCTGAGGTGAATAACCGTGCAAACCTTTGCACGTGGGCAGACAAATGTACTACTGAAACACTTTTAAATTTTACCATGCATGCATTTCTTCAACAAGCTATTTTCAGACTACTGAGAACAAAGCGCAATGCTAATCACCAGTATGACTATGGTGGAACAAACCATTCTGGATTACCTCCCCACCGTGGATCATCACTATGGAAACCAATATTCCAGCCGATAAAGTGGAATTTCATTGTAAAGCAGCACAATTATGTGGATGTTCAGGACAAGGAGGAAAAATTCATTTCACTGAAAGGAGGTGGCAAAATTTAGATGGGTCATTTGCAAGTTCTTGGATGGAAAATGGTCACAACTCCAAGTTTCTAGATCTGAATCTCTAGGAAAAAGATTCTTCCTGAGATCAAATATAACTTCCCTCTGTCACACAACCATCACAAAGAGCATTGAGTGTTCCTTTCAGCACCAATGCCTCCTTGAAAATTTGCCAACCAAATATAAGCCAGACTTAGTCCTTCTTACCTTGTGAAATTCGGTATGGCTGCTGGTTCAGCGTGCTGCTCTGCCAATCAGTTCACCTTTGGAAAGTCACTAAAATTCCAGTCCTCCATTCAGTCATCTGTAATATGTTCTTTTAAATATTATTTATCCCCCTGCCAGTACTCCTATGAGCCTGAAGTAATTTTTGTAAGGCTACCTTAGAGTTATCAAGAAAAGATACCATATAAAGTTAGGGCATTTTTATGTTAAAGGTGGCTGTCTCACTGAAAATACCCTCAACTGGTTCTTTTCTTGAATGTTAGTAGCGGGAGCATATGCTTCACTGCTTGAAAGCACAATGGCTAAAGTATCTCACATTATCAAATGCATCATTAATCCATTTCACCTGAGCTAACAGATAGAAGGGAAAGAAAGGTGTTCTGCTCACATCTTAACAGCTTGAGTTAAATTTCCGCTCTGGCCACTACCTGATACAAATCACAGTTATAATAATAAGTTCTGTAATACAGATACTTAGCACATGTGATGGTATCTACCACAAATGGCTGGTCCCAGCATCTCTCTCAAGACAAAACATTCTCCTGATGCAATGGCACTTGCTCACCACCCACCGACCAATGCCCAGCCTGCTCCTGAGCAGCGATCCCTCCCACTCGCCAACTCCCCCCAGCTTATATACTAAAAGAGACCCTTATGCTTACAGTTTATTTTGAATATTTCCCTAGAGCTATTGTTTTGCACAACTTACTCTTGCAACTGTGGCAGCTGAGGTGTCAGTGGACCTCAATGAATTGCTCTGAATAAACAGATCCTTCCCAAGTTCAGAGGACATCATTCACAGTTACAGCTACAGCTTCCTCTTCTCTTGTTACCCCAGATATTCCTCTCCATAAACATCCAGAGCACTTTCACAGCTTGGCTTTGCCAATTCTCACTTGGCCAGATTCTGCCGCTCTCTCCTGATATGTAATGCCTTAATGCGGAAATTATCCAAATGAAGTAAGAAGGCTCCTTATGGAGTGATGTACTACACTCATTGCCTGAAGGAACCAGAGAACCTTAACCACAGGTATCTTTAGTATATGAGAATTTAAAACTGTTAGTAAGGACAGTCAGATGGCGCTTCCTTCATTCCGGCTTTGCCTTACTTTGAGTAGCCTCCCTGATATCAATCCATGGAGCAAGATACTAGTTAATATGACTAAAAATGGTAGAACCTTGTTGTGGTTTACCCCAGCAGGCAGCTAAACACCACACAGCTGTTCGCTCACACCCCCACCCCAGTGGGATGGGGGAGAGAATCAGGGGGGAAAAAAAAAAGTAAAATTCGTGGGTTCAGATAAAGACAGTTTAATAGGACAGAAAAGGAAGGGAAAATAATAATAATAATAATGATGATAAAAGAATATACAAAATAACTGATGCACAATGCTATTGCTCACCACCCACTGACCAATGCCCAGCCTGCTCCTGAGCAGCGGTCCCTCCCACTCGCCAACTCCCCCCAGCTTATATACTGAGCATGACATCATATGGTATGGAATACCCCTTTGGCCAGTTTGGGTCAGCTGTCCTGGCTGTGTCCCCTCCCAGCTTCTTGTGCACCTGGCAGAGCATGGGAAGCTGAGAAGTCCTTGACTTAGTGTAAGCGCTGCTCAGCAACAACTAAAACATCAGCATGTTATCAACATTAGTCTCCTACTAAATCCAAAACACAGCACTATACCAGCTACTAGGAAGAAAATTAACTGTATCCCAGCCAAAACCAGGACAAGCTTTCTATAAGGAGAACAAAGCTGATATGAAAGGGGGAAACAGCAACTGCAAAATTTAATTTAGTTTTAAGTATTGTCAAAATGCATATTGTACTTACAAATGTCCTTGTAATACTTTTTTTTAAAAAACAATGAAGTCTCAATAATACAAACCTTCCATAAAGCATGTCTTATTAAATCTTGGAGCAATAGTGGAGAAGATTCCCTGGTGTATGTGAATTACAGCAGAAGAGGATGAGTGAAGTGCAAATGCCACAGTATAATTCATATATGGAACATTTTAATTGTGGGTAATGGCAGATTTTCAAGTCAAGGAATTGTGCTCATTTCTGAGACAGAACTGAATATATTAACTGCCCTTGAAACCGTATCAATATTTCTTCCTGTGCAGAGCACAGCACAGTAAAATGCATTAAAAGATGAAAACTCTTTGATCCTTTTGAATCCTTAAAGATACCGGAACAGTGTCAATAAGTTTTGAGGAAGAGGCTAGACAGAAAAGAAATATTATTAATTGCCAAGATAGCACAATATCCCAAAATAGTGACGCTGAGTGTACTAAGCGCTACAGAAATATTTATTGTTCATAGTTCTACCCCACTGAGTCTCTCAGGCCACAATGGGTTCCTTTTTTGCCCCCTCTTCACTCAGGTGAAGTCATTAGTATGCAAACATATTTGATCTTGACAAACTCAATAGCTGTATCTTCTTAGCCCTCAATATTAGGGAGAGAAAACTGTCCTGGATTATATCACAGTGTAGATCTTACAAGTCAGGAGCAGACTGAATAACTGGAATCCCAGAATTCATTTACAGGAGCCATTGAGCTTCACTCAGTGGTCCACTGGTTCTGCTGCACTCAGTGGTCTACTGTGGTTCTGCTGCCAATTGCCAGGTAATATTTTCTAGGAAGATTTCATCTCTGGGCCTTCTCATTCATTGATAATAATGCCAATTATCTCTGGACTCCATTTCAGTTTGGAGCTACGCTTGCATAGTATTACCAGGCCTTGCTCTGATTTGACTTCTACTAATAAAAATCAGAAGTAAATCTACTGACCTGAATGCAACGGCCCCTGGGACTTGAACAAGGCACAGGCTGATGTTTGGGTGTAGTTGCAGACTGTAGTTCTTTTTAAATTATGAATAGTCTCAGGCTAACTTGTACCCTGCACAGCCAAGGTCCAGTTTTGACTGGTTATCTCAGGGTTTGGTTTCAGCTGAAGCTAGAAAAATGTAGGGATTCTTTCTCTTTTTCCCTGTTCATACAGAACCCATTCTGCCCAAAGGAGCAGCCTATGCAAACCAAGCGGATGACTCATGAGTAATTCTGGAAAGAAAGTGGGAAATTATGTTATTTCATTTTTGGTTTCACTTCAAAATGGAACTTAAGTTAAATTTAAAATGAAATAAAAATCTGAAAAAAAGTGTTCTGGGTAGATTGAGCCATTCTGATCAAAACTGAAATATTTCATATTCCTTTTAACCTTTCTAAACTTGGAAAAAAACCCCACTAAATTTTCAAACAGAACATGTAAAAATGAGACACTTAAATCTTATCCAGACGCTGTACTTTAAATTTTTACTGAAAAAAATTTGTCAAAATGACACATTTTATATTTAGATTAAATGCCATTTTTCCATCAGAAGTCAGCAATGAAAAAAAAGTCATTCAGTTCTGCTCACAATGCTGCAGGAATTTACATTAAAGATTGATAAATGAGGTAGTAAAATGTAATTATACTTCACTCTTCAGCATAGATTCAAATGTAACACTGGAATCCTGAGGAATGCTTCTGGATACATAATAGATTTCCTTCTCTAGAGCCCACTGCATTCATTGCTGATAAGGTCTCCAAGAGCACTTGCACTAGGGCAGACTCCAAGAGCTCAGCCAAGGACTAGAAGCCTGATGTGCTGGGTACTGGAGAAAGAAAGGGTTGAGGTAGTCCCTGTTTTGAAAAGGGAGAGGAAGCCCTCATGCTGTCAGGAGGGGTAGTACGCTGGCATGCTCCAATGGCACAGAATAAAGTCCTTCTGCTTCCCCAGTGAATCTGTGCCTGAAACATGCAAAAGAAGAGGACCCTTCCTTCTTTACCTCTTTCCCCCAAAGCTATATGCATTTGTTGAAAGCCTAAAGCTTCCAGTTACTCTATAGCTTTTAACAGGGAGTCTTTTTTTAACCTCCTGGGACATGGACAACCTGGCCCCTAGTTTGCGAGTTGCTGCTGAGTGGGGGAAAATGTAAAAGACAGTGCTCTGTCTACCGTGATTCTTCCTCCAGTTCCCGTGCTCTAAAAATACTTGCATGCATTTCTCATCTATCACCCTATCCTGAATGATGCTCAGAAAACTCAGTGATGTCTAACATGACAGTTAAGAGTCTGTGCATCTACCAGGCTCTCCTTCCTTCCCTCACCTTCCCCCTCAACCCTCCCCCAAAAGAAAAGGAACCCATTTCTCAGATTAAAAAGAAAGTTAATCCAGGCTCAACGTGCATAAGATTTGTCACCCAGGCTGCTTCGCTCAGAAATGAAAACATAAAGATGTGTAAACAACAAATAACCTCAAAANCTAAAAAAAAAAAAAAAAAAAGAAGAAAGTTATCAAATATGTATTTGTTTATCACAGTCATGTTTTATGATTCAAACCTCATTCATATATATTTTATGAAGAGAATATCCATTGTGGTGGCAAAATTAAATGTATTTTGAAACTTGTATGTGACATTTATCTATCTGCTCTATCAGAAAAAAGTTGTCATATTCATTCAGACATATATTACTTTTTCAATTTCCTGTCAGTAATGTTTTTTTAATGTTCTTTAGGGTGAGACCACACGATATCTCATTTCTCATAACAAAGATGACAACTCATTAGAATTATGTTGATGAGTTTATACCTAAAAAAGTTGCATCACTTTTTTTTTTGAGAGGTGAACAATTTGCACTATTACCTATGACCAATCATGGCTTTTTCTTCTTTGTTTTTTTTTTTTTTTTTAAAAAGATACAGAGTCAGGTGGAGAATTGTCGGCTCCTTTTTTTCCTTCTTTTACAGATGTTCATCATATAAAACACAAACTTATGGTGCAATTTTATGATGATTCAGGTTCTATTGTGAGCCACAAGAGATAACAAAGATAGCACAAGTATTGAAAGTCCTTATCACATATCTTCCCTTCCAAAGGGATGATTTTGATAGAAAGTTTATATAAACCCAGTGTGCAAGAATAAACAGCACTGTGCAGCAGGCAATGCCACAGGGTCATAGTTAGAGAAGAAACAGAAACCAATTAAAGTGAGTTAATTGACAAGAGGCTACAGCTCCCATGCAGAAGACTGGCTGGAGAGGTGCAAGGTGGAGATGGCAACCTCTTTCTTTGAGTTGCTATTAAAGTGACACTGTAATAAGAACCTTCTCTCATGTCCCGTACATTCAGTGCAAGTCCTGCGACGGATGTTGAAGTAGAGTGGGTCAAGCCCTGGGTAGAAAGGCCGTTTGATTCTTATGGGTTTTTTTTGATAGGCTAGTAATGACACCATCCACAATACAGACTAAGGTACGCTCTTTGTTGGTAAAAAACGAGGAGAATTCCATGAGCAACATTTGAGTTTCATTTCTGAACAAAAGCAGAATATTTGGAATAAAATTAGAGGATGTGCCCTCCCTTCTAAGCATACATAATATTTGGGAATAAATACAAATTTAAATAATATTTGGTAAAGCTGTCAATAATTGTGATGGCCCAGCTTCAAAAGGCTGTTGATCAGTTTGGCTTAGATACATACCTAAAATTATTTGAACACTGGCAACTTAGGCTATTTTTTAGGACAGAAATTCTTACGTGATAAGACTCTCTCAGGACATTTGTGGCACCTGTTGGTTGGAGCTGTGCTGGAAATACGTTTTTGCTGGCCTGTGGTCTGGGGATTTAGTGCATCCCTTTTCTGTTCTAACCAAAACAGCACAGTAAATGCCCAGAGAAATGAAAAAAGTAATCTGTCAAAGGGAGAGATTTCTTCCTCACTACTACAGGCTCAAATTTTTTTTTAAACAAAAAGAACCTGAGAGATGCAAAGTCTTCATTTATGCACAACTGATTTTTAAATAACAACATCCTACAGATGGAATACTTAATCTTACTTGAAAGAAAAGATACTCAACAGAAAGACCCTCCCTTCACATTGCTATCCATCATTTAGTTAAAGTATCAGTAAAGTTAAGTACATTTTAAATAATTCAAACAGATACCATTACCTTGGTCTCTGGGATGCTACTTCTCTGTTTATTTGGGAAACACAAAGAAGCAAGCAAGCAAAACAAGAGCACAATTTTCACAAAAATTGACGAGTGCCTCCAGACTCATCCCAAAAATAAGGCAGGTCAGCCAGTGCCAAGTTCTGCATGGCCATCATCAGCTGCTACCAGGACCTGAGTTAAAAGTCCTTGTGACTGCCATGTGGAGCTTAAGGATAACATTATCAAAAGGACTCAAGTCCCATTAAAAATAACTGGTGTGTGGTATTTTAAGGATGGAATTTATGTCATTTAATGTCAGCCACCTAACATTAGAAGTCCAGTTGTAGACTGCCATTCAAGCTCTCTCTAGTCAATGTAGAGAGTGAGGAATCTCTGCAAGGTGGTTCATCTCAGCCTAAAATGCATGCCTGAGATCAGTGAGATGTTTTATTCTTGAAGAGTGCCTATTTCTTTCAGTGATGACAGAGAACGCTAAGCAACTAGCTTAGATTTGATGCAGCCTAAGCTAACCTTCATGTGGTTAAAATTAGGGAAAACGAATTCAAAGTCAGGAGTCTAAAGAGATGTAGGATGCTGCCGAGGACCAAAGTCCATTCTAATATTGACCTACAGCCTCTAAGTCATTTGGAAAACAGTTGCCTTTTTCTTGACCATCTGAATATCTCAGCTGTACAAAAAAGGATGACAAAATNCACTTAGTCCATCTATTTAAATTATTTGCCTGCCTCCGATTCCTATAAGTTCTGTAAACCCCCTTCTCAGATCTTAAAAAGTGAGTTTAAAAAAAGGACACAGCAATGAGTGTGGACTGAAGATTTATTAGAAAGATTCCCTAACCATCTCTTGGAAGTCAAATTTCCATGTTCTGTGCAAAATCAGTGAGAAATTGCCTTCTTGACATGATGTTCATCTATCTCCCCTCAGTCTGTGTTCTTTGAGGGCTCCTTTTGCATCATTTGTTGGGTAGTATGAAGCCGATTTAAACATTTCTACATCTGTGCTGTTGCCAGAGACCACAGTGATTTAGTGAATCAGGCATGCATCATTCATGCTTGTTCCCTCTTTTCACTGCCTATGATTTTAAGGAGAAATAAAAGGCAAGAGGTAGCCAAGGGTACAACTTGCCTCAGTAAATGTTTTTTAGGAGGGGCCCTTTCCGTTGATGAATCAGGTTATGAGAATTTGAGCTCGACTCAGTAATAGTTAACATATATATTTTCACCTGTATTCAGGAAAAAAAAGGCTTTTGTTGTAGCATACTTACTTGTGACATTTTATTCTCAAAACACAGGATGTAATACATTGTTGGTTAAGGACTTCCATGTAACAAAGCTCTAACTACTCATCGTTGTATATAATGGAAGCATGAAGGTATTTGAACAGGCAAATGCTTCTGTATATTACTAACAGTACTTCTAGGCCAGTAGTCTAACATTCAGATTTTAAATAATTACCCTAACTGAGAAGCTGGCAAAAAGCTTGTCCCATTATACTCTGATAAAAACATAGTTTGTGATTGCAATTTCAGAACATTTTCAATCAGGTCTTGGACTTCATAGATGAGAACTGTATCAGGGCTTCCTTTGCCTTTCTGCCCCTGGTGAACTGAGCATCAGGCAGTTTTGTTGTCTTTGGACCTTTGTGATGAAAACTTAAAAATCGAAATCTTAACTTTTCTAAGCAGTCATTAAGTATTTAATCACAGTCTCCAGGCAGGTTTTTGTCTTGGCTGTTGTGGCAAAAATTCTCTGATGTGGTAGAGAAGAATGTGGCATTCTTTGCCAATGCCAATTACATGCTGTTCTCATTCAAAGGTGGGGACCTTATGATTTGTATCTACCAAAGTAGATTTCTATCTACCCTCTGTGCCCATAGATTCTTAAACTTTCTGCTTTTGCTAAAGGAGTATCTTTCAACAATGCCCATAAACAACTTCTGTTTTCAAATTCATATATGTACTTGAGAGCAAAGATAGGTGATTGTCTCCTTCATGTGTCTCTACCTGAATAGTAGGTGTGACAGCTGGGACATTTCAGTGTATCAGAGCTATGAGAAACATACTCCTGGGTATAAATATAGACTATCTAGAAGAACAACATATAGATTTAAACATATAAAGCAGTGTACTGTAGGTGCTAATAATATTACTGAGAGACTGCACATATAAACCCCATACATCAGTATCCGTACAATTAAAATTAACAGATCTATAGTGCAGATCCCAGAAGATGTGTTTAAACACCTAAAAATGGAAGTCACCTCCCAACCTTTGGACGGGCCTGTGGAGGTGACGTTCATCAACATGAGACACATGTCAAACAAGCAGAC